>JAOPSE010000721.1:0-326064 GCA_029449295.1 Zea luxurians
GGTTCACCGCCGGCCAGCCTGGTGCACCGAACACTGTCCGGTGCACCACCGGGTCCGGTGCCTGGCCAGAGTTGGTGTTGGCTGCACACAGCCAACTCTTTTCCTTTTCTTTTCTTCTTCTTTTATCACTGTTTCTAGCACTTAGATAAACACACTAGTATACAAAATAATATACTAAGCCTAGAAACATACCTTATGCTTTGATTTGCCCTTTTCACACATTTTGCACATAAGACTCAATTAATGTTTGTTGGACATCTAATCACCAAAATACTTATAGAAATTGCCCAAGGGCACATTTCCCTTTCAACTCTTGTCTCTCTCTAGTCTCTCTCTCTCTTTATTTTAGCTAGAATTAAGTTAATTAGGAGATGGATAAATTATTTATTTTGTGAAAACAATATGAGTCATGAAATGTTGCATCATGTTGAGCTTAAAATATTCTTTGAATTGTAGCACATGTTTGAATTAGTTTGAATTTAAAACTTGGTTTGAATTTGAATTGAAAACCCTAGAGAAAATAAAATAGAAAAGCCAATAGAAATTCTAGAGAAAAAGAAAAAGCCAATTCATCCCAACCAGCCCATCTGACTTAGCCCCGCGTGTCGTCGTCCCTGACAGGTGGACCCCGCCTATCGGCGCGAGCCCGAGTCTGCGCTCTCTTCCTCCTTTCTCTCTCCCGCCCTCGCTGACCGGTGGGGCCAGCTTGTCGGCGCTGATTCATCCGCACTCGTGGCCTCTCTTGCTCGCTGCTCGGTGGGACCTCCCTGTCAGCAGTTGACCGCCCGTTCGCTGTGCACCCTCGCTGGTCCACGGACCCCACCTCAGCCACTCCCCTCGTTCCTAAACTCCTGCCCTCGCACCCTCCATGGACGCGCCCACGTCGCGCTTTTCCCGACCACCTCCGCACGAACCTGGCCTCCTTTTAGAGCCCACGCCCACTCACTCACTCCCCTCGCTCAGTTACGCCCCGAGCCGAACACTCTCGCCCCCTCTCTCGCTCTGCGTGCACCTAGGGAGTTCTGCCGCCGCTCGCTGTGGTCTCGCGCCCATTCTATGGTCGTCATCGAGCCCTCGCCGCGCCTGTTGCCTCGGTGAGTTTCGCCTCGTCGTCAGCAGTGCGGGACACCCCTCGGTTCGTCCCCAACCCCTCTGGTTCGCCTGGTTCGCGCTCACCGGAATTCTCCCGTGCAATTGGAGCTCTGCCACCGTCGACCCGAGGCGTCCCTGCTTCCCCGCCGTTGCCCCGGTGCTCTAGTGTTTCCTCTCGAGGTCAGCAACCTCCCTGCGCCCTATTTCTCTGTTTACTACCTGGTCATCGCGCGATTGCTTGCCGGAGTAGGTCCACACCGTCGTTGGGTCACCCCACCATGCTCTGTGCCCTCTGGTGCCCCCGCCCAGCGTTGTGCCCACGACCGAGTTCTCCATGTCGCCCTGAACGCGCCCGAGTCTTTCCCCAAGCCCCTAGAGCCCCACCGTGGTCGTCCCCCTCGTCTCCGGCGAGACCTCGCCGCGAGGTCGAGCGGCGCCACCGCACCCAAGACCGGTCGCCGGACGTTGGATCTCGGACGTCCATCTGAGATCTAGCATTCTAGATAATCTCAATCATCCGATGCAAATCCAGCCGCGCAGACCCACTCCCCTCACCTGCGCTCTGTCGCTGGGCCCGGCCTGTTAGCCCTACCTCGGGTCGCTGACAGCCCGAGCCCACCTGTCAGCGCTCGTCGCGCATACGCGCGCGCGCGCTCGTCTGCGGGATCTGATCTCGGTCGTTGATTTAGGATCTAACGGTTGAGCAGGCCCGATAACCCTTCACGTGGTAAAATTGCTAAAGAACCCCTCGGTTTTTCGAGAATCAACCTGCCGTCCTTAGGTTTTGCGCGCACGCCCCTGAACTCTTATAAACAGACCCCTGGCCTTTTAAATAATCACAGCATTAGGACCTAGTTTTATATTTCAAACTTCAAAACTTGTTTATTTTATATCTTTTTCATATGAACTCCAAATTTAGTGGTTTAAATTACAAAATGTTCATAGGAATATTCTCTGTTCAAATAAATTATGTTCATCCACAGTCTGTGTACTTTAATTTCATGTCAAGCTATAGGTTAGTGTATGTAATAATTAATTTATGAAATAAGAAAATAAAAAGGAAAACCCTAATGATACTTAGGTGTTTAATTTTGTGAGATTAATATTATGCCATGTGTGAATTGATCCCTGGTATAATTTTGTGTCTCACTAAAATTAGAAGAACTAAGTTATGTAATCCATAATGTTCAGAGAATCACTAATCCCTACATGTACTCATCCCTAACATTTAGTTTTATCTTTTGTGTTTATAATGTCCTATCAAGCTTGTATTCACTTGATTGCATGTTCGGTGTGTTGTTCATTTTCTTTTCCCAAATGTATTGAATGTATGATCGCTTTATTTAGACAACGAGCAGCCCGTGGTTCCTGAGTGTGTTGCCGAAGATCTTCCTGAGCAACAACCTGGTGAAGGCAAGTGTTCTCAGACCTATTATGTCCTATTTACTTATTAATTCATAGTCTCGCATTACATTATTGAAACCTAATTGACTAGTCTGTTTTTACCATATCCTTGTTTACCTTTTGGGTTATCATGGTTAGCTTTCTGTTATTGCTTTACTTTAATCAATGAACATGATGTGAATACTTATGATACGATGATGTTATCCTATGATGATCCTGTGATACTTTAGGGGACTCAGGCCATTTTCCTGAGTACCTCTCCGTACGGACCTATTTGATGAGTGACAACCCGGGATAACAGTGCAACCATGAGGGTGGAATGGGACACCCTTAGCTGATTAATTAGAGGAACCTAGGTGTAGTTGGCTTCACCGTAGGGCCGTCAATGGGGTTCGGTCACAGTACTTGCTCTGCCGAGGCTGGTTGCAGAGGTTCTTGATTTGGTTTTGTTAGTCACCCTTCCTTTGGGGAGAGGTACTGTGTTTATCAAATCAGAGAAACCTAATAGGCGACTATGACCTCTGGTAAATGTTTGTAAAGGCTACATAGTGAGACTCTGCTTGGTCACCTTAGGAGTGATCAATGGAGAGTCATGATCTCCGGGCAGAATGGGAATCACGACTTGTGGGTAAAGTGTGTGACCTCTGTAGAGTGTTAGAAACGGGTATATCAGTCGTGCTCACGGTAAGAGCGGCCTTGGGATCCTCTTTGATTAGAAGAACTTTGGATGCGTTTATGATGATGATTAATGATGATGGTTATAATTATGAACTCTGGTATTTCCTCTTAGAGGGAGTACACTTGGGTAATAACTGGGTTTATTACTAAAATTTGGCTCTACTATTAGTAATAAATACTTGACCAAACTAAAGGCAACTGCTTAACATCAACTCCACATACAGCTAGTCCACTTTAGCCAAACGGGACATTTGCTGAGTACGTTGATGTGTACTCACCCTTGCTTTTAAAAACCACCCCCACCCCAGGTTGTCCCCACTGTACTCAGTGCTCAGGAGGAGATGCTGACAACATGGAGGACTTTGAGGAGTTTCAGGACAACGACAAATTCTATTTTTTCTTAGTAGAAAACCCCAATCAGCTGCATGCGAAGGCCTTATCTACTACGTTACATATTTCCGCACATTGATGATATTAATGCTAATGACTATGTATTAGACTCTATGGATGTCTTGGACATCTTGATGTAATAAAGTACATTTCTGCTATTTATTCTGAGCAATGTGTGATGGTCCAATTATGTAATCGCTGTGTACATGAGTTTCTGATCCTGGCACGTACATGGTTCGCATTCGATTTGCATTCCAAAACTGGGTGTGACAGTTGAGCAAGCAAGTGCATACATAAGAGCAACACCTCCAAGTGATCAAAGAGTCCCAAGTGCCACAAATTGAGTAGTGAGCTAGTATTAGCTATTCTAAGTGAGAAAAATAGTTAGAGCACTTGTGTGAGCTGAAGATTGTGAGTTTGTTGTGATCTTGAGCCTTGGATTTAACTCCCATTGATTATGTAAAGTAGGCATGAGCCTCCAAGTGCGTGGAGCGCCTTGTGACATATCAAACTCATTGAGAAAAAAGGAAAGAGGACTGAAGATTGATCTTTGCGATCACTAGAGTGAAGAAAGGGTTAAAAGATGTTGTCCTTCGAGACTCTTCAATAGAGACATACGTTTCATTGGGAAACCGAACTCTGATAAACAAATTACTATGTTATTATGTTCTTTTGATTGCAATTTGTTTTCCTCCTTTCCTTCCTAAGTTCTCTTTCATTGATCATTATTTAAATTCTACATTGTTTCTCAAGTAAATTACGCTTATTCATCTAAGAACACATCACAAGTTGTAAACTTATTCCAACCAACCCATATCTTGTTCTAACGCTAATATTGGATCAAGTTTTGTGTTTTAAGTTGTAAAATTCAGGTTTCGCATATTCACCCCCTCTAGGCGACTTTCAATTGGTACCAGATCCTAACACTTTATTAGTCTAATAACTCAAAGTGATGTTGGGGAAGGTTCCAAATTCAAGAAGAACAAGGACAAGGAGGTGGAGAAGAAGAGTCCATCCACTCTAGATCAAAGAACAACCACAAGAAAGGGCCCAAGAAGACCAAGGAAAAGAAGAAGGTGGTGGTCTCCTCCTCCGATGATGATACCTCTTCATCAAGCTCAAGTAGTGAGGACGAGGTCATCCACACCAAGCGGTGACATAAAAAATTGGTGAAATCTAATTATTCTTGCTTGTTTTTAATTATGGACGCATTCCTTTTAATATCACTACCCCTCTACTATCGATCTCACTTAGCAAGCCACCTCAATTTTATGGAACCAACTATGACAAGTGGACCATAGTATGAGAGTACATTCATACTCACTCCATCCAAGTATTTGGAATGTTGTTGAAGATGGGATGAAATTGTCAGATAGTGATGACAAGGACTATTCTCAAACATAAGTTGAGCAAAAGATCCACCACAATGCTCGAGTTTCATCGTGCTGAGCTCTCATCTCAACCAAGAGAGTACAACAAGGTGCATGGATTAGAGAGTGCTAAAGAAATTTGGGACAATCTCAAGGTGGCGGACAAAGGAACAAGAGCCATCCAAAAAGCAAGAATTGAGCTTCTTGAGGGAGCTCAGAAGATTTGTCATCCACCCCAATGAGTCTCCACAAGAGATGTACAACCAGCTCAAGAACATCGTCAACTATCTAAGGAGCCTCAGAAGCAAGAAGTGGAACGACAAGATCATCAAGAGGATGCTACATGCTTATGTGGTAAGAAATCCTACATTGTGTACCATAATTCATGAAAAGTCCTAATTATAGGAAGGTCACCCTAGAAGAAGTGTTTGGGAGGATCATCAACAACGACATCTTGCAAGAAGAAGCCAAGTACATCATGAACCTCTCCATGGGCATCCCCACTGACAAGCCACAAGAGGTTGCTCTAAAAGCAACCAAGAGGCAAAAGGCCAAGGTGGTGAAGGAGGAGTCATCGAGGGACGATGGCGAAGATGAAGAAAAACCAAACCTTAATGAGAAGGAGATGGCCCTCTTCATCCAAAACTTCAAGAAGACCATGAAGGATTGGAAGGGCAGAGGAAAAAAGACCTACAAGCCATGATTAAAAAAAGCTGATATAATTATGGTAAGAGGTCATTTCATAACAAATTGTTCATACTCTAAAAATGATGATAGGAAGAAAAGGAGAAGAAAATCTATGGGAAACAAGAAGTTCTATGAGAAGTTCTTACCTATTCATCTAAGTCCAACATTGGCATGTTGATTTAGTCTGCCACTGTATACTATATATTGTTTTTAATGAATTTATAATTTTCATGATAAACCAGGGCAGAGCTATAGGGTGGTTCATGTGGACCACATACCACCTAACTTAAAGCCCATTAAGATGTAGGTATTAGGTATAAAAATGTTACTCCTAAGCACTAGTTTCGTTTATTTATTTGACGTATTCACGGAAGTGGTGCAACACATCACATCATCAGGTGAAGCTAGGCATCTAGGTCTACAAGCCATACCAGGTGGCTATTTGGTTCTAGAACAAGCGCATTGCGCGCGCGATGGCTCTTCAAGCAGATCGAGCATGGCTACGTTGTGCACGCATTCCAAGCTCAGTACAACACGTTGCACACGCTCTGTCGCTTAGCCAGGAGAAGGTCGCGCTCACCGCGTAGGTACCGTAAATCTTATAAACAACACTCGATCAATCAATTCTCATGCAGTTATACGTACGCGCACAATACATACAATCATATTATATTTGGTAATTTTTTACACTTTTATTTTAAGATGTTAGATGATTTTTATACTATTTATTTCTAAGATAATAGATAGTTGTAAGATTTTTTATTAGACTATATTGTATTTAGTAATTTTTTATATGTTGATATATTATATTTCCTACGTTCTTTTTATTTATTGCGTTTTAATTTAAAATAAACTAGTAACCGACAAAGATTCGAGAGCAGAGGTAAGATTTTTTTCTCGAGAGCGCAAGAGACATGCACATCTTTTCATTAAGAAGGAAGGAAAAAATATCCAAAATGGATCAGTATAAGAAGACACCCATTACGGTGGTCGAAAACAAAGAAACAAAACATCCATAAATAAAGGAACCAGAAACTACTTTGATCTAAAGACTTGGGATTGGGGCTGTTAGGAGATCTAAGTTTGTAGCCCCTCCTAACACCCAGATCCCTCTCCTCCTTGGTCCTCTTGATGGCTATATTATGACAGGGAGAAAGACCTTTAAAAACACAGGCGTTTCGATGGTTCCACAATATCCAGAGGTCGAGACTGATAACGAGTTTAGCCCTTTTCAAGCAATTCCATGCAACTGATCACTACATCTTTTCCACCAGAGCATAGTATTCTCTTCATAGACATGAGGAGTGAAATTCTGGAGGTTAACCTTGCTCAGCAGCTTGAACCAGTAATTTCTTGCAAACACACAACTCACGAGGAGATGGTCAATGGTTTCCATTTCCTGGTCACAAAGAGGGCACTATCAGGGTGATCAATCCCCCTTCTCTGAAGTCTATCAGTGTCCAACATCTCTGCAGCGCCACAAGCCATAGGAAAAATTTGCATTTGGGGGGACCAGGAGTGCCAAACCCTGTCACAATGCTCAAAAATATGTTGATCCAATGAATAAATTCCCGTAGGCTACTTTGGCAGAGTATTTGCCATTATGAGCAAGCCTAAAAATGTGTTTGTCCTCTCTATATGGATTTATATTTACTGTGAGAATAGCATCCAAAGATCAAGATAATCGGCAAGGACTTCCACAGTTAGAGCTCCTTGGATGTCATTTAGCCAACTTCTATTTGCTAGAGCTGTATATGGACAATTCTACTGTTTTGAATTCGCCTTGGCACAACTAGCAGCAATCTAGGAGCAATGTCCATCACATTTCGTCCATGATTCCATCTATCTTCCCAAAAAACTGTCGAGCATCCATTGCCAATTTCCGTGTGAATGACAGCATGAAAGAAGGATTTCACCTTTGAAGGAAAATGCATAGGGAGTCCTGCCCAAGGTTTATCATGTTCCACTTTAGCCAGCCACAACCATCTCATTCTCAGAGCCCAACCAAACTCTTTAAGGCTGAAAATTCCCAAACCTTCCAAGTCAACTGGCCTGCACACTCTAACCCAAGCCACCAGACAATGTCCCCCTCTAACTTCTTTTCTTCCACGCTACAGGAATCCTTTTCTAATTTTATCAATGTCCTTGAGAGCTCTTGGAGGTAAGGCCACCGCCATTGCAAGGTAGATGATCATTCCTGTCATAACATATTGAACTTGCACTTTTCTTCCAGCTCTAGTCATCAAGTCAGCTTTCCACCCAGGGAACTGGTCAGCAATCTTGTCGATTATGTATTGAGTTTGATTTCTGGAAACTTGCTCAAAGACAGAGACAGCCAAGGTATTTACAGGGAAAAGAAGAGATCTCACAAGGGAGAAACTCCTGAAGGGTCGCCACTTCCTCTTCCCCACATCTAATTGGGTACACACTGCTTTTTTGGATGTTGGTTTTTAGCCCTGAAGCTTCTCCAAAATCTCTAAAATTTTGAGAACCAGTTGAATATCAGATTCTTTTGGATGCAAAAACATGATCACATCATTAGCATACAAGGACACTCTGTGTTGCAAAGGTATAGAAGACAATGGTTGCAGCAGATTTTGTAGATCAACTTTTGAAATTAACCAGCCTAGCACGTCCATGACAAGTATGAACAACATAGGTGAGAGGGGTCTCCCTGTCTTAAGCCCTTTTGAGCTAAATTTTTTCACCAGCAACACCATTAAGCATTACTTGTGTGGACGAGGTAGATAGCAGTCCACTCAGAACATCCGTCCAAATCTGCCCAAACCCCAGTTTTTTGAAGAACTTCGAGGAGGAAAGGCTAGGATACTGAGTCAAAGGCTTTAGTAATGTCTAGCTTCAAAAGGATTCTTGCTTGTCTTTGCTGATGGAGGAGTCTGTCAGTTTGTTGCACAATCATAAAATTGTCTTGGATGAACCGACCTTTGATGAAAGCACTCTGCCTTTAAGAGACAATAGATTGCAGTTTATTCCCAGTCTGTTAGCTAGGATTTTAGTGACTAGCTTGGCCATGCTATGCACTAAACTAATAGGCCCAAAGTCCTTGACTTGGTCAGCACCCTCCTTTTTTGGAATAAGGGTGACAAGAGCTGAATTTAATTTGTTAAAGTGACCAAATTTCCTGTCCCAAATGGCTGCCAAAACCTGCATCACATTTTCCTTAATGGTAGGCCAGCAAGCTGTAACACCCTGAATTTGGGGGGTATAAAATTTCTTTCTTATTATCATCCAAATTCAGGTGTTACTCTTCTCTCTCTCTCACTCTAGTTTCTATCTCTCTCTAGCTTCTCTCTCTTTTTCCTTTTGTGTAGATTTAGCTTAATTAGGGAGGGATTACTTATTTTCTTGGCCAAAACATTATGATTCATGAAATGTGCATCATGCTGAGTTTAAATATTCTTTGAATTGTTGCACATGTTTGAATTAGCTTGAATTTGAAACTTGGTTTGAATTTGAATTGAAAACCTAGAGAAAATTGAAAGTCGCCTAGAGGGGGTGGATAGGTGAAACCTGAAAATTATAGCTCTAAATACAAACTAGATCCCTGATTAGAGGTTAGAACAAGATTCACAATTATTGGAGTATAAAACTAAAACCTTTGCTTGTAATGAGTATTGTTTTCAAAGAGTGCAGAATTTAATCAATACAATACTATTAGAAATGTTAGTGGAGAATAATGCAAGAGGGCTTAGTTAAGAAGAAGATAAACACAAGTTCTTTCTTGCAAGGAGTTGCTTCTCTAAATGAGAATTTAGCTTGAAGCAACACAAAATAATATTAGCAAAAGAGTAGCGCAAGAGAACTTAGAAAGAGAGAGAGAGAGAACAAACAAATCACAAGCAATGAACAAACGAGACACGGGTGATTTGTTTTACCGAGGTTCGACCCTCGAAGGCCTAGTCCCCATTGAGGAGTCCACTAAGGACGGGTCTCTTTCAACCCTTTCCCTCTCTCTACCGATCCCCAAGATCGGTGAGCTCATTCTTCTTCTCAAGGATCACTTAAGGACCCCGCAAGGATCACCACACACTTAGGTGTTTCTTGCTAGCTTTACAAGCCTCCAAAGCTTTGGAGGAAGTTCAATGGGAGTCAAAACTCCACGCACAAATGAACGCAAGATGTAGCACACACTTCTCTCAATGAATCTCACAAGGCACTAGAGCTAAACTCACACGAGAGGCTTTCTTTTGCTTGCTCTCTCTTTTGTGGCACTTGTGTGGGTTGTAGTGGTCCTAAATCTTGTGTATAGGATGCATCAATGAATAGAAGTGGTTGGGAGGGCTTGGATATGTCAACTATATGACTTGGAATGTTGCTTGGGCTCCCACGCCTTGAAGTGGCCGGTTGGGGTGGTATTTATAGCCACCAACCAAATTGTAGCCGTTGGAGAAGGCTGCTGGCGATGGGTGCACCGGACAGTCCGGTGCGCCGCCAAGTCATCTTGTCGTTAGGGCTTGGAGCTGGTCGACCGTTGGAGGCTTTGTCCTCATGTGGCACTGGACAGTCCGGTGCCCCTCTGACCCGGTGCTCTGACTTCTGTCGTGGTACTGTGCTGCACTGTTCATCCGTCAGAGTCGACCGTTGCGCGCAGATAGCCGTTGCTCCGCTGGTGCACCTGACAGTCCGGTGGCACACCGGACAGTCCAGTGAATTATAGCGGAGCTGCGCCTAGGAAACCCGAAGCTGCGGAGTTTGAGTTGATTCACCCTGGTGCACCGGACACTGTCCAGTGGCACACCGGACAGTCCGGTGCTCCAGACTAGGGAACACTTCGGTTTCCTTTTTGCTCCTTTCTTTGAAGCCAAACTTGTTCTTTTTGTTGGTTTGTGTTGAACCTTTGGCACCTGTAGAATGTATAATCTAGAGCAAACTAGTTAGTCCACTTATTTGTGTTGGGCAATTCAATCACCAAAATCATTTAGGAAAAGGTTTGACCCTATTTCCCTTTCAAAAATAAATATAAAAGCAATTGGAAAATCCCTGGAAAAAAAGAAAAGCCATTTTGGCCCAATCGGCCCACTAAGCCCAGCCGCGCGCGTGCCCGCGCCCCCGCGCCCCCGGTCTGTGACAGGCGGACCCCGCCTGTCGGCGCCGACCCATGACTCTCTTCCTCTCTCCCTCTCGTTGTTCTGTGGGGTCACCTTGTCGGCGCTTTGGCCCGTCGTGTGCTCGCACGTCCGTGCCGCTGTCCCGCGGGCCCCGCTCGCTAGTCCCTTCCTCCCCCTCCTTCAACCGCTCGCCTGCACGGACCGCATGCACGCACGCCGAGATCGTCGTGCCCACGTCGCCACCTAGCTCCAAACCAGCACCCCAACCCCTCTACAAGTCCCCACACATCCCCACCTCCCCCCCTTGTGATACCCAAATTTTCTGAAAAGAAGTTAAACTTATTTTTCTCTTTTCTTTCATATTCTGTGGCATTGGGGTTTGGAGTTTCAGGAGGCATTCCTCAGAAAACAGTAGATATTTTTGCATTTTTTCCGCTGGGGTTGGGAGCTCAAAGGGGAGAGCGAGTTTGGGCCATTGATCTCGATCCGGTGGATGGGAGCCCCCCTCTCCTCCCCAACCCTAGTCGCCCCCTCCTTCTCCCCAATTGGGTTGCAGCCGCCCCCTCCCTCTCTTACTCTCCTCCCCATTAGCAGCCTCCCCATACCCTCTCCATGGCTCTCTCCTGCCTCTAGATCCCCCCACACACAACAAGGATCGAGAAGAGGAGGAGCACGTTGAATTGAAGAGGAGGAGAGGATCAAGGAGATGTTCTTCCCCATCTCTTCTTGAAGATTTTCTTGGGAAAAACCCTAGGTATGGATGAAATCCTTGTTCCTCCCTGTAATAATGTGATTTTGGAGGTTGTGGATCATGGGGATTAAAGGATTAGAGGTTGGATTAGATGTGGGGTTAGGTTTTGATCTCGAATTTAGTTTTCTGTGGAATAGCAGATTCAACAGTTTCTGTTCATGCCAGTTTTCCGTGGTCTTAGTGGCCTCAAAAAAATAAAAAGTCTATATATGAGTCGTATATAATTTGTAGATATTTCCGTGGCCACGAAGAGCACCTCAATCGGACATCAGATCAGAAAGTTATTGCAGTTTTATTATAGCAGTTTTTCAGTCTCATAATTCTGTGTAGACTCCGTTCTCTTAAGATTTAGGCAATTTTATCAACAGAATTCAACCTTGGGTTTGTGAGCAAAGTTGTAGAAAATTTCATAAGCTTTCCAGATTGTTAAAAAGTGCATTCATATGAATTATGAAACTCCAGTTATAATTTTAAAGATATAAAATTAACAAATAGCGCTGCTGCTGTATGGCATGTGGTTCAGGGTGGGAGGCTTTCCACCAGGTCTTGGTTTCAAGTGTAGGAGCGATTTGTTGATTGTTGGCAAATGTTTGTGAAATATTTGTACTAAGTTTTATGCCCGCTAGCAGGTAGCTACACTCTAGATCATGCCTAGTACATTTCTTCTTCTTCGATGAAGGCAAGTGAATGTAGCGGTGGTTGCTTCCGTTCTCACCTGTTATTTCTATTGCCTACACTCTAATATTCAGAAGTATTGGATTCTTGGACTCTATGGTGATGCTTTACTTGCTTGCATTATACTGATGATCTATCATAAATTGATGATTATTATGATTCGAGTATGACTCTTGAGATTAATTTACACTCCTGAAGGTAAATAAAGTATTATTTGAGGTTGGTATTGTATCTGAAGGTAAATGAAGTATTATTTGAGGTTGGTATTGTATCTGAAAGTAAATGAAGTATTATTTGAGGTTGTATTGTATGTGAAGGAAGTGAAGTATATTGATAAATGCAGCATGCCAAATACATTGCATGATTCACTTGCATCTGAAGTTGGGTCGTGACCTATGGTCCGACCGTACTAGTACAACTTAGCATCGTACGTTGCCCGAGGAGGGGTATGATGCGGCTTCATACCCTTAGAGGTATGAAGGCAGAGGACATATGCATTGCATTCATATGTATTCATTAAAGTGAGATTTGCAGATGATGTGGTTTTATATCTTCAGAGGTATGAAGACAGAGTACCTACACTTTGTGTTCGTATGCATACATTGAAGTGATATTTGCAGGTTTTGTTGACGTAGGGAAGTGTTATAGAACCTATGGTGGTTGTTCGAGGAAATGAGATGGTATTGGTTATATTGGGACTACTGAGTTCTATATCTACAAGTATTTCTGATCTTAATTGTGATTCTTTTAAAATGTTGATTAATTCAGTTTGTGGTTTAAATATCTTGTCAAAACAATTCGCTTGCTGAGATGTTTCATCTCACTCTTGCATTACTAAATGCAGGTGCTTCTTGCTCATCCAGGGAAGTGGGAAGTAGCAGCACATCCACCTTCACTCTCATAATAACGCTGCTTAGGTGCAGTCATGATTTAATTAGAAGCTTCTTGTCAAAGGATGTTTGTTTCTAACTAGTTGTGTGCACTGGTTAATTTAGTTCATGCCGTTATGGTTGTCTTCCCATTGCTAGCAGATTATTAATGTCGATTATGTTTTCTTATCATGATAGCTATTTATACTTCGTTGCTTCCCTGTTTATGCAATTTTCAAAGGAGATGTTGTCGAAATTTTATATTCGAATGTTAGAGGTGTAGTTTAGTAGCATTCTGGGGTGTTTGTGGATCCCGGGGCGTTACAGTTAGTATCAGAACATAGGCTTTAGATTCTTGGCAATTTGAAGATAAATTTGACACACTTGCACATATAGGAAGGGTATGGGTTCAAATATGTTTGATATATATTAATGTCTTTGAAGTGCAGATGAAATAATTTCACCCTCCCTATTCCTTTACGGTGGTGTGGTAAGTTGTTTATGACTTAATGCCTGATATAATTCATTTCTAAATTTTGATATTGTTTTATAATGTGATTGATATCGCTGGTCTTTTGTGAGATTGAAGTTGTTATTATGTTGCTGATATACATGTATGCCTATGTTGTTTTCAACATGTTTTTCATGGTTGAGTTTTATTACAATAATATTGTTATATATGCTTGATTGAGGATGTTTCTAAGAGGAGTGTGAATTGCGTGTTTTGGGTTACAAGGTAACCATTAATTTGAATTAAGTTGTTGGGCGGTTGGTGGATAGCTACAACTATCTTTGCAAAGAATGTTTGTTTATGTCGAGAAACCAGTTCTGAAAGAAATGAATATTGGTACTTTTATATGGATTTTGGGGGGAAGTCTTTACATAGCCAGAATGGCTTACATGTCTCTCTTCTATCGTGTGTTTTAGTAGCCACAAAGCCTAGATGTGGTTTAAAGTGGTTGCATGTTAGTCATGCTAATTGTAGAATAAAATCTTTGATTTTCTTGATCCACTGATTATGTATTAATACGTTGAGGATCTGATGGTTCTCTCCCCGATACATGTTTGTGGAGCCATTGTTGGACCACTTATCTATTGGTTTGAATGAAGTCATTGCCTAGCCTAGAGTTGGTTGTGTGTGGTTAGTCACCTATTCCTAAATTATGTGGTCTTTACATCAGCTTAAGATGTTTGCCAAATGTGTGAAGGATTATGGGGTTAGTATTGACCCTTTAGGTCTGGTACTTTGAGTGCATCATATGATAGAATGAAATGTAAGTTTCTGAACTACAGTAGATGAAGACTTATATTATGTGTAGGTTAACCTTACCAGTTGGATATTTTTCTTAGTTGAGATGTTGAATGAAGTATAGTGACATGGGTTAAGCAAGTATCGTGTTGTTGTTGGGCTGTTAGTGCTCTATGTAGAGTTTTTGGCATTTCTTCGATGAACTGTGCCGCGCAAGATGTTATTGGCTTCTTGTCGGCTTTATTGCTCCATTAGTTCTGTAGATATTCTCCCTTTTGCTGGGGTGCAAAGTATGTTAGACTACATGATTATCTTTTCATTATGGCAAGAACAAGGTTTAGGAAGATTAGGAGTTTTGTTTCAATAGAACTACTTGTTTTCGTGGTGCTGTGAGGTGAGGTGTTTGATCTTCTTATACATTCATCTGGTGTGGATGTTTCACCATTGAATTAAAATGAATTGTTAAAGTTGGTAAAGGGTGTGCTTAGTGCGTATTACCCCTTCATAAAAGAGTGTCGTTTTAAGACATTGATGTTGATGTATGGCTGCATCCAAATTCGATGTTGTGAAATCGTAGTGTTGATTGCATCTATGACTTGGGTTGAGCTCTTGATGTTAGGTGTTGTAGTTTCCTTAGACAATTAGTCAATGTAGAAGTTCTTGTGTTAATTAAGACCAATAATGGACCCATGTTTTGCATGGTGCTGCTATATGGGGTACCTTGGATGTTTTGTTGGAGTGGTCGAATTCGAGGACGAATTTTTTTAAGGGGGGTAGAGTGTGATATCCCAATTTTCTGAAAAGAAGTTAAACTTATTTTTCTCTTTTCTTTCATGTTCTGTGGCATTATGGGGTTTGGAGTTTCAGGAGGCATTCCTCAGAAAACAGTAGATCTTTTTGCATTTTTTTCCGCTGGGGTCGGGAGCTCAAAGGGGAGAGCGAGTTTGGGCCATTGATCTCGATCCGGTGGATGGGAGCCCCCCTCTCCTCCCCAACCCTAGCCGCCCCCTCCTTCTCCCCAATTGGGTTGCAGCCGCCCCCTCCCTCTCTTGCTCTCCTCCCAATTGGAAGCCTCCCCCTACCCTCTCCATGGCTCTCTCCTCCCTCTAGATCCCCCCACGCAGCAAGGATCGAGAAGAGGAGGAGCACGTTCAATTGAAGAGGAAGAGAGGATCAAGGAGATGTTCTTCCCATCTCTTCTTGAAGATTTTCTTGGGGAAAACCCTAGGTATGGATGAAATCCTTGTTCCTCCCTGTAATTATGTGCTTTTGGAGGTTGTGGATCATGGGGATTAAAGGATTAGAGGTTGGATTAGATGTGGGGTTAGGTTTTGATCTCGAATTTAGTTTTCTGCGGAATGGCAGATTCGACAGTTTCTGTTCATGCCAGTTTTCTGTGGTCTTAGTGGCCTCAAAAAAATGAAAAGTCTATATATGAGTCGTATATAATTTGTAGACCTTTCCGTGGCCGCAAAGACCACCTCAATCGGACATCAGATCAGAAAGTTATTGCAGTTTTATTATAGCAGTTTTTCAGTCTCATAATTCTGTGTAGAATCCGTTCTCTTAAGATTTAGGCAATTTTATCAACATAATTCAACCTTGGGTTTGTGAGCAAAGTTGTAGATAATTTCATAATCTTTCCAGATTGTTAAAAAGTGTATTCATATGAATTATGAAACTCTAGTTATAATTTTAAAGATATAAAATTAACAAACAGCGCTGCTGCTGTATGGCATGTGGTTCAGGGTGGGAGGCTTTCCACCTGGTCTTGGTTTCAAGTGTAGGAGCGATTTGTTGATTGTTGGCAAATGTTTGTGAAATATTTGTACTAAGTTTTATGCCCGCTAGCAGGTAGCTACACTCCAGATCATGCCTAGTACATTTCTTCTTCTTCGATGAAGGCAAGTGAATGTAGCGGTGGTTGCTTCCGTTCTGACCTATTATTTCTATTGCCTACACTCTAATATTCAGAAGTATTGGATTCTTTCATAATTGGACTCTATGGTGATGCTTTACTTGCTTGCATTATACTGATGCTCTGTCATAAATTGATGATGATTATGATTCGAGTATGACTCATGAGATTAATTTACACTCCTGAAGGTAAATAAAGCATTATTTGAGGTTGGTATTGTATCTGAAGGTAAATGAAGTATTATTTGAGGTTGGTATTGTATCTGAAGGTAAATGAAGTATTATTTGAGGTTGTATTGTATGTGAAGGAAGTGAAGTATATTGATAAATGCAGCATGCCATATACATTGCATGATTTACTTGCATGTTAAGTTGGGTCGTGACCTATGGTCCGACCGTACCGGTACAACTTAGCATCGTACGTTGCCCGAGGAGGGGTACGATGCGGCTTCATACCCTTAGAGGTATAAAGGCAGAGGACATATGCATTGCATTCATATGCATTCATTGAAGTGAGATTTGCAGATGATGTGGTTTTATATCTTCAGAGGTATGAAGACAGAGTACCTACACTTTGTGTTCGTATGCATACATTGAAGTGATATTTGCAGGTTTTGTTGACGCATGGAAGTGTTATAGAACCTATGGTGGTTGTTCGAGGAAATGAGATGGTATTGGTTATATTGGGACTACTGAGTTCTATATCTACAAGTATTTCTGATCTTAATTGTGATTCTTTTAAAATGTTGATTAATTCAATTTGTGGTTTAAATATCTCGTCAAAACAATTCGCTTGCTGAGATGTTTCATCTCACTCTTGCATTACTCAATGCAGGTGCTTCTTGCTCATCCAGGGAAGTGGGAAGTAGCAGCACATCCACCTTCACTCTCATAATAACGCTGCTTAGGCGCAGTCATGATTTAATTAGAAGCTTCTTATCAAAGGATGTTTGTTTCTAACTAGTTGTGTGCACTGGTTAATTTAGTTCATGCCATTATGGTTGTCTTCCCATTGCTAGCAGATTATTAATGTCGATTATGTTTTCTTATCATGATAGCTATTTATACTTTGTTGCTTCCCCGATTATGCAATTTTCAAAGGAGATGCTGTCGAAATTTTATATTCAAATGTTAGAGGTGTAGTTTAGTAGCATTATGGGGTGTTTGTGGATCCCGGGGTGTTACACCCCTGCCTCGCTCATTTCGCCTATGCTCACTCACCCGAGCTGCGCGCACCCGTTTTTCAAGCTCGTCGGAGTTTCCCCCGTCGCCAGGCCTCCTGCGCCCGAACCTGTCGCCGGTAGAGCTCGACCGCCGTCTGTGACCGTGCTCCTCCACCGTCAGGCATAGCCTCGCCACCGTTCCTGCCCCACCCGAGGTGAATTTTCCCGCCGGACCTTCTTTTCTCTCTCCCCTGTTTCTCTATCCCGTCGATTAGTCGTCGGTACCGGTACCGCGCCGTCAAACCGAGACCCCCTGGCCAACCGCAATCGCCCCGTGCCTTTATCTCCCGCGCGGAGTCGCTGGCTCCGGCCATAGCAGACGGGGCTGCATATAATTCCTGCTCCCATCATCTCTGGGAGGGATGGGGGGTTTTGCCTCTTGTGAGAGTGACGCCGGCGAGAATGGCCCCTGATAGTGACAGCATCAGCGCCCCCAGCATGGTTAGTAGCCATTCCTTGAATCAAATGTTGGTTGCCTGTGACTGCAGCCACCGAAGTCTTCCTCCGCCACACCTTCCGAGGCGCAGCAGGATGAACAAATCGCCTCGTCTGGCATAGACCACCAGATGATGGAGGGGAAAGTCTACTCCAGACAGACTGCAAGGTCCTAGGAGGTTGCTGATTTTGAAGATGGGACCAAACAGAGGCTCTGCCTGGAACACAAAGATGGGACCACACCGTCTGCTTGGGAACAGATGTGGAAATCTGAGCACGAACTGGAGCCACCGGACAGCGGGACGCCCTATGCCCAAGCCCACAGCACTTGAAGCATCTTGTCTTTGAATGACAGTCTCGGACCAGGTGACTTGGGGAGAGGCAATTGAAGCACCTGCCGGAAAGATTGGTAGGTGCAGGGCGCTGGAATCTGCTGGCCTTCAGACGTAGCCGCCTGGAACGCTGGGACTCCACAGTCTACCAATCATCAGCGACGCACTTTGCAGTTCCCCCACGACCGACGGCTGGGGAACCGTGGCCTGGAGCTCTCTGCACAGCGACGCCCGAGGCCCAGAACTGGGAGTTCGACAAGTCGGAGACGAAGACCGGGAGAGCAGCACCACGTCGCGGAATGAAGGGCCAGAAGGGGCACTCCCAGCGGAGCTACAGGAGCCGCCACCAGCGGAACTGTCCGTGCGCCAGCGATCTGGCTTGGACCGCCCACTAGTCTTGAGTGGAGCCACGCACAGAGGAGGAGGATGGGAGGGAGCGGACTCCTGCAGGGGGGCTAAATGGGAGGAGGGAGGGGCGGCGGCGATCCCCTGGAAGGTGGGCGCCGGCCCCGCAGTGGGCGCTGGCGTGGGGCATTGGGGAGTGCAAGCGTCGACAGGGGAGGGGAAGGGTCGCGCGGGAAGAGAGGGGAAGGGACGTACCTGACAGTCCATTTCCGCTCGAACCTCGCTTCGTAGGTAAGATTTATATTGTTAGAAAAAATTAAGTCAGGCCACCCGTCGCTAAAATCCTAGTTACGCCCCTCAATAAAACTTACGAAACTACGTTTGATGACAAATAAGTAATAGCCGTTTGGTTTGGGGTGACTAAAGTTTAGTCACTTTAGTCTCTAAAGAAGCAAACATAGTGACTAAAGTGAGGTGACTAAACTTTAGTTCTTTAGTCACCAAGAGGATGACTAAAAGTGACTAAAGTAGGATTTTTTTACTTTATTTGCCATCTCCATTTTCTTGTTGCACCAAACATCTACTAATTAATATGGGTAATACAATCATTATTCACAACAATTAATGTTCTTTTGTCATGTTTAGTCACTAGAACCAAACGTGATACTTTAGCGACTAAATTTAGTGACTAAACTTTAGTCTATTGACTAAATGAACCAATCAGGGCCTAAATATTCCCAGTGTTGAGCCTATATCAATGAACGGGTCTGATCAAATTACAGCACTGATGTTATTCTGAAATTTTGAAAATATCACAAGGTATAGGGCGAATATAGATTGAAAGCAGGGTATCAACTGTTGAAAAGCACCGGCCAAAGCGGGCAGTAGCAGAGGGCAAAGTATCGAATGCACATAGCTAAGAAATGCACATGTGCACAAGTAACATCCAGATCGTACATATTGAATCGAACGGTACCTGACTATTTTGCAAAAAACACCTCCTGCACTCCACTATCTTTGTTTATTTACCTTGTCTTCCAACAGAGAACAAGCTTCTCACGTAAGCTTCCTTGTCTCATAAGCTTCCAGGCCACGAGCTGTTCGTATTCTCCCGATGGTGGATGCTCCTGCGATGCAGCTCGATGGCCAGCTGTCGGCGTCACCGTGGCCCAACGCCAAGACTCCAACTCCGCACTCCGACACCTCGGCTACAGCTCCACGTCCCGACACCTCGACTACAGGTCTGTGTCCCGACGCCTTGACCACGATGGACCATAGCTCGCCGCCGCGCCCCAATGTACAGACACCATCGTGCCTTGATGCCAGGAGTATTATTCTGCGCCTCGACAATCACTTGCTCGTGCGTCACTGGGACACGCACCACACGCTGATGTCTCCCAACATACAGGCTACATCGTCGGTGCAGCAACCTGAGGCTGAACATGCATTCAGCACACCAAAAAAAGATTCAACATTGGTACCGATCCTTCAACGAATTAGTTGTTCTTCTAATTTTAGCATAAAATTTTAGTGCACAATGTAATTAATTTTGTATTACAGCATTCATCACAAGCACCTCATTCTGATGGAGTAAAGCCGATAGTTGGGATGTCATTTGAATCTTTAGAAGATGTAGAAGAGTTCTATAAGTCATATGCTCATGGAATTGGATTTTCAGTTCGCATAAGAGCTCAACTCAAGGTGCTTGATGTGGTTGAGAACAAGAGGTTTTTATGTTCTAGGCAAGGATTCTTAAAAAAACGTGATACAAATGTTGTTACTGCCACTGGAAAAATAAAGAAGCGTTCAGAGACAAGGTGCGGATGCAATGCACATATTTATGTCAAGTTGGGACCGGATAAGAGGTACTATATCGCCTCAATGGTTGAGCAACATAATCATAATCTTGTATCACCTAATAAAATTCCTTTTCTTCGTTCAAATCGCTCAATCAACCAAAGAGTGAAGACTACATTATTCACATGTCATAAAGCAAGTATAGGTACATCCCAAGCATATAGACTCTTACAAGTAAGTGATGGTTTTGATAATATTGGATGCATGAAGCGTGATCTTCAGAACTACTATCGTGGGCTTAGAGAGAAAATAAAAGATGCAGATGCACAATTATTTGTTGCACAGATGGAGCGGAAGAAAGAGGCAAATGCTGCATTTTTCTATGATTTTGTTGTGGATGAGCATGGCAAGTTGGTTTACATATTTTGGGCTGATGCTACAAGCAGAAAAAACTACTCTCATTTTGGTGATTTGGTATCTTTTGATGCAACATATAGTACGAATCAATACAATATGATATTTGCACCTTTTACAGGCGTGAATCATCATATGCAAAGTGTCTTTTTTGGAGGTGCTTTCATAGTAAATGAGAAGATTGAGTCTTATGAATGGTTGTTCCAAACTTTTCTGTTGGCAATGGATGGAAAAGCTCCTAAACTTATCATTACCGATGAAGATGCTAGTATGAAATCGGCAATTAGAACTGTTTTTCCAAATACAACTCATAGATTTTGCATGTGGCACATTATGGAGAAGATGTCTGAGAAAGTTGGCCATCCAACAAACAATAACAAGGATTTTTGGAATGATTTGAATGGTTGTGTATGGGGTTCAGAAACCCCGGAAGAATTTGAGAATCGATGGAATGCTATCATGATTGTTTATAGTCTGGAGAGGAATGAATGGTTGGCACATAGGTATCAAATTCGTGAGTCATGGATCCCAGCATATTTTATGGATATACCTCTAGCAGGAGTCCTCAGAACTACTTCAAGATCTGAAAGCTCAAATTCATTCTTCAATCGTTTCATCCATCGGAAATTGAGTTTTGTTGAGTTTTGGCTTAGATTTGATACAGCTTTGGAGTGCCAACGTCATGAAGAGTTAAAAGCGGATCATATTAGTATTCATAGCACACCACTAATTAGTACACCATGGCCAATGGAGAAACAAGGAAGCATTTGCTACACGCATAATTTGTTCAAACTATTTCAACAAGAAGTGATAGCAGCTAGAGACCATTGCTCTGTTGTAGATATTACACAACAGGAGAGTGCAAAGATTGTTACAATTGATGATGGGTCCATGAGAGAAAGAGTTGTTTATTGGTGCACATCAAATAAATTTGGGAGTTGCTCATGCAAACTATTTGAAAGATTGGGAGTTCCATGTCGTCATATTATTTTGACATTGAGAGGTGAAAAGCTTTATGAACTTCCTTCATCTTATATTTTGAAGCGATGGGAAATGAAGTGCAAGAGGTAACAATAGCTTCCTCCATCTTATCATTCTACTTGTATATGTATGTTGATTTTTTTCCCTTACATTTTTTTGTAGAGAAAGTGTTTATGATGAGGAAGGAAATTTGTTGGATGAGAAAGCTTTAGATGCTATTGAAGTTGAAAAAAGGAAAAAAATATCTTTGGTGCGAAATAAGATAGAAGATTTGATTCAAAGAACTAAGACATCAAATGAAGGCATGGATTTCTTGGTTTCAAGTATCTTAAATATAGAAGCTTCTATTGATAATCTTGTACCTAGCACAATGCAAAATACTCAAGAAGAATATGAGAATTTCATTGGATGTGAACTTCCAGATCAAATTGAAATCCATCCTCCAAATGATGTACGTTCAAAGTGAAGAAGTAAAAGAATTAAGAGAGCCAAAGAACTACCGAAGTCTCGCAGGGGAAAGAATGCCAAAAATGAGAAGACAAAGCGAAGCAATTAGTAGTCTTTTATTTTGTTCATTTTGCTCAAATCATGTAATATTTATCAACAACTGTGTTGGATGATAATTATGTTAGCTTGATACTTTAAATCCAATTATGCACTTATAAAAATATTATTACCTTTATACCTAATCTGTGGTTGTATCTGTGTTGAGCATGTATGTGTACATGTACAGAGAGCTGGGGCGGTGGGCAGCCCTCTATACTCACGAGCTGGGCAGCAGCTGAATACAGCCGTACAGGAGCACATAAATGCCTCTCCTGTGAGTTCAAGTGGGTGGGGGGGGGGGTTTCTATAAATTAGCAACAACCGCTGGCAGCTGTTGCGGGAGGTTCTTTTTACAAAAAAGTCAGGTGCCGCTGGATTCTAGATGAAGTGTCTGGATTTTATGTGTGCATATGTGCATAAGTAGTCTATGTGCATTGGATACTTTGCCGTAGCAGAGAGGGAAACTTTTGAAAAGCTTTTTCAAAATTTGGAGTAAGGCACTGAGGCGAGCGCGGGTGGCGGCCGGCAGCGAGGAAGGCTACTGTTAGGATCATCTCGCTACAAAATCGGGTTCCCGAGGTGAGCTCCGCCTCCTAATCCCCTTATCGATCCGGCATTTCACGTGCTTTCTCGGTGAGATCCGGCCGGATTGGGCGATTTTAACTTCTAGGGTTTAGCCAAGTGCACGAATCTGAGTTTGCGATTCTGTTCTTTAATGTATAGATGGAGGGGAAGGCGGTAGCCGTCGGTTGCGGTGGCGCCGGCGTCGATCCGGCGGATGATCTCAAGTACATCTCCGGGCTGAGCACCATTCTCGTGGCCACCATCCAGGAAGTGAAGGACCAGGTCTCCCAGATGGAGTTCATCTTCTGCAGCCAGCTCTTCCCGCACATCCAGGCCAAGTCGAAGCTTGTCCAGGCGCATCTCGCCGACACGATGAAGGCCAGTGAGGTTGAGTGGAGGAAGACGGAGGCTGGCCTGGTGAAGCAGCTGGAGGATGTCAGCCGTGGTAAGATGCTCGCGGAGGAGAGATTGCTGCAACTGGGCACCTCTCTTGAGGAGATGAAGAGGAAGCTTGTGGATTCGGAGCAATTGGCTGCGAGGCATGAGGCGGAGAAGAAACAGCTTCTGGGGAGGTTGGAGGATGAAACGAGGAAAGGTGAGGTGGTACGTCAGCTCCAAAGGGAGATTGAGGAGAAGGACGCTGAGGTGGTCAGGGAGAGAGAGGCACATCAGCGGCTGCTGCAGGAATTTGAGCAATTGGCTGCGAGGCATGAATCTGAGAAGAAACAGCTTCTGGGGAGGTTGGAGGATGAGATGGGGAATGGTGAGGTGGTACGTCAGCTCCAGAGGGAGATTGAGGAGAAGGCCGCTGAGGTGGTCAGGGAGAGAGAGGCACACCAGCGGCTGCAGCAGCAGGTTGACCTGAAGGATAAGAATCTGCTTCTGGAGCAGAGCAAGCGGAGGGACTTGATTGAGGATTACACTAAGCTGAAGACAAACTACAAGCATTTGAAGTCTCAGTACACCTTTCTTCTTGGGAAGATTGACCAGCATGAAGGCTCCAAGCCTCCTGAGGACATTCCTGCAGATAGAAGAAACACTGAAAGTCCTCCAAGTAAGAGGAAGTTCAAAGGTACAGCTATCCGAATTTGTCAATCAAACAATTTCTTTGAGCTACTTCAGTTTTTTCCGAATGATCAATCTTTGTTCGTGATTTATGCTATTTGGGTCCTGGAATAACTGTGGGGATTTGTATTCTTGTCCCATGCAAATTATGCCTGATATTCTGATCAATGATCTCAAATGAAAATCCTAAGTAAATCATTGTTAATTGGCTCTTATTGATCTAGCAATGCTGGACACTTGGACTCCTAAATGCATGTGCCCTAAATACGCTTGGAATTACTGATTGGACCAATGCCTTTACATTTTCTTACCTGCTTGGTTTTCAGATTTGGAGCACACAAACAAGGAGCGCATCCAAATCCTTCCCAACACAAGGGACCTGAAGAATGACTCTGCTCCAGGTGCTAAAGCCCAAGCTGCCCAACATGCTAGTTCAGTCAGGAGTCCAATCAGAAACTCACACCTTGCCGTGCCATCTCGCCCAATGAATCCATTGGCAAATCATTCTGCCAACAATTCAAAACTACAAGCTTCAACCAGTGTCGCCAGCCCATGTCTAAATTGGAGGGAGACCCGTGCACGCAAAGAACAAGGTGTTGCTGATCCACACGATGATTTCCTTGATACACCTCTGGAAGCTGTCAAGAATACCATCAGGAACCCTGCAACTCCCGAAGAAGCACAGGCACTTGCCGCCTCTCCTCAAGTTATGGATTTCGACAATTCAGATGATGAAACCCAAGATCTGAATATTGCAACTCAAGCCCTCCGGAACATCCCCAATATGCCAGTTCCCAAGCAGCAAAACACAATATCGGTACATCCACCAAAGAAAGACTTCAAATATAGAGAATCAGTGAGAAAGAAAGTTGACCGGGAGAACCTGAAAGGTGTCGAGTGCAAGCAATGCAAGAAGTTTTATGATGCTGTTCTTCCTGGTGGTCGTGCAGATGGCGATGGTGCAGGCTCTACAAGCTTACGATGTGAGCACCACGATGGTGTGTCAAGGCATCGGTACAGGTACGCGCCGCCTCTGACGCCGGAAGGGTTTTGGAACATTGGTTTCGAATCAGAAATGTAGCACTACATCAAGTAGCAGGAAACCTTCAGTGTCCTCGGTCACCCCAAGATATTGTAGCAATGACTACGACAAGTTGCATGTCGCTGCTCAAGTTGCGGAAATAGTCATTCTGTGATTAAGGTTGATGGTAGGCAGTAGCTACTGTGAATATGTTGGAGATAGAATGCACTGTCAGCTATTTACCTTTTTGTGGATTACATCAAGTTGATCATTTTGTAGCGAACCACCTTTAACATACCATTGGAAAGCAATTCTTTTTTTATAGAAAGGAGACATCTGAATAACAGCTTACAATCAACAGCAAAACCTCTGGCCTTGTACTGTTATACTTATTATGTTCATTCTTTCAGCTGTTCACAATTTAATTCAATATATTTAGGGCTTGTTTCGTATATATATGCCTGTCAATCCTTATGCAATGCTGGAATACCCTTAGCTGTTTACGGTTTTTTTTTTGACACGATATCACTTCATTTCTGTTACCAAGATAACGGAAATACAAGCATTTAAGGTTAGCTTGGTGACAAAGAAATTGGAAGGGATCAATGAGAAAGAAATCCCTTGATATTCATTGAATAGCAAACACTTTTCTCTTCCATGGATCTCCTCAAATCAGTCCACAGTTTTTGGGAACACAATGGGACGTCTACAACTAGAGACATGATGCCCCCCCCCCCCCCCCCCCCAAAAAAAAACAACAACCCTACACACAAAACTCATGAGGGAATATGAAAAGTTGCAACTAGAAATTGCTGCATAGTAAAAATCCTGATAAGGCTAGTAATCAGGGCACTTTATTGATGAATTGGAGGAGATTATAATTGGTAACTTAACTGAAATAGCAGCAGCAAAGGTGAGGTGATCGCCCTCCCTTTGAAGCTTTGATCAACCTGTGATTTCAAGTTGTCCGACTAATTGCGATTAGTCAGGCTGGTCGATTTAGGGGTAGGCGATTAGGGAACTGACCCGATCAGGTGGTCTGGTCGACCTAGTTGTCTGACTAGTCGACGATTAGGTCTGATAAATCGCTGGATCAGGTAGTGCTTAGCGACTAGGGTTTATATCCTATAAAAATACGTTGGTCTTTTTTGGCGAGCGGCCCGTCTACAGGAGGCAAAACGTCAGGAGGTGTCGTCGTAATATACCCTGGCACATGACGGTTTGTTTCCAATCTCCTTGATTCCTGGTGTCTTCATCTCCTTCCTTCTGCAGTTCTGCTTCTCTATCTCTAATCTCTTCTCCTGTCGTCGTTCTCTGTCCTCTTGGCTCCTGGTTTTTTATCACCGGCGTATTCACTTCTGTCTTCTGTATTGTGTTATGTCCTTCTATGTTTCTGACTTAGTTCATGTAGACAATAGAGATTATGTTCATGTTGCCATCCTCTGAATCCTTATTCCTTTGATACATACAGAGTTTAGTTGTCGCCGTCATGATAATGTGTGCTATGTGGTATCTGATAGTAACTAGTAAGTGTTTCTTTGATATTTTTAGTTGGATATTTGGATGAACAAATATCTTCTCTCAATTTCTTAAATCAGTATTTCAGAATTCATATCATGTTTACCCTATCCTTTATATATAGTTATATAATTATATACTGAAAGTCGCCTAGAGGGGGGGTGAATAGGCAAATCTGAAATTTATAAACTTTAAGCACAACTACAAGCCGGAGTTAGCGTTATAATTAAATTCGAGTCCGAAAGAGAGGGCGAAAACAAATCACAAGCGAATAAGAGCGGATGACACGGTGATTTGTTTTACCGAGGTTCGGTTCTTGCAAACCTACCCTCCGTTGAGGTGGTCACAAAGACCGGGTCTCTTTCAACCTTTTCCCTCTCTCAAACGGTCACTTAGACCGAGTGAGCTTCTCTTCTCAATCAATCGGGACACTAAGTCCCCCACAAGGACCACCACACAATTGATGTCTCTTGCCTTGATTACAATCGAGTTAGAAATAAGAAAGAAGGAAGAAGAAAAGCAATCTAAGTGCAAGAGCTCAAATGAACACAAATATCTCTCTCTAGTCACTAATTTGTTTGGAGTGATACCGGACTTGGGAGAGGATTTGATCTCTTTGATTGTGTCTTTGAATGAAGTCTAGAGCTCTTGTATGAGGTTTAAATGCTGAAAACTTGGATGCATTAAAGTGTGGTGGTTGGGGGGTATTTATAGCCCCAACCACCAAAAGAACCGTTGGTGAGGGCTTCTGTCGTATGGCGCACCGGACAGTCCGGTGTGCCACCGGACACTGTCCGGTGCGCCAGCCACGTCACCAGGCTGTTGGGTTCCGACCGTTGGAGCTTCTGACAACCGGGTCACCAGACAGTCCGGTGGTGCACCGGACAGTCACTGTTCACTGTCCGGTGTGCCTTCTGACGCCTGCTCTGACTTCTGCGCGAGCAGTGAACACTGTTCACTGTTCCTGTACCGTTGCAGACGACCGTTGGCGCTTGGAGCCGTTGCTCCGCTTGGCACACCGGATAGTCCGGTGCTACACTGGACAGTTCGGTGAATTATAGTGGAGCGGCCTCCCGAATTTCCAGAGGTGGCAAGTTTAGACTGGAACTCCCTGGTGCACCGGACAGTCCGGTGCGCCAGACCAGGGCTGCCTTTGAGATGTCTTATGCTCTCTTTATTTGAACCCTTTCTTGGTCTTTTTATTGGTTTGTTGTGAACCTTTGGCACCTGTATAACTTATAATCTAGAGCAAACTAGTTAGTTCAATTATTTATGTTGGGCAATTCAACCACCAAAATTCATATAGGAAAAGGTGTAAGCCTATTTCCCTTTCAATCTCCCCCTTTTTGGTGATTGATGCCAACACAAACCAAAGCAAATATAAAAGTGCAGAATTGAACTAGTTTGCATAATGTAAGTGCAAAAGTTACTTGGAATTAAACCAAAACTCATTTCATAAGATATGCATGGATGGTTTTTCTTCTTATTTAAAATTTTGGACCACGCTTGCATCACTTGTTTTGTTTTGCAAATGTTTTAGAAGTTCTTTTCAAAGTCTTTTGCAAATAATCAAAGGTATATGAATAAGATTTTGAGAAGCATTTTCAAGATTTGAAATTTTCTCCCCTTGTTTCAAATGCTTTTCCTTTGACTAAACAAAACTCCCCCTCAATAAATTCTCCTCTTAGTGTTTAAGAGAGTTTTAGATATTAATTTTGAAAGGGGTTGTACCAATTTGAAAATTTTATCAAAAATAAGATACCAATTGAAAACAACTATCTTTTAATATAAATTTGAAAGACTTCATTTTTTGAAATTGGTGGTGGTACGGTCCTTTTGCTTTGGGCTAATACTTTCTCCCCTTTGGCATGAATCGCCAAAAACGAATATTTGTGAGTGAAATATAAGCCCTTTTTCTTTCTCTCCCTGTGGTAAATAATATGTAAGTGAAGATTATACCAATTTGGAGTGTGTTGCGGAGTGACGGTGAAGGATGAATAATTCGATGGAGTGGAGTGTAAGCCTTGTCTTCGCCGAAGACTTCAATTCCCTTTCAATCTATGACTTTAGCACGTAATACACTTGAAAATCACATTAGTCATAGCACATGAAAGAGATATGATCAAAGGTATATAAGTAAGCTATGTGTGCAAAATATCAATCAAAATTCCTATAATCAAGAATATTTAGCTCATGCCTAAGTTTGGTAAATGTTTTCTCATCTAGTGACTTGGTAAAGATATCAGCCAATTGTTCTTTGGTGTTGATATATGCAATCTCGATATCCCCCTTTTGTTGGTGATCCCTCAAAAAGTGATACCGAATGGCTATGTGCTTAGTGCGGCTGTGCTCAACGGGATTATCCGCCATGCGGATTGCACTCTCATTATCACATAGGAGAGGAACTTTGGTTAATTTGTAACCATAGTCCCTAAGGGTTTGCCTCATCCAAAGCAATTACGCGCAACAATGGCCTGCGGCAATATACTCGGCTTCGGCGATAGAAAGAGCTACAGAATTTTGTTTCTTTGAAGCCTAAGACACCAAAGATCTTCCCAAGAACTGGTAAGTCTCTGATGTGCTCTTTCTATCAATTTTACACCCTGCCCTATCAGCATCTGAATATCCAATTAAATCAAATGTGAATCCCCTGGGGTACCAAAGGCCAAACTTAGGAGTATAAACTAAATATCTCAAGATTCGTTTTACGACCCTAAGGTGAACTTCCTTAGGATCGGCTTGGAATCTTGCACACATGCATACGGAAAGCATAATATCCGGTCGTGAAGCACATAAATAGAGTAAAGAACCTATCATCGACTAGTATGCCTTTTAATCTACGGATTTACCTCCCGTGTCGAGGTCGAGATGCCCATTGGTTCCCATGGGTTCTTGATGGGCTTGGCATCCTTCATCCCAAACTTGGTGAGTATGTCTTGAATGTACTTTGTTTGGCTAATGAAGGTGCCCTCTTGGAGTTGCTTGACTTAAAAGCCTAGAAAATACTTCAACTCCCCCATCATAGACATCTCGAATTTTTAAATCATGATCCTACTAAATTCTTCACAAGTAGATTTGTTAGTAGACCCAAATATGATATCATCAACATAAATTTGGCATACAAACAAATCTTTTGCAATAGTTTTAGTGAATAGAGTAGGATCGGCTTTTCCGACTTTGAAGCCATTAGCGATAAGAAAATCTCTTAGGCATTCATACCATGCTCTTGGGGCTTGCTTGAGCCCATAAAGCGCCTTAGAGAGTTTATAGACATGGTTAGGGTACTCACTATCTTCAAAGCCGGGAGGTTGCTCAACATAGACCTCCTCTTTGATTGGTCCATTGAGGAAGGCACTTTTCACGTCCATTTGATAAAGCTTAAAGCCATGTTAAGTAGCATAGGCAAGTAAAATGCGAATTCACTCAAGCCTAGCTACTGGTGCATAGGTTTCATCGAAATCCAAACCTTCGACTTGTGAATATCCCTTGGCCACAAGTCGAGCTTTGTTCCTTGTCACCACACCATGCTCATCTTGCTCGTTGCGGAAGACCCACTTGGTTCCTACAACATTTTGGTTAGGACGTGGAACTAAATGCCATACCTCATTCCTTGTGAAGTTGTTGAGCTTCTCTTGCATCGCCAGCACCCAATTCGAATCTTGAAGTGCTTCCTCTACCCTGTGTGGCTCAATAGAGGAAACAAAAGAGTAATGTTCACAAAAATGAGCAACACGAGATCAAGTGGTTACCCGCTTATGAATGTCGCCGAGGATGGTGTTCACGGGGTGATCTCGTTGGATTGCTTTGTGGACTCTTGGGTGTGGCGGTCTTGGACCCTGTTCATCTTCCCTGTCTTGAACATTGGCATCTCCCCCTTGATCAATGTCCTCGTCTTGAGATGGCTCATCTTCTTGATCTTCATTTTCATTTTCTTGAGCTTGATCCTCATCTTGAGTTGGTGGAGATGCTTGTATGGAGGAAGATGGTTGATCTTGTGTGTGTGGAGACTCTTCAGATTCCTTAGGACACACATCCCCAATGGACATGTTCCTCAGTGCGACGCATGGAGCCTCTTCATCATCTAGCTCATCAAGATCAACTTGCTCTACTTGAGAGCCGTTAGTTTCATCAAACACAATGTCACAAGAAACTTCAACTAGTCCAATGGACTTGTTAAAGACTCTATATGCCCTTGTGTTTGAATCATATCCTAGTAAAAAGCATTCTACAGCCTTAGGAGAAAATTTAAATTTTCTACCTCTTTTAACAACAATAAAACATTTGCTACCAAAGACTCTAAAATATGAAACATTGGGCTTTTTACCGGTGAGGAGTTCATACGATGTCTTCTTGAGGATTTAGTGAAGGTATAACCGGTTGATGGCGTAGCAAGCGGTGTTGACCGCCTTGGCCCAAAACCGATCCAAAGTCTTGTACTCATCAAGCATGGTTCTTGCTATGTCCAATAGAGTTCTATTCTTCCTCTCCACTACACCATTTTGTTGTGGCGTGTAGGGAGAAGAGAACTCATGCTTGATGCCCTCCTCCTCAAGAAAGCCTTCGATTTGTGAGTTCTTGAACTCCGTTCCGTTGTCGCTTCTAATCTTCTTGATGCTTAAGTCGAACTCATTTTGAGCCCGTCTCAAGAATCTCTTTAAAGTCTCTTGGGTTTGAGATTTTTCCTGTAAAAAGAACACCCAAGTGAAGCGAGAATAATCATCCACAATAACTAGACAGTACTTACTCCCGCCGATGCTTATGTAAGCTATCGGGCCGAATAAATTCATGTGGAGTAGCTCCAGTGGCCTGTCAGTCGTCATGATGTTCTTGTGTGGATGATGAACACCAACTTGCTTCCCTGCTTGACATGCGCTATAAACCCTGTCTTTCTCGAAATTAACATTGGTTAGTCCCAAAATGCGCTCTCCCTTTATAAGCTTATGAAGATTCTTCATCTCAACATGGGCTAGTCGGCGATGCCAGAGCCAACCCATGTTAGTCTTAGCAATTAAGCATGTGTCGAGTTCAGCTCTATCAAAATCTACCAAGTATAGCTGACCTTCTAACACTCCCTTAAATGCTACTGAATCATCACTTCTTCTAAAGACAGTAACACCTATATCTGTAAAAAGACAGTTGTAACCCATTTTGCATAATTGAGAAACAGAAAGCAAATTGTAATCTAAAGAATCTACAAGAAAAACATTGGAAATAGAATGGTCAGGTGATATAGCAATTTTACCCAATCCTTTGACCAAACTTTGATTTCCATCCCCGAATGTGATAGCTCGTTGGGGATCTTGGTTTTTCTCATAGGAGGAGAACATCCTTTTCTCCCCTGTCATGTGGTTTGTGCACCCGCTATCGATGATCCAACTTGAGCCCCTGGATGCATAAACCTACAAAACAATTTTAGGCCTTGTTCTTAGGTACCCAAACTGTCTTGGGTCCTTTCACATTAGAAACAAACACCTTGGGTACCCAAACACAAGTCTTTGACCCCTTGTGTTTGCCCCCAACATATTTGGCAACTACTTTGCCGGATTTGTTAGTAAGCACATAGGATGCATCAAAAGTCTTAAATGAAATGTTATGTTCATTTGATGCAATTGGAGTTTTCTTCTTAGGCATTTTAACATGTGTAGAACGCCTAGAGCTAGAAGCCTCATTCTTATAAATAAAAGCATGGTGGGAATGAGTCTTCTTTGCATGAATTCTTCTAATCTTATCCTCAGGATAACCAGCAGGGTATAAAATATACCCCTCCTTATCTTGAGGCATGGGAGCCTTGCCCTTAACAAAATTAGACAATCTTTTAGGAGGGGCATTAAGCTTGACATTGTCTCCCTGTTGGAAGCCAATGCCATCCTTAATACCAGGGCACCTTCCACTATAAAGCATACTACGAGCAAATTTAAATTTTTCATTCTCTAATTCATGCTCGGCAATTTTAGCATCTAATTTTGCTATATGATCATTTTGTTGTTTAATCATGGCAATGTGATCATGGATAGCATCTATATTAACACCTCTACATCTAGTGCAAATAGAAACATGCTCAACGGTAGATGTAGAGGATTTGCAAGTATTTAATTCAACAATCTTAGCATGTAAAATAGCATTCTCATCTCTAAGATTGGAAATAGAAGCATTGCAAACATTTAAACCTTTAGCCTTAGCAATTAATTTTTCATTCTCAATTTTAAGGCTAGAGAGGGATGCATTCAATTTGTCAATCTTAGCAATCAAATTAGCATTATCATTTCTAAGATTAACAATTGAATCATCACAAACATTTGATTTCTCAACCTTAGTAATTAATTTGGCATTTTCATTTCCAAGGCTAGAAATAGTGTCATGGCAAGTGTTTAGCTCACTAGTCAATTTTTCACATTTTTCTACCTCTAGAGCATAAGCATTTTTAACCTTAACATGCTTTTTGTTTTCTTTAATTAGGAAGTCCTCTTGGCTATCTAAGAGTTCATCCTTATCATGAATAGCACTAATCAATTCATTTAATTTCTCCTTTTGTTGCATGTTTAGGTTGGCAAAAAGTGTCAATAAATCATCCTCATCATCACTAGAGCTAGCCTCATCACTAGATGTTGCATACTTAGTGGAGGATCTAGATTTTACCTTCTTATTCTTGTCGTCCTTTGCCATGAGGCACTTGTGGCCGACATTGGGGAAGAGAAGACCCTTGTTGACGGTGATGTTTGTGGCATCCTCGTCGGAGGAGTCGGTGGAGCTCTCGTCAGAGTCCCACTCCCGGCAAACATGGGCATTGCCGCCCTTCTTCTTGTAGTATCTCTTCTTTTCCTTCTTCTTTCCCCTCTTGTCGTCGCCCCTGTCACTAGAAATAGGACATTTTGCTATAAAGTGACCGGGCTTACCACATTTGTAGCAAACCTTCTTGGAGCGGGGTTTGTAATCCTTCCCCCTCCTTTGTTTGAGGATTTGGCGGAAGCTCTTGATGATGAGCGCCATTTCCTCGTTGTCGAGCTTGGAGGCGTCGATGGGCACCCTACTTGGTGTAGAGTCTTCTTTCTTCTTCTCCGTTGCTTTGAATGCAACGGGTTGTGCCTCGGAGGAGGCGCCTTGCTCGATAATCTTTTTGGAGCCTTTGATCATTAATTCAAAGCTCACAAAATTTCCTATTACTTCCTCGGGAGACATTAGTTTGTATCTAGGATCACCACGAATTAATTGAACTTGTGTAGGATTAAGAAAAACGAGTGATCTTAGAATAACCTTGACCATTTCATGGTCATCCCATTTGGTGCTCCCGAGGTTGCGCACTTGGTTCACCAAGGTCTTGAGCCGGTTGTACATCGCTTGTGGCTCCTCCCCTTGGTGAAGCTTGAAGTGACCGAGCTCCCCCTCGATCGTTTCCCTCTTGGTGATCTTGGTCACCTCGTCTCCTTCGTGCGCGGTCCTGAGTACATCCCAAATCTCTTTGGCGCTCTTCAACCCTTGCAGCTTGTTATACTCCCCTCGACTTAGAGAGGCGAGGAGTATAGTGGTGGCTTGGGAGTTGAAGTGTCGGATTTGGGCTACCTCGTCCGAGTCATAGCCTTCATCCCCCACGGATGGTTCCTGTGCACCAAACTCAACAATGTCCCAAATGCTAGCGTGGAGTGAGGTTAGATGGTGCCTCATTTTATCACTCTACATACAATAATCTTCACCGTAAAAAACCGGTGGTTTGCCTAGTGGGACGGAAAGTAAAGGGGTGCATTTGGAAATGCGAGGATAGCATAAGGGGATCTTACTAAACTTCTTGCGCTCATGGCGCTTAGAAGTGACAGACGGCGTGTCGGAGCTGGAGGTGGATGGCGATGAAGAGTCGGTCTCGTAGTAGACTACTTTCTTCATCTTCTTTTTCTTTTCGCCGCTCCGACGCGACTTGTCGTGTGAAGGGGATCCCTTCACTTTGTTGCCGGACTCCCCGGATGGAGCCTTCCCATGGCTTGTGGCGGGCTTCTCGCCGGTCACCATCTCCTTCTTGGCGTGATCTCCCGACATCACTTCGAGCGGTTAGGTTCTAATGAAGTACCGGCTCTGATACCAATTGAAAGTCGCCTAGGGGGGTGAATAGGCAAATCTGAAATTTATAAACTTTAAGCACAACTACAAGCCGAGGTTAGCGTTAGAATTAAATTCGAGTCCGGAAGAGAGGGCGAAAACAAATCACAAGCGAATAAGAGCGGATGACACGGTGATTTGTTTTACCGAGGTTCGGTTCTTGCAAACCTACTCCCCGTTGAGGTGGTCACAAAGACCGGGTCTCTTTCAACCCTTTCCCTCTCTCAAACGGTCACTTAGACCGAGTGAGCTTCTCTTCTCAATCAATCGGGACACTAAGTCCCCACAAGGACCACCACACAATTGGTGTCTCTTGCCTTGATTACAATTGAGTTGGAAACAAGAAAGAAGGAAGAAGAAAAGCAATCCAAGCGCAAGAGCTCAAATGAACACAAATGTCTCTCTCTCTAGTCACTAATTTGTTTGGAGTGATACCAGACTTGGGAGAGAATTTGATCTCTTTGATTGTGTCTTTGAATGAAGTCTAGAGCTCTTGTATGAGGTTTGAAGGCTGAAAACTTGGATGCATTGAAGTGTGGTGGTTGGGGGTATTTATAGCCCCAACCATCAAAAGGACCGTTGGTGAGGGCTTCTGTCGTATGGCGCACCGGACAGTCCGGTGCGCCATCGGACACTGTCCGGTGCGCCAGCCACGTCACCAGGCTATTGGGTTCCGACCGTTGGAGCTTCTGACAACTCGGTCACCGGACAGTCCGGTGGTGCACCGAACAGTCACTGTTCACTGTCCGGTGCGCCTTCTGACGCCTGCTCTAACTTCTGCGCGAGCAGTGAACACTGTTCACTGTTCCTGTACCGTTGCAGACGACCGTTGGCGCTTGGAGCCGTTGCTCCGCTTGGCACACCGGACAGTCCGGTGAATTATAGCGGAGCGGCCTCCCGAATTCCCGAAGGTGGCAAGTTGAGACTGGAACTCCCTGGTGCACCGGACACTGTCCGGTGGCACACCGGACAGTCCGGTGCGCCAGACCAGAGCTGCCTTTGGGTTGTCTTTTGCTCTCTTTATTAGAACCCTTTCTTGGTCTTTTTATTGGTTTGTTGTGAACCTTTGGCACCTGTAGAACTTATAATCTAGAGCAAACTAGTTAGTTCAATTATTTGTGTTGGGCAATTCAACCACCAAAATTCATATTGGAAAAGGTGTAAGCCTATTTCCCTTTCATATATTATATAGTATATACATATGTCCTGGATGAACATGACGACTTATTTACGACTAGGTGGTTGAACTAAGAGTGTGTTTGAAATCAAAGTATTTGAAAATTATGGTTTTGAAATACTGTGGTTTTAAGATGTCACGATACAACTGTAGTGTTTTTACATCACTCTTAGCAGTACATGTTTAGAGACAAAGTATCTCAAATCATAGTATTTAGTACCCTAACTTTGCTTCTTCCTGCCTCCAACAATCAGCTAGCTCTTAGTTATATCCCCTTATGACCGGCTATCTGCTAACATAGCTAAGCAAATCTTATTCTTACTCTCTAGATGTCGATGCGATCTGCATGCCTAATCCAATCGACTGAGCATCTGCAAGAGACTTTTCATTTTTGGCTCTCTATTTGACTCTTTATTTACGTTTTCATAAATATTACACTCTATATGTAGCATCTACACTCCAACAAACTATATATCTAGTTTGACTAGTCATGTGGCTAGCCAAATTTGGCTAGTGAGTGAGCTAATTTGAAGAGTCAGCTAGCTTGGTGAGTAAGATAGCTAGTCTGTTGAAGAGTTATTTTGCTGTTGATTAGCTAAAATTTGGCTTGGTGAGCCATTTGGATAGTCTCTTTGAGATGCTCTTGCGATTGTTTGGAAACACATTGGTTTTTAAAAACCAGTTTCTATCCCTAGTTTATAGAAATTGGTTTATGAAAAAAAAAGTTAGGTGGAGGTGTTAGGAACTCAGTTTCTAGTTTTTTATTCACAGTTACCAGCATATACCCTTCCTCTATTTTAAAAAGTGGTGGCAATAGATGTAAATTCAATGAAACCAACAAGAACATGATGTAACTAAACAAATAAAAGCTGGTTTTAGCTAGGGATGAGTAGCTTCTTGATTTTTAAGAAACTGAGAATCTAGTTTCTATAATCTGGGATATAAACTGGTATGTTTGGAACCACTCTTGTTTTTATAAACCTGTTTCTTAAAAATTAGACGCTTCCAAACAGTCCCTCAGGCTGTCCACTAACATTGCTATGCAAATCCTATTTTTAGGCCATGTTTGTTTCCTTCCAGATAGCAAGCCATTTTAGCTCTCCAAAAAAACCAATACCGTCAAAGTGGTCTATGGGTATCTATCCTTCTCACTCTAAACAACATCGACTCAATAGTAGTGAAGCCAAAGATCCAAATTAAGCCAAATAGTTCTGATACTAAATGAAGGGGACCATAACACCTAAGAGAGAGATGAATTAGACGACTTACAGACTACTTCTAAGTATGCCAACCGATTTTCACTCTAGTAAAAATTTATGCAATAAATAAACTATCTAAATGTGTAACTAGGATTTTGTTATGTGTGTTGGTATCTCTACCGCAAAAAATTATGCACCCTAGATTTCAATTCCACCAGCTAGCCTATCAAACTAAGCCAGAAAAGTAAGCACACAACCAAGATACACAAAGTAAGTGCGGAAGATAAAAGAATGATAGAAATGCAAACTCTCGTCGATGATTTAGTACTTTTATCGATATATCAAGAAGCGCGTAAGCTTCCCCCAATCCTCGAAAGCCCCTTGCAAGGATGCCCTCATAAGGTCCAAGGTCTTAGTCAGATAACTCTAGCTTTAGGACCTTTCCCATACGTAAGTGGGTCTCCAAGATAGCCACTCTAAGATTGGTTTCTATCGTCTTCACTATTGCGCTTCTTACCAAACCGTCGCGTACCTCATTCCCTGCAATACACGATGACAGCTACACCATAAGCACAATGAGTGTGGTCTAACAAGACTACAAGCCTCTCTGAGTACAATAATGATTCATAAGTACCAAATGGTAAGAGGTGTATAAGCATAAGTAAACACTATGTCTAAAACTAGAGCAAACACTAGAATGGTGGTCTAATTAATATAAGCACTTCGTAAAACACCTAATATGAGTATTTCACCAAACACTTTAGTGGCTAGAGCTACTAAAGACAAGCCTCAACTTACATAACTCTTCCTTGAGCTTCACAAACCCTCAAATGGGTGGCTTAGGGGGTATATATAGCCCCCAACTCTAACTGTAGTCATTGACGGCACAACAGCTCTCTTCGTAGGTACCTAACATAGCCATTGATTCATTGTTGTTACCGATTTTTGGGGTTTGTAACATTTCAATGCTACACCTGGTGTACAACGGACACACATATGTACCTTATCGGTGCCTCCAACCTTATAAGTGATCATGTCGATCATTAAACACTAGAACCAAACTTAAATAGGGGCTAGGATCTATTTTCCTTACACCTTGATCGTCGTAGCCTTGTTCTTGATGGAGGAGAGATTGGACATGATGGTGTCCATGGCTGCCTTGAGGGTGACCAATGAGATGGAGTCTCCGATCCTATTGCAGGCTAGAGGATCAGATGGATGGTACAAGGATAATAAGGCTAGGAATCTGGACACTTCATCGATGAATTGGAAGGGAAGGACATTGGCTACCTTAACTGAATAGCAGCAGCAAAGGTGATCACCCTTCCTAGGAGGCTCTGATCGGCTAACTCTGCTCATGCCTGCCTCCCACAATCAGCCAGACCTTAGTTATATCTCCTAATGGTTAGTTGTCCATTAACACTGCTACACAAATCATATTCTCGCTCTCTAGATCTGCATGCTTAATCCAATTGGCTGAGCCTCTAAGGCTATCCACTAGCACCGCTAGCCTTCTACGCAAATACATATCTAAAGTCTTAAAAACGCTCGAATTTTCACGGCCGGCGGACTGCGCCTCCTTGCGACGCGTGGAAAGCTAGCGCGGACGCGAATTTTCATCAAATGTCGTTGAGGAACGAAGTCGTGCCCTCTTCCTCCTAGCTCTCTCTCCTGTCATGTCCAAAAAAAAACTCTCTCCCATCCTGCTTACTCTTATGCTGCCTCCCTTCGAATAGCCCCTGAATCCTCTCGACACCCGCCACAGTCATGGACGAAGACGAGGACCCCGATGCGTTGTTGTCGGTCGCCCGTTTCCTCGCACGGCCGCGTGGACGTCTCGGTGTGCCGACGCGTGGAAGCCTCCTCTGTGGGGGATAGATATCCCCCGGGTCCACTAAAAGAGTAAAAGACCTCACGAAAGGCCCAGGGGCCCAATAAATCGTAAGGTCATTCTTTCGTGGGCCTGGGGAGGAACAATCAGCAAAGCAGTTTGACACAAGGCCGGATTGGTGCAAACCTGGACGACCCACAACGTCGAGCGAGCGACCACAACAGAGATCCGACTTTCCCGCGCTGGAGCCCCCATGCAACGGAGCCATGCGAGGATAGGTCGGCAGAACTACAGGGAGATAAACTCAAACAGTTCACTATCTTTTAGCTACACATAGTTATCATATCCACATGTATCGCCCCACGGTCGAGTATATAAGGCCTAGGGGGCACCCCTTCAGAACGATCGACCGTATTACTTAGCCACCCACACCAACTCTCTGCATTCTCAATTCAGAGAGCTCTCTTGTAACCTCGTTCACCAAGCATACTCACCAGGACGTAGGGTGTTACGTGTCTCTAAGCGGCCCGAACCTGTAAACATTGTCCACTGTCCCTCGTGCATCTGGCACGAACCATTTTGCTACAGTCGTCGACACCGTCCTACTCCTAAAAACACCTTGAGGGGCAACCCCGGGTGTGCGGTCGGACCAAAAACACCGACAGCTGGCGCGCCAGGTAAGGGGTGTGTCGACGATCCAAGCTAGCTCAATGGCCGTCGCCTTCCACAGCAAGATCACCCTTCGTCCCGGATCCGTATTCTGCTTCGGAACAATCTCATCTGTAGCAGATAAAGAAGGAACTCTACACCGCATTGCGGATCCGCCGGAAAAGAAGTCTCCTCCAACAAACTCCGAAAATGTCGGAGAAGCGCAACCTCCAGCTCTCCGAAAAAAGATCGTTTCCGGAAAGTCAGGGACCGAGGGCCCGCTGACCCGGAGAACTCCACTGTCTACTTCCCCGACAAAAGAATGGACACAGATCGCGAGGAAGAAGGAGACCAAGAGGAAGCAAGTTGCTCTTTCTGTTCCTCCACCCTCAAAGGAGAACGGGAAGAAGGTCGCCACGACAGCAGCACCATTCTACCCCGACGTCCTCTTCGTTGGGAGAGTGGAGTCGCCCGCTGTCTCCGACGACGAGCCGACCGCACCCGGAGAAGAACCGCCTCAGCGAGAATCCCGCCGACGGAGGAACCGGCGCAAGAACGTTCAACGACATCACGCGGCCGGAGAACGGGATCCGGAGCAACCTGTCTCGCGCGACAAGGTCTCGGAGATAGGGGAAACTCCGGAGGAACGCGTCTTCAGAGAACGAAGGAACTCCCGACGACGTTATCGCCGTCGGGCTCAGGAACAAGCCGAACAAGACGCAAGACAACGCCGGGAGAATCCATTCTTCGGGCGCAACCTGAACCCCGACTTCGCCCGAGCCATGAACACGCCGAGCGAAGTCGGAGGAGTACTAGCTCAGATAGCTGATGGGCTCCCTCGGACTCCTGACGCCGAGGGCTACCGGCGACTGTTCACCCAGGCGGCCAACCATCTTCTACCGCTTGCTCACCCGCCAAACGATCTACGACACGCCATCAACAGTCGCCGAGACGCGCGAAGCTCCATCAATGCTTCGCGTGAACGGCGGCATGAGAACGAGATCCGCCGTCGGGAGGAGTACGACAGGGATCATGGCGTCCCAGCTCGGAGCCAGGCCACCAGAACTGAGTCGGCAACAGCCTCAACTGGCGGTACCACCCGGGGACGGTCGAGGAACCACAACAACTACTCCCCTCCCCGGGACAGAAATCATCCCTGACGACAGGAGGACACATGCGGAGTGTCTGCTCTTACTCCGCGCCTTAGGGCCATCCAATGGCCTCCCAACTTCAAGGTATCCAATGTCGACAAATATGAACCTAAGAAGGATCCAGGGGGTTGGCTAGCCATCTACACCACCGCTGCTCGAGCTGCCGGGGCATCCGAAGACGTGATGACCGCGTACTTACCCATTGTCCTTGGGCAAGACGCGCTGCAATGGCTGCGACATCTACCCCGACACTGCATCGACGACTGGGGCGACTTCAGTCGACGCTTCACCGCCAATTTCCAGTCCCTCTCCGACAAACCGGCGCAACCATGGGACTTCAAATCCATCAAGCGCCGGGGGGACAAAACTCTCCGGTCGTACCTCAAAAGGTTCCAGACTATGAGAAATCGTATCCCCGAGGTCACGGAGGCGGCCGTGATCGAGGACTTCTACAGAGGATCCAATGACTCGGCTTTCGTCCGAGCCATACTACAGAAGGCGCCAACTACCTCCGAGGAGCTGTTCCGGGAAGCCGACCTCTACATCACCGCCGACAAGCGGGCCCAGGACCTCATCGGAGGAGCAAAGCCCGCACCAGCAACACCACGACGCGACACGAACCAGCAACCCGACAAACGCTAGGAAAAGAGGCCTCGCGAAGAAGTGCACGCCGCCGGACCACCTGCCTCTCGCGCCCGAGGAGGACCTCGCGGAGGCGAGCGAACGCTGGACGACATCCTCGACGCCCAGTGCCCGTACCACAAGGACATGCGCCACACTCTTCGTAACTGCCGGGACTTCAAGCACTCCGTCGGGCACGGCCGACCCTTCCAACCTCTACCTCCTCCGCCGAGGGGAGGACCAGATGAACCACGACAACCCCATCAGCAGGAGGAAGGAGGAGGAGGAGCTTTCCCGCACGTTGACAGGGAGGTCAACGTCATCTTCGGCGGACATGGGTCGCAGGAGAACAAAAGACAACAAAAGCTCAACGACTGCCAGATACTGGTGGCGACCACCGGTCCTCCCGCCCCATATCGGTGGTCGGAGCACCCGATCACTTTCACTCGGGAGGATCAATGGCTCAACTTCGACCATCCAGGCAAATACCCGCTCCTCGTCGATCCGGTGATCCGAGAGAGCCGGGTGAAGAAGGTGCTAGTGGACGGGGGGAGCAGCATCAACGTCACCTTCCCCCGGACACTCCAAGGCTTGGGAGTTCACCTCAAAGAGCTCCACGAGTCAGACACTCCTTTCTTCGGCATCGTGCCGGCGGAAGGAGAATACCCGCTGGGCCACATCTACATGCCTGTCACCTTCGGAACTCCGGAGAACTACAGAACCGAGTTCCTGAGGTTCAAAGTGGCGAACTTCGACTGCGGGTACAACGCCATCATCGGGAGGCCGGGATTGGCCAAATTCATGGCCATCCCACATTACACGTACATGATACTGAAGATGCCAGGACCGCAAGGAATCATAACTGTGCGCGCCGACTTCCAAGGCGCCGCAGAGTGTTTCCGAGTGGCCATCCAAGCAGCCCTCACCACCAAGCCGTCGACGGTTTCTTCAACATAGGCGAACTCTAAACCTGAGGAGGACCTTGCAGTACCAGCAAACGAAGCTCAGGCCGCGACCTCTATGCGGCCGACTGAAGAAACCAAGAGGATCAACCTGGGGTTCGCTGATGAACACAAGACCGCCATCATCAGCTCCAGCCTGGACGACAAATAGGAAAGCAGGCTCGTCCAGTTTCTGCAAGATAACCGAGATGTATTCGCATGGCAACCTGCGGATATGCCGGGAGTCCCAAGAGAACTGGCCGAGCACAAACTGAAGGTCTATCCCCAGGCAAGGCCGATTCGGCAAAAGCTACGTCGTTTCACGCCCAACAAGAGAGAGGCCATTCGCGCCGAGTTAGCTCGCTTGGTCGCGGCTGGATTTATTAGAGAAGTGTTACACCCCGAGTGGTTAGCCAACCCTGTTCTTGTACTCAAAAAGAATAAAGTGGATTGGTGCATGTGCGTCGACTATACTGATCTCAACAAACACTGTCCGAAGGATCCCTTCGGGCTCCCGAGGATAGATCAGGTGGTGGACTCCACCGCTGGATGTTCTGTGCTGTCTTTCTTGGATTGCTATTCTGGATACCATCAGATCAGTTTGGCGAAGGAAGACGAGGAAAAAACAGCGTTCATCACTCCGTTTGGTGCTTTCTGTTATACCTCCATGTCGTTCGGCCTCAAAAATGCTGGAGCGACTTATCAGAGAGCCATTCAAACGTGCTTAGCCGATCACTGGGGCAAGCGTGTGGAGGCCTACGTAGATGATGTGGTAATCAAAACAGAGAACTCAGAAAACTTCATCGAAGACTTACAGCTGGTTTTCAACAGTTTGAGACGGTATAGATGGAAGCTTAATCCCGAAAAATGTGTTTTCGGGGTACCAGCAGGAAAGTTACTCGGGTTTATTGTCAGCCACCGGGGAATTGAGGCTAATCCGGATAAGATCGAAGCTATCATGAAGATGGAAGCACCTCGATCACAAAAGAAAGTTCAGCGACTTACTGGATGTATGGCAGCTCTGAGCAGATTTATATCCAGGCTAGGGGAAAAAGGTTTACCATTTTACAAGCTACTCAAGAAGGTGGATAAGTTTCAGTGGACTTCGGAGGCACAGGAAGCTCTAGATGCACTGAAGAAATTCTTGACCACACCACCAGTACTGAAGCTACCCCGGCGAGCCACGTCAACTCAACCGGCTGAAGATCTGCTACTATATATCTCTTGCACAACTCATGTGGTAAGCACCGCGTTGGTAGTCGAGCGAGCAGAAGAAGGACATGCCTACCTAGTGCAACATCATGTTTACTTCATCAGTGAAGTTCTAGGCCCCTCAAAGAAAAAGTATCCTCAAGTTCAGAAGCTATTATATGCAGTACTTCTAACTGCCCGCAAGCTACGTCACTACTTTGATGACCACAAAGTCATAGTAGTCACTGGTTTTCCGATAGGGGATATTCTTCACAATAAGGAAGCCATTGGCCGAATAGCCAAGTGGGCTTGTGAGCTGGGATCTCATGACATCGAGTTCCGACCTCGCATTGCCATCAAAACTCAAGCACTGGTTGATTTCGTATCAGAGTGGACTGAACAGCAAGTACCAGATAACCCAGAGACTGCAGAAGTATGGCGAATGTATTTTGATGGCTCGCTGAAGCTGCAGGGAGCAGGAGCAGGGATTCTCTTCACCGCACCTGGAGGCGAGCACCTCAAATATGCCCTCCAGTTGCTGTTTCCGGCCTCCAACAATGTAGCCGAGTATGAAGCTCTGATCCATGGATTGAACATCGCCATATCATTGGGCATCAAGAGATTGATGGTATACAGAGACTCTCTGGTAGTCATTAGCCAGATAAACAAAGAGTGGGATTGTTCAAGCGATTCAATGGGAAAATACTGCACTGCCGTCCGAAAGCTGGAAGATAAATTTGAGGGTCTGGAATTTCATCATGTAGAAAGAGATCGGAACACAGCAGCCGATGTACTGTCCAAGCTAGGATCCAGTCGAACTCAGGTCCCACCCGGAGTTTTTGTGCAAGAAATACTACAGCCGAGCATCTCAATGGATCAAACAGAAGAGTGCAACATTATAGATCAACCCGAGTCAGACTCTGATGACTGGAGAAGGCCAATAATCAAGTATATAAAGAATGAAGAAGAACCAGATGACAAGAACTCAGCCGAGCGCATTGCCAGACAGTCGGCTCACTACACACTCATTGGGGAGACATTGTACAGAAGAGGTGCATCGGGCGTCCTCATGAAGTGCATTCTCTCATCTGCTGGGAAGCGACTTCTGGAGGAGGTCCATGCTGGGCAATGTGGAATACATGCAGCATCCAGAACACTAGTCGGGAAGGTCTTCAGGTCAGGATTCTATTGGCCAACAGCGAAGAATGATGCAGCCGAGTTAGTTCAGAGGTGCGAAGCTTGCCAATACTTGTCAAAACAATAACACCTGCCAGCACAGCAACTGCAGACCATACCAGTAACTTGGCCTTTCGCATGCTGGGGACTGGATATGATTGGACCTTTCAAGAAAGCTCAAGGAGGATACACTCATGTATTGGTAGCAATCGACAAATTCACTAAATGGATAGAGTTCAAGCCCATCGCTTCTTTAACCTCAGCTAAGGCCGTGGAATTCATACAAGACATAATATTCAGATTCGGGATACCAAACAGCATCATAACTGACTTAGGATCCAACTTCACAAGTTCAGAGTTCTTCGACTTCTGCGAGCAAAAGAGCATTCAGATCAAGTATGCATCTGTAGCACATCCAAGAGCCAACGGGCAGGTTGAGCGAGCCAACGGGATGATACTGGAGGAACTCAGGAAAAAGGTCTTTGATAAGAATGAAAAAATCGCAGGAAAGTGGATAAGGGAATTGCCCTATGTCGTTTGGAGCCTAAGAACCCAACCCAGCCGAGCTTTGCATGGAAACACTCCTTTCTTCATGGTCTATGGGTCAGAGGCAGTGCTACCCGCCGATCTCAAGTTCGGGGCGCCAAGGTTGATCTTCGAAAACATAGCAGAAGTCGAGGCCACCAGGCTGGAGGACATTGATATACTTGAAGAAGAACGGCTGAATGCGGTAATCCAATCAGCACGGTACCAGCAGACTCTAAGGCGCTATCACGACAAGGCTGTGCGACAGCGATCCTTCTCAGTAGGAGATCTCGTCCTCCGCCGAATTCTAACGGGGGAGGGACGGCACAAGTTATCGCCCTTATGGGAAGGACCCTTCATAGTAGCAGAAGTCACTCGGCCCGGATCATATCGCCTCACTCAGATGGATGGCACAGAAGTCGGGAACTCCTGGAACATAGAACACCTCAGGAAGTTTTATCCCTAACTGTATTTCAAAAAGCTATCGGGACGACGATGTACTCTGTAAAGTGGAAATATGTCATCAATAAAAAAAGGGGTTTCAAAGATACTCAGTTTGTTCACGATTGACTTGCATTCTTACTTAACTCGGGGTGACCACTATGCCCTGCTAACGGAGCAATCGGCTTAAGTCGGCAACGACTTAAGGCGGTGCAACATGCTCACGCTTACTTAACTCGGGGTGACCACTATGCCCTGCTAACGGAGCAATCGACTTAAGTCGGCAACGACTTAAGGCGGTGCAACATGCTCACGCTTACTTAAATCGGGGTGACCACTATGCCCTGCTAACGGAGCAATCGGCTTAAGTCGGCAATGACTTAAGGCGGTGCAACATGCTCACGCTTACTTAACTCGGGGTGACCACTATGCCCTGCTAACGGAGCAATCGACTTAAGTCGGCAACGACTTAAGGCGGTGCAACATGCTCACGCTTACTGTAACACCCGGTTTTAAAGGACAAAGCCGGGTGCATCTCATACATGCGCCAAGAAGACAACATATATAATAACAGAGTGTATAGAGATAAATGTCATAAAACATCAGAGTACTTATTACATAGCGGAAGTCTTATTACAAAATAAAGATAAATATAAAACGAACTAAGGATCGTCGGCGCCAATGTCGACTGAGAAACGCCACCTAGATCAGATCGAACTCCTCAGTGTTAGGCGGCTCCTCTTCAACCACCTGTTCTTCTCCTGTGGGGGGGGGTGTGAGACAGCAAGAGTGAGCTCACATACGTTCATAGCTCAACAAGTCGTGGGGAATAATGTGGCATGAACTCACCAAAGGTGGGAGTTCATGAAGTGTAAGGCTGATCAATGAAATAAAGGCTAAGGCTGAGCATTGCTTTTATAAGTTGGTCAAAATTTTATTAGCAATTACTAAGTGTAAGTAAATACCAAACCTTAATAATAATAAAGAACAGTAATAGTAAAATAATCCCAAATGCGATGCAAATGTCAAATTAAACTTAAGTTCCATAGTTAATCATGTGAGGGTCCGAGCCGCTCTTGACCGTGAGCACGGCTAGTATACTAGTTTTACACTCTGCAGAGGTTGCGCATCTTTACCCACAAGTCGTGTATCCCATGTCGCCTGGGTTTGCAAGGCCCTTAGACACTACCGAGGTGAATGGCTAGGGATCCACTACGAGGCCTTTACAAAGTTCCACTAGCTTCCGAAAACCCGCTACAGTTTATAGGAAGTTCCAATGCAGGGTTCCTGGCTGACCGCCATCGCAGCAAAATCAACTAGGGACCTCTCTACACTGACCACTCCCCTACTGCCCTTGCCCCTTTCGGATAAGGTAGTCTTCCACTAGCTTTCCTAATTAGTCAGCCAAGGGCGTCCCATTAAACCCTTGTGGTAGCACTGTTTTCCCGGGTGGTCGCTCCATGTTCCCATTAATTTAATGATCTTAACATGAACAATAATAATAACAAAATAATAACAGAATAATCATGAATAATGAATCTCCATACCCAATCCACATAAAGCAATAGCAAGTACTACCCAAAAATATTTCAGGGGTGAACAAGGTATAGAGGTAATCAAAACTGGGGTAACATAAAGGCTCCCATCAAAATTAACCTATGCAGATCATTAAAATTAATAAGAACATGGCTGGGAAAAGTAAGTGATCAAGGGCACAACTTGCCTGTAATGAGCTCCTGCTCAGCTACTTCTACTTGTTGAACCTCAGTTTCCACAGTGGCTTGCTCGTCTACTCGCATCAACACAATACATACATAGTATAGCCAAAATCAACATCACACCAAACATGTAAATAAAATATGCAGTAAAACTCTACATATCAAAATGAAACCATAGGAACTGGAATCACTAAATTTGGAGTTATATATTTCAAGTTATGAATTTCTGTAGCTTTTATGTATTTAATACAAGATTAAGTATTAGATAAATTTAAATGAGCCTTTCATGCTAAAACAGAGGCACTAATGCGTAGACAATATTATTACAAAAATTTAGGAACTGGAATGGACCAATTTGGAGCTCATATGAATTTTCTATGAATTATCAAAGTTCTAGCAATTATTTTCATATTAAAAATCTATTTTCTATTGTATTTATTCAATTTAAACGATCACTGGACTGGGCGTCATTTTCTGGAAAATGCAGGGGTCTGCGCGAATAAAATCCTAGACTCAGTGAACAGTAGCCAATGGACTGCGGGTTGATTTCCAGAGAGGTGAGGGTCTCTTTAGAAAAATTGACCCGCGAAGGGGTACGGGGTGATATAGGCCATCGGATTAGAAATCCAAGGCCCAGATCAGAACCTGACTTAAGTGAACTGGTACGCTCTCCCAGCCGCCAGATCTTGCATCTACGGCTCGGATTTTATGGTGGCCAAAACATCGCGGATCGCCCGATCGGTCATCGACGGTTGCGATCAAACTGAGCGAAGGGGTATCTCGGCTCTAATCAGAACCGTTCGTCAGTAGATCGACGGCCACGGTGTTTTCCCCCAATTCTCCGCCAGCGACGGCGGCGCCGCCCGACATCACGGCGCCCTCTCGCCGGAGAGATGGCAATCCGACGCCCAAGCGTGTGATTCTAAAAATTAAATGGCGCGCCACGCAGCCGAGGGGATGGCGAACGTTGTAGAGGGGTTATTACCGGAGATTGGAGCGCAAATACTCGCGGTCGACGAGAGGGGCGGCACGGTGGTCGAACGCCAAGTCCGACGAGCAATTCCGCCCAGGCGCGATGCACAGCAACACCCGCCGAGGCCACGAACACGCTCCAAAGATCCCGCACAACGCCCCAACCACACGCCGAGGCCCCAACCACGGCGTCAAGGGGTCTTTGACGGTGGTCGAACTTCGCTCCTCCGCTGCGCGCGATGGATTGCAGGCGATAGGGTGCAGACGGTTTGAACTCGGGTGAAGGACTCGCCACGAGATGCGCCCGAGCTTTATCCCCAGATGCCGCGGTCCACGGACCCCGATTTCACCGGAGCTGTGGTCACGGCGCGCGCGGTATGCTCGGAGAATTCCGTTGAGGATGGATCTGACCGCCTGGACTCACCGCCAGAGACAGAGGCGAAGAAGGGAGCGCGGACTCGGCATCGCCGTAGGCGACTGACCAGGTGGGCCGCGCTGTCAGTGGCAGCAGATCCGAGCGCGCGCGCGGTGGGAGAGTGCCTGTGGGCCGCGCGAGGTTAAAGGGTAGTTGGGCCGAATTCCAGGTTGGCGGCCCATCAGGTATAGTATTCCTTTTCCTTTTTTTTATATTTTCTTCTTTCTCCCTTCTTTCACAAATTCAAATTTTAATACTAATTTGAATTCAAACTTGTTTGTGAGCTTCTTAACTGAGTTAAGTTCTTAAATTAAAATATTAGTGGGGACAAAATATATTCTTTCATACATTTATTTTCCTCTATTTTGTATAATCCTCCTCCTTCTCTCTTTTCTTAATTCTAGGATTATTTAGGATTTAAATCCCCATTTGGATATTCACCTATTTCTTTTTGCATTATTATGATATTGTCACAAGAATGCACACACAAATAAAATATTCAGCATGATGCAATGATTTAGTAGCATCTCTCTTTATTAATTGTTTTTTGGACATGGTGTTCACATATGATGATGCATAAAGATCAAACTCACATAAAGAGAAGTTGTTCCTCTACTGGTAATATTCCTAGCAATTACAAAGTGGGTGTTACAAATCCTACCCCCCTTAAAAATAATCTCGTCCTCGAGATTTAAGAAGAACTAGAGAAAAGGTGGGGAAAATCTATACGAAGCTCTTCTTCTCTTTCCCAAGTTGCTTCATCTTCACCGTGGTGACTCCATTGAACTTTGCACATCTTTATAACCTTATTTCTCGTAACTCGAGTCAAAGTATCCAAAATCTTGATGGGGTACTCAGCATAAGTCAAGTCCTCTTGAACACTAAGGTCTTCCATTGGTAACTGTTCTTCAGGCACCCTGAGACATTTCTTCAGCTGAGACACATGAAAGACATCGTGAACATCCGCGAGATGATCCGGTAACTCCAATTGATATGCAACTTCTCCCACTCGCTTTAAGATTAAGAAGGGTCCAATAAAGCGAGGGGACAACTTTCCTTTGACTTTGAATCTTCTCATACCCCGGAGTGGTGACACCTTCAAATAGACATAATCTCCCTCCTTAAACTCAAGTAGTCTTCTCTGGGTATCAGCATAACTTTTCTGCCTGGACTGTGCAGTTCTCAAATTCTCCCTTATTTGCTGAACTTGTTCCTCTGCTTCTTGTATAATCTCAGGCCCAAACAACTGCCTTTCACCAGTTTGATTCCAATACAAGGGAGTCCTGCACTTTCTGCCATACAAAGCCTCAAACGGTGACATCTTCAAACTGGCCTGATAGCTATTATTGTAAGAGAACTCTGCATACGGTAGGCTCTTATCCCAATTACCACCATGCTTAAGAGCACAAGCTCTTAACATATCTTCCAGCACTTGGTTAGTCCTCTCAGTCTGCCCATCAGTCTGTGGATGGTAAGCCGAACTAAAATTCAATCTCGTATCCAATGACTCGTGCAACTTCTTCCAATACCGAGAAGTAAACTGTGATCCCCGGTCTGACACAATCTTCTTTGGCACACCATGTAGACATACAATCCGTGACATGTACAACTCTGCCAACTTGGCTCCTGAATAAGTGGTCTTCACCGGAATAAAGTGGGCTACTTTAGTTAGCCTGTCCACAATCACCCATATAGAATCATATCCAGCAGACGTGCGGGGTAATCCAACAATGAAGTCCATGCCAATCTCTTCCCATTTCCACTCAGGTATCTTTAGTGGGTGCAATAGTCCGGCTGGCCTCTGGTGTTCAGCCTTAACTCTTTGGCATACATCGCACATAGCCACATGTGCAGCCACATCTCTCTTTAGTCCATACCACCAATACTTTTGCTTCAAATCCTGATACATCTTAGTACTTCCAGGATGAATAGAATAAACTGAATCATGTGCCTCCTTCAATATGGTTTCCCGAAGACTATCAATATCGGGAACACAGATCCGATTCTTGAACCATATCGTGCCTTGCTCATCCTCCGTGAACTCTGGGCCTCTACCCTCTGTTATCAGATCCTTGATCTCCTGGATTTTGGCATCACCAACCTGACCTTTACGAATTTCTTGCTCCAAGGTAGGTTCCAATTCAATAGTCACTCCTTCCGTATGTGTAACAATTCCCAGGTTGAGCCTCTCAAAGTCTTTTGCTAATTCATCAGGTAGCTGGACAACGAAAGCGGAGTGAACATGCTCCTTCCGACTCAAGGCATCTGCAACCAAATTCGCCTTGCCTGGGTGATAATGAATCTCCAAGTCATAATCCTTAATGAGCTCCAACCAACGGCGTTGCCTAAGATTGAGATCCTTCTGAGTGAATATATACTTCAAACTCTTATGATCCGTGTATACTTGGCACTTAGTTCCCATAATGTAGTGTCTCCAAATCTTAAGTGCATGCACAACGGCAGCCAGTTCTAAGTCATGGGTGGGGTAGTTCAATTCATGCTTCCTCAACTAACGAGATGCATAGGCAATCACATGACCATCTTGCATAAGCACACATCCAAGTCCTTGGCCACATGCATCACAATAAATGTCAAATCCCTTCTGCAGATCTGGCATAATCAATACTGGAGGTGACATCAATCTCTCCTTCAACTGATCAAAGCTTTCTTGGCACTTCTCATCCCACTTAAATTCTCTTCCTTTTTCCAAAAGCGATGTCATGGGTTTAGCAATCTTAGAAAATCCTTCAATAAATCTCCGATAATACCCTGCGAGTCCCAAGAAACTCCGAATCTCAGTAACTGTAGTGGGCACTCTCCACTCCATTATCTCCTTGACCTTAGCAGGATCCACTGCTATTCCTCCATTAGAAATAATATGACCAAGGAATGGCACCTTGTCAATCCAAAACTCGCACTTGCTGAACTTAGCGTAGAGTTGATTATCTCGTAGCTTCTGTAGCACCAACCTTAGATGTTGTTCATGATCACTTTCATTCTTAGAATAGATAAGAATATCGTCGATGAATACCACGACGAATCTGTCCAAATACTCCATAAACACCTTATTCATCAAATTCATGAAGTAAGCTGGTGCATTGGTTAATCCAAACGACATAACAGTAAACTCATATAATCCATATCGAGTCGAGAAAGCCGTCTTGGGAATATCCGATGGTCTAATCCTCATCTGATGGTAACCGGATCGGAGATCAATCTTCGAAAATACTCTTGCACCTCGCATCTGATCAAATAAATCCTCAATACGGGGCAACGGATACTTGTTCTTTACCGTAACATCATTAAGAGATCTATAATCCACACACATCCGTTGCGATCCATCCTTCTTCTGCACAAATAACACCGGTGCTCCCCAAGGTGAGGAACTCGGACGAATGTAACCAGCCTCTTGTAACTCCGTTAACTGCTTCTTCAGTTCCTTCAACTCCTCTACGGACATTCTATATGGCCGTTTAGAAATAGGGGCGGTTCCAGGTAAGAGATCAATAACAAACTCGACTTCTCTATCAGGTGGCATCCCTGGTAACTCCTCTGGAAAGACATCCAGAAAATCTCTAACCACCCGGATGTTGTCACCAACAAACTCCTCAGGCATAAAGAACATTGCACGCATGGATGAGGAGGTTACTGCAATATTAACTTGAAATCTTTCTCCTTTAGTGGTAGTGAGCTCTATAGTACCTCTACCACATGCTATAACGGCCTTTGCCTTTCTTAGCCATGACATACCAAGGATCAAATCTATACTGCTTGACTCTAATATTATAGCAGTAGCTCCAAATTCTCTACCCATAATGGTCAAGGTCAATCTACGTGTCATTTGATTCGCCTCAACAGGCCCTTTAGGTGTAATTACTATCAGGGGTTTTCTCATATTTAGCAGTGGTATTTCATTTGTGTTGGCATATCTAGCAGACATGAATGAATGTGTAGCACCAGAATCAAATAATATGGTTGCAGGAATTGTATTAACATAAAACATACCAATTACGAGGTCCCCACCATCAGGAGTATCATCAACGCTGACTTGATTCACCCTGGCTATAGAATATCCCTTGCTAGGGGTCTGTTGCTTGTTCTGAACTGGAGTAGTAGCAATCCTCTGTGGGCAGACATTTGCATAATGACCAATCTTCCCACACTTGAAACATTGAGTGCCCGGACTCTGTCCTGCAAACTTCGTCGGGGTGCCCGTGGGAGTAGCCTGTCGAGGAGGTGGAGTCCTCAGTGGTGATTGCTGAACTGGGCGTGGTCCTCCTGGTCGAGTCGGTGTACCCTGTGGTGAACTGTAGCGAGGACGAACACTGCTGCTTCCTTGTCCTTGAGATATTGCCTTTCTCTTCAAATCTCCCAACTGAACACGCTTGTGTTCAATAGCCAGGGCCTTATCCAACAGTCTCTGAAATGAGGGAAATGTGTGTGCCACTAGAGCATACTGCAGTGGTCCATTAAGTCCTTCAATGAAATGCTCCTGCTTCCTCTCGTCTTCAGCAACTTCTTCAGGGGCATATCTGGATAGCTGAATAAACTTGTCGCGGTACTCGCTGACTGACATACTTCCTTGCTTCAGCGACAGAAACTCCTTCTTCTTGATCTTTATCATCCCAGCTGGAATATGGTAGTTCCTGAATTGTGTACTAAACTCTGCCCAGGTAATAGTATCAGCAGCATCATGGGCAGCAGTATAAGAATCCCACCAGTCAGCAGCAGGACCCGTCAGACGTCCAGAAGCATATAAAACCTTCTCCCGGTCAGTGCACTGTGCAATATTCAGCATCTTCTCAATTGACTTCAACCAATCGTCTGCATCAAGTGGATCTGGCGAGCTGGCGAAGGTCGGTGGCTTATGACTCATAAACTCCTGGTGCTTATCACGAGGTGGAACCGGTGGTGGTGGTGGAGGCAATGGCACTTGTTGCTGTTGTTGCTGTTGTTGTTGCAGCTGCTGTTGTTGCGCCCTCCTTTCTTGGCGTATATCATCTCTCTCCTGGCGCAACTCCTGGCGTATGTCTTCTCTTTCCTGACGCATCTCTTGGCGTTCTTGCTGCATCTGAGCACGCATGTCAGCCATAGTGTCCGCCATTTGCTGCATCACCGCCATCTGAGCAGCAACCAGTGGGTCAACTCCGCCTGGTGGAGGATTAGGAGGATTCATCTCTGCAGGCTGTGGCTGAGGTTGTCTATAAATTCTTCGAGTGTGTCGGTTAGGAGGCAAATCAATTCCACCACCCCTCCTGGTATTGACCATCTGAGTTAGATACATATGGTAAGAAAGAGCAGTAGACAAGGCAGTAATTACAATCATGTTACTTTGGGGGATTTATTAGCTAAGCAGATTAATATTTCACCTACTATAGCTAATTCAATACCTTATGTTGGTACATGCTAAGATGTCCATCTATAATAATTCAATCAATCAAAGAAGCAAATCAGACATTTAGCATCAGCACAATCAACCAACATTTTTTAAGAAAATAGTTTTAACTTTTGTTTTGGGTTCCCTAACTCTTAAGAATGTCATAGGGGTAGGGATTCCAAGGTTTGAAATCCATCTTGTCTCAGAGTAGAAAAGGTAAGAATGATCAGAGTAGAACAGTAGAAGGTGAGACAGGATCAAGATAAGGTATGTATGGAATGAATCAGAGTAAGATAAGTAGATAAGGGTTTTGTCCATTTCTATCTAGGTTTCGTCCTACAGTCAACATTTTCCTCTGATACCACTTCTGTAACACCCGGTTTTAAAGGACAAAGCCGGGTGCATCTCATACATGCGCCAAGAAGACAACATATATAATAACAGAGTGTATAGAGATAAATGTCATAAAACATCAGAGTACTTATTACATAGCGGAAGTCTTATTACAAAATAAAGATAAATATAAAACGAACTAAGGATCGTCGGTGCCAATGTCGACTGAGAAACGCCACCTAGATCAGATCGAACTCCTCAGTGTTAGGCGGCTCCTCTTCAACCACCTGTTCTTCTCCTGTGGGGGGGGGGTGTGAGACAGCAAGAGTGAGCTCACATACGTTCATAGCTCAACAAGTCGTGGGGAATAATGTGGCATGAACTCACCAAAGGTGGGAGTTCATGAAGTGTAAGGCTGATCAATGAAATAAAGGCTAAGGCTGAGCATTGCTTTTATAAGTTGGTCAAAATTTTATTAGCAATTACTAAGTGTAAGTAAATACCAAACCTTAATAATAATAAAGAACAGTAATAGTAAAATAATCCCAAATGCGATGCAAATGTCAAATTAAACTTAAGTTCCATAGTTAATCATGTGAGGGTCCGAGCCGCTCTTGACCGTGAGCACGGCTAGTATACTAGTTTTACACTCTGCAGAGGTTGCGCATCTTTACCCACAAGTCGTGTATCCCATGTCGCCTGGGTTTGCAAGGCCCTTAGACACTACCGAGGTGAATGGCTAGGGATCCACTACGAGGCCTTTACAAAGTTCCACTAGCTTCCGAAAACCCGCTACAGTTTATAGGAAGTTCCAATGCAGGGTTCCTGGCTGACCGCCATCGCAGCAAAATCAACCAGGGACCTCCCTACACTGACCACTCCCCTACTGCCCTTGCCCCTTTCGGGTAAGGTAGTCTTCCACTAGCTTTCCTAATTAGTCAGCCAAGGGCGTCCCATTAAACCCTTGTGGTAGCACTGTTTTCCCGGGTGGTCGCTCCATGTTCCCATTAATTTAATGATCTTAACATGAACAATAATAATAACAAAATAATAACAGAATAATCATGAATAATGAATCTCCATACCCAATCCACATAAAGCAATAGCAAGTACTACCCAAAAATATTTCAGGGGTGAACAAGGTATAGAGGTAATCAAAACTGGGGTAACATAAAGGCTCCCATCAAAATTAACCTATGCAGATCATTAAAATTAATAAGAATATGGCTGGGAAAAGTAAGTGATCAAGGGCACAACTTGCCTGTAATGAGCTCCTGCTCAGCTACTTCTACTTGTTGAACCTCAGTTTCCACAGTGGCTTGCTCGTCTACTCGCATCAACACAATACATACATAGTATAGCCAAAATCAACATCACACCAAACATGTAAATAAAATATGCAGTAAAAATCTACATATCAAAATGAAACCATAGGAACTGGAATCACTAAATTTGGAGTTATATATTTCAAGTTATGAATTTCTGTAGCTTTTATGTATTTAATACAAGATTAAGTATTAGATAAATTTAAATGAGCCTTTCATGCTAAAACAGAGGCACTAATGCGTAGACAATATTATTACAAAAATTTAGGAACTGGAATGGACCAATTTGGAGCTCATATGAATTTTCTATGAATTATCAAAGTTCTAGCAATTATTTTCATATTAAAAATCTATTTTCTATTGTATTTATTCAATTTAAACGATCACTGGACTGGGCGTCATTTTCTGGAAAATGCAGGGGTCTGCGCGAATAAAATCCTAGACTCAGTGAACAGTAGCCAATGGACTGCGGGTTGATTTCCAGAGAGGTGAGGGTCTCTTTAGAAAAATTGACCCGCGAAGGGGTACGGGGTGATATAGGCCGTCGGATTAGAAATCCAAGGCCCAGATCAGAACCTGACTTAAGTGAACCGGTACGCTCTCCCAGCCGCCAGATCTTGCATCTACGGCTCAGATTTTATGGTGGCCAAAACATCGCGGATCGCCCGATCGGTCATCGACGGTTGCGATCAAACTGAGCGAAGGGGTATCTCGGCTCTAATCAGAACCGTTCGTCAGTAGATCGACGGCCACGGTGTTTTCCCCCAATTCTCCGCCAGCGACGGCGGCGCCGCCCGACATCACGGCGCCCTCTCGCCGGAGAGATGGCAATCCGACGCCCAAGCGTGTGATTCTAAAAATTAAATGGCGCGCCACGCAGCCGAGGGGATGGCGAACGTTGTAGAGGGGTTATTACCGGAGATTGGAGCGCAAATACTCGCGGTCGACGAGAGGGGCGGCACGGTGGTCGAACGCCAAGTCCGACGAGCAATTCCGCTCAGTCGCGATGCACAGCAACACCCACCGAGGCCACGAACACACTCCAGAGATCCCGCACAACGCCCCAACCACACACCGAGGCCCCAACCACGGCGTCAAGGGGTCTTTGACGGTGGTCGAACTTCGCTCCTCCGCTGCGCGCGATGGATTGCAAGCGATAGGGTGCAGACGGTTTGAACTCGGGTGAAGGACTCGCCACGAGATGCGCCCGAGCTTTATCCCCAGATGCCGCGGTCCACGGACCCCGATTTCACCGGAGCTATGGTCACGGCGCGCGCGGTATGCTCGGAGAATTCCGTTGAGGATGGATCTGACCGCCTGGACTCACCGCCAGAGACAGAGGCGAAGAAGGGAGCGCGGACTCGGCATCGCCGTAGGCGACTGACCAGGTGGGCCGCGCTGTCAGTGGCAGCAGATCTGAGCGCGCGCGCGGTGGGAGAGTGCCTGTGGGCCGCGCGAGGTTAAAGGGTAGTTGGGCCGAATTCCAGGTTGGCGGCCCATCAGGTATAGTATTCCTTTTCCTTTTTTTTATATTTTCTTCTTTCTCCCTTCTTTCACAAATTCAAATTTTAATACTAATTTGAATTCAAACTTGTTTGTGAGCTTCTTAACTGAGTTAAGTTCTTAAATTAAAATATTAGTGGGGACAAAATATATTCTTTCATACATTTATTTTCCTCTATTTTGTATAATCCTCCTCCTTCTCTCTTTTCTTAATTCTAGGATTATTTAGGATTTAAATCCCCATTTGGATATTCACCTATTTCTTTTTGCATTATTATGATATTGTCACAAGAATGCACACACAAATAAAATATTCAGCATGATGCAATGATTTAGTAGCATCTCTCTTTATTAATTGTTTTTTGGACATGGTGTTCACATATGATGATGCATAAAGATCAAACTCACATAAAGAGAAGTTGTTCCTCTACTGGTAATATTCCTAGCAATTACAAAGTGGGTGTTACACTTACTTAACTCGGGGTGACCACTATGCCCTGCTAATGGAGCAATCGGCTTAAGTCGGCAACGACTTAAGGCGGTGCGACATGCTCACGCTTACTTAACTCGGGGTGACCACTATGCCCTGCTAACGGAGCAATCGGCTTAAGTCGGCAACGACTTAAGGCGGTGCGACATGCTCACGCTTACTTAACTCGGGGTGACCACTATGCCCTGCTAACGGAGCAATCGACTAAAGTCAGTGGCGACATAAGCCGGTGCAACATGCTCACGCCTACGCAATTCAGGGTGACCACTACGCCCTATCAACAAAAGCAATCGACTTAAGTCAGCAGCGACTTAAGGCGATCTGACGTGATTACAATTACTCATATAAGGATGACTTCTATATCCCGCAAACAAATTTCATAACCATCGCGCATCGTTTTACTACTGCGAATTTACAGACTGATGAATTCTGAAACAATACGAGAATAACAATGTCGTTTAAGTACTGAAATGACGTCCTCTAACAAATGTCTGACCATGCTAACCGCGCGCTCAGAGCATGCAAAATGTTTCTCTACTTGGTGATATTTTTCTCAGGAGCAATCGATGAGGAAGGACGACTCGAGGAATCAGGGGCAGCATTCACATCAGCCCTTATATCTTCGGGAACAACCACGCCGGGTCTCCTCATCAAGATTCGCCCCGCCCGAATAGCCTTGTCCATGGCTCTGTCGCGCTGGGCTCTGAGAGTAACAGAAGTTTCTTCGGCAACCTTGGCAGCCAGTCGAGCAGTTTCTAACTCCTGGACAATGGATTTCTTGGAAGCTCGGAGTTCTTTGATGGTAGCGTCCTTCGCTAATATCAGCTGCTTGAGCCGGGTCACTTCATCCGTGGATTCCTGCAGCTTACAGCGTTGATTGTCCAATTCTTCCATAGTAAAGCGATGACTCCTCTCCAAGATGGTCAGCAAGTTGCTAGAATCACGATACAATCTGTCAAGACTGTCACGAGAAGCAGCAAGAATACGTTTTTCTTCCTGCAAGCAAAAGACAACTACCTCAAAAACCAAGCAAGTAATAGGAGCACAACAAGGCAAAGCACAGTTTCATAAATCACCTTTTCAGAATTGAGCTGAGCGTGAAGAGAAGAACTCAGTGCATTGGCATCATCCAAGGCATCCGAGACCTGAGTAAGTTTGGTCTGACTTCGAGAGTATTTTTCCTCGAAGTCAGCGCACCGCTGGACCAATTCAGCCTGATCTCGGGAATGTTTCTCCTCAAGAGTGGAGATCTGCCGAGTCATACCTAGCAAGAGACAATCAAACAAGAAGGGGTCAGAATGTAAAGCAGTCTACAGTGAAGACAAGGAGAAGCAAAAAAGCACTAACCAGCGTTGGTCGCCTCCAATTCAGAGACACGATGCTGAAGTGACACTGGATTCCAACATGCAAGTGATGAAGCTACTTCTGGGACAGAAGCACCCTGTAACCTCAGCTGGCTAGCCATCCCATCCACCAAAGCCTGATGGGAAGAACAAATGAGCGTAATGACAGGAGTTTGTGCAATGTAAAAACCAAGCTAAAATACATCACAGTACCTGGAGGTTGGAAAAGAACAAAGGGATTCCCAAATCAGGAGAGATCAATTGATAACTGGGCGTAAGGCCGCTACCCGAAGCAGCTTGCAACAAACCAGCAGGAATCAACTCGGTACCATCAACAGAGCCCAACACTCGGTCAGCAGGAACGCTGCCCTCTAAAGCGACTCCCTGGTCCAAGGTTTGGGCTACCACCATACAGCCGGAGTGAGGAGGCGATCCCGCATGAACGTCCATGGAAGTACAGGAGGGAGACCCCGCTCGGACACCCTCGGGGGCTGGGTCATAGTTTGCACTGCCCACTTGAGCCGGATCATCCCCGGCAGCACCCTTGGGGGCTGGGCAGTGGCTTACACTTCCCACCCGAGCCAAGTCATCCCCGACGACATTCTCGGGGGCTGGGCATGTGTCAACACCATCCTTGGGGTCCGAGTTCTCTGCAGTAGCCACCTCTAAGGTTGACGGACCCTCAGCTACTTCCATAGGACCAGGACGATCCAAGTCAGTCTCCCGACCCTCGAGATCGCGCTCTAAGGTCGACGAGGCACGGGATGACCTCAACCCAGCATCAAGCACGTCAGCGCAAACCTCCATCACACCATCATCCACTGGCTCCGATAACAAGTCCTCTGGAACCATATCCTCAAGAGTCTGATCAAAGTTGGCCAGGGACAGTTCTTGCAGACCAATGAGAGCAGACAAAGCAGGAGAGGGAACTCCACTACTTTCACCGCTGGCGATGAACTGCCGACTGTTTTTCCGAGTCAAAGGAACTTCATCTTCTTCCTCCTCGTCATCCACGTTAGCAACACAGGCAGCACACCCATTGGGATCAACAACAGATGGAGCACCCACATTGGGATCAGCAGCTGACTGGGTACACCCATTGGGGTCAGCATCAGTAAATTCAGTCACAGGCACTTCTTCAGCAGCAGGAACCGAGCTACCAGCGTCTCGATCCAAACTGGATACTCGCCGGAGGCGTCTTCTTTTCTTCTTCTGCTCATCAACAGAAGGATCAGGCTGATTGGCTCGGCAAGGGAGCCTCGGGCGAGTACTGGCAGGTTTCTGAGTATCCAAAGTTGTATCAGCCTCTGGGAGGGGCGCCACTACCAGTGCCCCAGCAGGAGCAGCATCAGAAGAATCCTCAGCCAGCAAATCAAGCATAGCGCTTATCTCTGCATCACTAGGGTTCAGGGGCACCTCAAAATGGACCTGCCGTTCATCATCAGGAATCTCCCCAAGCGAGGCAACCAAGGCACTAACTTCTTCAGCAGAGGGTCGCACTCTAAGGCCCAAACTGCCATCAGTGACAGGTGGATTCGACACAAAAAGGGTGAAGGCTTTGGGAGGAGGCAGGTTCCAGGCCGAGTATGCCACTGGAGCACCAACATTTGACACTTTGCCTCTAAGGATCATCTCAAGTCGCCTCACCAAGTCTGCAGAGGGAATTTTTCTGTTGGTAACCCGAGTTGAGTCGGCTAGGCCTCGATACAGATAAGCTGGGTATGCCCTGTCCTTAAACGGCTGAATATTCTTGAAAACAAAATCAGTAACCACAGCTTGAGCAGTCAGACCCCTCTCTTTCAGCAGTCCAACTTCAGCTAGCAACGCACCTGCCTCAGCTACCTCCTGATCTGTGGGAGACTCGGTCCAGCTTGGGGTGCGAACGTCCGGCTGTCTTCCCGACCGAGGGGGGAGAGAGTTTCCATAATTCTCAACTATGAACCACTCCAAGCGCCATCCCTTGATACTGTCTTTGAGAGGGATCTCGAGATATTCAGTCTTCCTCCCGCGGCGCTTCTCCAAGCTGGCACCCCCAACCAACTGATGTTGTCCCCCGGCCATCCCAGGGCGACAATGATACAAGTATTTCCACAACCCGAAATGTGGCAGCACGCCGAGAAAGGCTTCGCATAAATGAACGAAAATGGAGATTTGCAGGATAGAATTGGGGTTCAAATGGGTCAAGTTAAGATGGTAGAAATCAAGGAGGCCGCGGAAAAAGGGAGAAATGGGAAGGCCAAGGCCGCGGAGAAGGAAAGGGGCATAAACAACGGACTCATGGGTATCCTCAGTTGGAACAGTAAACCCATGGCAAATCCGCCAAGAACAGAGTTCTCACGGAGGAAGAACCCCGATGGACACGAGGTGGAGAAGTTCAGGCTCAGAGATGACGGACATGTGGTTACCTGCGAAAGGCAACTGGCTGTTGGGGTCGATTGGAGGAATCACCACGGCAGACGAACTCGAGGTTTTCCTCTTGGGCGCCATCTCGATTCTATCGGCGAGCAGAGTGGAAGGCGAATTGCGGAAGGGATTCGGAAGCAAGAAAGCAAGAACTAGGGCACGGAAAGCAGAGGCGGCTAAAAGCGCAGCACTTATGGGATATTCCCGAGCCGGATACCGTTTCAAAAAGTGCCCAGTCAGCACTCGGCAGTTATTTCCAAAACGCCGGCGTGCCACGTGATCACCCGACAGTTATTTCCAGAACACCGGTACACCACCTCATCACTCGGCTATCATCCTCAAAGTGGCCCACGTAGCCTGCCATCACTCGGCGTTACCTCTAAAACGCTGACGTTGCCCTCCAGTCACTCGGCGTTACCTCTAAAACGCTGATATCGTGTTCAGTCGCTCGGCATTACCTCTAAAACGCCGACGTCGCCCTCTAGTCACTCGGGTTACCTCTAAAACGCTTACACCGTCTTCAAGTCGCTCGGCGTTACCTCTAAAACGCTGGCATCCCCTCCAGTCACTCGGCGTTACCTCTAAAACGTTGATATCGTGTTCAGTCGCTCGGCATTACCTCTAAAACGCCGACGTCGCCCTCCAGTCACTCGGCGTTACCTCTAAAACGCTGATATCGTGTTCAATCGCTCGGCGTTACCTCTAAAACACCGACGTCACCCTCAGGTCACTCGACAGTTATCTCTAAAAACTCCGACATTGTGTTCAGTCGCTCGGCGTTACCTCTAAAATGCCGACATCGCCCTCAAGTTACTCGGCAATTATCTCTAAAAGCTCTCTGACATCATCTACAAGTCGCTCGGCGGCTACTTCTAAAAGCATCAGTATGATGCCCGAGTTATTCACTTACTGTCTCAAAGGAATCAACTTCAAGAAAAAGCCGGGAAGAGGAATGATTCAGGAACTTCGAGTTATGAATATCAAAGAGAAATCATCACAGAAACCAACATCATTTCATTCATTAAAGGGAAGATAACATACTTACAAATCAACTCATTATGAGTTGATACTTCCCTTTCACTACTACTACATTACATTACATTACTACTACTACTACTACTACACTACACTATACTACTCTACACTACTAAATACTACTACATTATTCTAACTATATTATACTAATATCTAAAAGACCAGTGGCATCTAGCCACTGGCCCTGTTGCTGCCCTTGCTGCTGCCGCCCCGGTTGCTGCCCCTGCTGCCGCCGCCGCCATCGTCCTTGCTGCCGCCGCCGCCGCCCTTGCCGCTGCCATCACCGTCACCGTCGCCACCGCCTTCGTCGTCGTCGCCGTCCTCGTCCTCGCCGCTGCCGTCCGAGTCCTCCTCATCCGAGGAGTACTCCGACTCATCCGAGCCCTCGAGCTCGGAGCGCTCGACGGCCCGGATGTACGTCCAGACCTCCGCCGCGAGCCCCTAGGAGTCGTCTGAGTCGTCAGACGACTCACGCAGGGGAATGGGAGCCAGAGACCCCTCAGACTCAGAGGAGAACTCCTCCTCTGAGTACTCCGAGTCACCAAAATCCTCCGATGGAGGAGTTGGCTCACGCTTGCGCTTGTTGTTCTTGCCCATGGTGGAAGCGAGAGGGAGAGAAGAAAAGCAAGCAACAGAGAATAGCAAGAGATGTGGAAAAACCGGAGAGACAACAGCATTATTTATAGAAGGAGAAGGCAACCGCTCACCTCCAACCGCGGTCATTGAACAGTCGCAAAGCATTCAATAAGCACTTCAACCCGTCTGAAGACGCGTCAGGCGGCTGACGCCGTTTCACGCAACACAACACCCATTGGGACTCCAGTCAACAGCGCGGAGGATATGAGTACACCCGCCGTCACATCACATTACTACTCAGAAGCAGCCGGCTAAAACACTCAGCGTACCAAGCCGTCCCTTGCCCACACCCATTGGGGGGGACGCCCAGGAATTATCAGTATATTTTTCAAAACGGTCACATCTGTGCAGGGCATGCAGTGAATACCCCAAGACAAAAATGAGATATCAGTAAGGATCAGAGGAAAGCCAAATATAGCCAGTGAAGTACAAAATATGGCCGACAGAAGCGACGTGAAGACTAGACAGAGAACGTCCATCAAACGTCCAATCAGTCGCAGAGCAAATAAATTGCACTACCTAGCAAGATATGGATGGATTGCGAACTCGGCTGCTAAAGACAAAATACATGCTGACCTCTGAAGCATAATATTGATGACATAATGCTGACCTCCAAAGCATAATGCGGATAGCATCGGGCCGATTTTTACAAGCAGAAAGAATAATCTTCAGCAAAAAGACACAAAAGGAAGACCTTTGAACGGATTATCCTCAAAAATCCACTTGAAGGTCGGGGGCTACACCCATTGGGTGCACCTTCGGTGCACCCCATGGATCATCATTCCAAGCCAAGATAGTGCCGACTTCAAAGGCATGGGACAAGATTAAAGACAAGGCTGGCCCTCAACCAAAATGCAGAAGTAAAAATGGAAAAAATTTCTGGTGAAGACCTTCGAGTAGATTATCTTCTAAAATCTACTCGAAGCTCGGGGGCTACACCCATTGGGTGCACCTCCGGTGCACCCAATGAAGTTCAGGGTCTTACAAAACGAAATGCCGACCTCTAAGGCACAAGCACGAAACAAAGCTTTGATTTACGAGTGATCAAAGCAGGAGGAGACAGCAAGAAGTCATTCTTTTCAAATCACCTGCAAGCTGGACCTGGGATCTTTGGGCTGATTACCTCTAAATTAACCCAAAGATCGGGGGCTTGTGGGGGATAGATATCCCCCGGGTCCACTAAAAGAGTAAAAGACCTCACGAAAGGCCCAGGGGCCCAATAAATCGTAAGGTCATTCTTTCGTGGGCCTGGGGAGGAACAATCAGCAAAGCAGTTTGACACAAGGCCGGATTGGTGCAAACCCGGACGGCCCACAACGTTGAGCGAGCGACCACAACAGAGATCCGACTTTCCCGCGCTGGAGCCCCCATGCAACGGAGCCATGCGAGGATAGGTCGGCAGAACTACACGGAGATAAACTCAAACAGTTCACTATCTTTTAGCTACACATAGTTATCATATCCACATGTATCGCCCCACGGTCGAGTATATAAGGCCTAGGGGGCACCCCTTCAGAACGATCGACCCTATTACTTAGCCACCCACATCAACTCTCTGCATTCTCAATTCAGAGAGCTCTCTTGTAACCTCGTTCACCAAGCATACTCACTAGGACGTAGGGTGTTACGCGTCTCTAAGCGGCCCGAACCTATAAACATTGTCCACTGTCCCTCGTGCATCTGGCACGAACCATTTTGCTACAGTCGTCGACACCGTCCTACTCCTAAAAACACCTTGAGGGGCAACCCCGGGTGTGCGGTCGGACCCAAAACACCGACATCCTCCCATGTTGAGGACGTCACCCGCCCCATCCTCTTCGTCGCGCTCTCTCCTCCCTGCGTCGACAACCACTGCGCTCTCTCCCTCCCCACGCTGACACCCATCGCCCTCTCCCCTCCCAAAATCTTGCGCGATTGATGAGTATTTTTCTCCCTGTCCCTTGGAGCGACTTGGTGAATGCGATGGTCCTGTCTCCACTCGACCCTATCTCACCACCCGGCGGGGCAGGCTCCTGCTCTCACCTCCCGTCCCTGGAGGTAGCCACAGGCCCATGGGCTAGCGAGTCAGCGTTCGCCCTCCTGCTATCACGAGCGGAGGGGCTGCTTGTGGGATCCGCCTGTCTCCAATCCAAATAACTCCACTCCTTGGTCGATTTCGATGGTCTGCTTGTATATTTGTTCCTGTTGATGCGAGTATTGTGCTTTCCAGTGATAAGAGAGTACATTTGTTGCTTCTTGGGGATGTGAATCCTATCCTAGCTGGGGGATCCAGCTCATGTTAGATTTTACCCCCTTTGGGTTTTAATTTTTCACTCGGGAGGTGAAATATTGGATCCTAGGGGATTAGCATCCAATCACCATGCATGATTCTGCCTTTTCTTCATAATTTTTATCTTCGGAGTGGTGTTTGGGCTGTTTCTGCAATTCTGCAATTTGGTCAAACATTACCGTACAAATATTTATGGTTAGAATGTTCTACGGAGATAGTTTGCAATGCTTTATGTATTTGTGTAGGTTTTACCAAAGGATACACCGATTACGCGAGTTCAGTGTAAATCTATCTGGAGGCAATTCAAAGCAGAGACAAAAGTATTCTATTGCACAAGCAATGTCTATGCAGGTCTAATTTTTTGTTACTGTCTTATCAATTGATCATCTTGTTTGGAGCCAGTGCTTTCATAAATATGATCCATGTTCACAGTTTTGTTGGAAAATCAACTTATGGAACTGATTTTCTGGGTTTCACACAGATTTCTGAATACCAGTGCTAGATTCCATCCCTGGTTCTTTTTCATATTTAGATTACTTGTTTTCATGTTTTTATCAGGCCATTTGTATCACTTGCATTTTGATTTTGTTGAATCATGTTTATGAAATTTCTATCTGAATTCATTTTGTATTTGCTAATCGAATTCTTCCAATCTACATTCCTCACGCTAGGAAGTACATAGGCGTAGCAAGAGTTGGTTGCCACCTGCATGGGCTATTCAGCTTTTAGCGATACTAGGCTACCACGAATTTATGTTTTTTCTTAAGTAATCATTTTAGAAAACCAAGAGGAAGACTCCAATGATGCAATCCTATATCTATTGAGGAAAAAAAGAAACTGAAGCGAGTTACCAAACTAATGCCATCTAATTCTTACAACAAGTTCATGCAACAAATTCATACAAGTTTCGAATCTATTTTACGTTACTAGGAATCACAAAAAAAGACAATTTTACCAAAAAAAATATGTGAGAAACACGACTGTACATTCACTCTGAATAGCCTTAGTATTAGAACAATGGCATTTCATGGTCTAGATTAAAAAAGTTGTTAGCATCTCTGTGTTCTGCCACTTTTATGGCCTAGGCCCTCACTGTAGAATAACTACCACAAATAGAAGCATAAAAGTAATAAGTAATAACAAATGTCCATGCAGTCAACCAAGCATAGAAGCAAATGATTACTAGGAGCACACTACAACTGGATTTAAGTTGTGGAAAAAAATAAAAATCAGGGGAAGCCACACGAACAGATTCATGTGTTACACTTGTTTCTTGATTCATGCATCTCTGATAGTTGTTTTTTTTTTTCTCAAACATAATTTGTCAGTAAAAATCCTAACACGGAGAAGTACCTCAAAACATGTCCAGTAACTTTAAAAAATACCTGCTGAAACAAAGAACAGTTACAACTTTAATGTAAATTATGTTTAGTCTCTCTGTGTTTCGCCTGATCATTGCTTTGTTGCTCTGCTGTTTTCTAGAAGATTCATTCCTTGAAGTAGTAATTGTGCTAAATGATTTATCAAATCCTCTGCTAGATTTTAATACAACATGAACAATTGTTCACTCTTTTTTACCTCGCACTGGATAGGGCGCCAAGGGGCGCCGCCAGTTCTAATAATATTCTTATTCTCCAGATCCGCATCCTTGACGGATCCTCTAACTGAGCCAGTCCAACCAACTGAGCTGCCTTTAGCCACTAGAGGCAGCCGCATCCTTCTTCCTATTTAAAGTACTCCCTCTCTTCCAAATTACATGTTATTTTTCATTTGTTTTATTTATGGTCTACTCTGTCTCATTTGAAGTACTCTATCTCTTCCAAATTATAAGTTACCTTTCATTTTTCATCTATTTTGTTTATGGTCTACTATGCTTTTTAAGTGCTTCCTCTGTCCCAAATTGTACGTTATTCTTCCTCCTTCCAATTTGTAAATTGTGATGCGTAGCTTAACTCTAATTTATTCCTACATTTTTAGATATACATACATAGATATAATGCATATCCAAGTGCACAATAAAAAATACAATGCGTATCTGAAAGTACATAACAAAAGCCATATATAAATATGTAACAAAATCCGTATGCCTTAAAGAAAACCTAGAATGGCTTGGAACAGTAGGATTGTAACAAGCACGTGTGTTACATGTAGTTATACTGTGGTACATTCATGTTTTGTTGAAATGCATTCGAGAAGGGTATATGATGGTTTTTTTTTGGTTTTGGTTCATAAAAATTGCTGCTCATGTAACCTTAAGATTGGGCCATTATAGTCAGAAATACACCAAGAATACCAGCAACGAGACCGGAGTATCGCTTGCCCATCTCTACAATACAACGATGGCATCCCGTCTTCAGCTCAACACCAATAGTATTCTCTATCGCTATATGTACATCCCCTCCGTCTCTGAAAATGTTGGTCTCCCTGCGCTTGACATCAACATTCCCAGCCCGTTTGTAGAGCCCTGACCTGATCAACTTGCTGAAATCATGTCGCTGCTGCGCCCCCACCGCATATGTTCAGCCTGCTCTCCTGACATGCTATCTACCATCCATCGTCGCTCAAAGCTCCGTCTTTAGCTTGCTCGCCGGGGTTTGCTGGGCTCCTGCAGAAAACCCATGGGAACGGAGACCAAAGTTAGTGTGGAATCCCAGTAACTTTCTAAGAGCCTGTACACAGCTCATGAACACATGCCCAAAGAACAGTTTCAGCACAATTTATGTCATTCAACGCGAGCTCGTGAACAGGATGTCTGCAACTCCAGACTCCAGAGCTGCCGGGCGTGGGGGGCCGCGCGATAAAGATGTTGGCCGGATTGCCGGACAGCGCCTGCTGTATGCCACCCGGCGCTGAGCAGGCACCGGTGCATCAAGAAGCTGTCAATTATTTCTGGGCAGAAACAGATTCTGCCAGCCGTAATGCAGTACAGATGTATATCATCTCGTCAGGAACGAGAAGGGGTCCCCCCAGGGTGTTTAAATGATTCCTGAGCGCTTTGCATGATTAGGCCTGTACCTCCAATAGCTCCTGTCTCCACAACGCACACTGCTTGGATCCAGGGCAGTAGCACAGACCGGTTTGCCCAGATCCGAACGGCGGATCACCGGCTCTTACGCCTTCTCTTTGGTTTCTATCGTTGGTGCATCAAAAGCTGGGGCGGTGTTCTAATCCTAAGGTGTACCGTGTAGTTAGTTTGCCTTGCATGATACGATTGGGATCTACAACTCTTGATAGCACATCTTTCCAAGTGATGGAAACGCGTGATTAGCCATTTCCTCTACAATGGTAGCTATCAACTTATGCAGTGCTGGCCTACATCCTTAGTTGGAGATGGCAGCATGAAAGTACTAGCTCACTTCATGCATTTGCTTAGCATTATAAACACAAGAAAGACCATAACCGGCGGCTGCATATAGTGGCATTCAGTCTGAAGTAGTTTCCAGCTGGCTAGGTTCCTCCAGGACGCAAAATTGGACACGAGAGACGACCCAGACAAGTAGTGGACAACTTACAGAAACGGTGGGCCCGTTCACAGTTGTGCGAGTGGTCAGAAGGGCCCAGGGACCAGATCTGCATCTACAGGCCTTATGCAGCCAAGCCCAAACAGAAAGAAGGGGGGCGATATGGTTTCTGGTTCTGGACATGCATTTATTGGTTCGGGCCAGCAGCACCAACCGGCTGGGTCCGCCTGTGCCAGAGAGAACAGATCCACCAGACCAACACACCCATGGCCCTGGCCCCCCTAGCTTTATACCACCCCAAAGAGTGGTGATGATGACAATAATGATTGAACAAACAAAATAAAAAGGGGCCAAGATCCAGGAACGGCACTCTAATCCGGTAATCTTTCAAGCAAAGTCCTGGCCCCTGGGCTCATGGCTTTTGCCAGGATGAAAAATAGCTAATGCTAAATAGTTCTGAAGCAGTGGAAGAATAGTTTTCCTCCCAAAAAGGATGCAGCAATTCAAATTAGACATACATGTTGTTTTAAAATTCCATGAGCAAAACACCCGGCCACTGTAGCACCACATGCTAGTATATTCAGCATTTGGTTACGACTGTAAATAGCTTGGTATACTTCAGAAATTTCCCCTAGCTAGTAGAAATTATTCACCTCAAGTTTTGGACAACAAACACATTTGAAAATTTATCTATCTGTACATTTTCTTCTCAAGGGAGCACTGTACAGAACAAGGTAAAAAAGGGCAGACCCAATGCCAGAGGCTTCCACATGAGTGGTGTTCAGGAAAGTGATAAACTGAGGCAAGCCTTTCCCTCGCGAATGCGAAGAGGCTACTTCGAACTCATGATCAGTGAGACACTCAACACTGTACCAGGCATGCCGTTTAAAAGTTGAGGAGAAAGTCAGCCTGAGATATGCAATGTGACAAACAACTAAAATCATTCAGGAAGGCATATGAGACTGTGTGCGAAGTTTACCAGAGCTTGTTAGATCATAGCCGAAGAGAGAGGGACTGGAGTTGCTAAAGACGGGAGGATGGCCATCCCCACGCTTTTCCCACTGTGAAGCCGCTTGGTGTGGATGTGCTAAATCGCCATGCCAGAACTGCTGTTGAAGTTGCATCAGCTGCCTTGCTCCATGAACACCCATTTCTGGCCAGGTTACCTGCTCCAAGTCGATTCCGTTCTTGCAGTTGAAGCCTGCTATCCTTCCACACTATAAAAGTAGTAGTAAACATACAATTAGCAGTTTGAAGATTAAAAAGAACAGGCACTGAGCTTTCCAGCAGCAAAGTAACACACTTCCAACTGCATAAAGGATTATAGGAGCCACGGTGGGTATCTGATTTTATTTCAAAGAATTTGGTACCTCAGAAATGCTTAAACTTCAGAAAGTGTGCATATTTGAACATTTTCAAGACATTCTTGAAAGTAATATGTGGGCCAGCCATGATATTCTAATGATGCATCATACATGTATCTACAAAAGCAAGCCTTTGATCATTATTGATATGATTAGTTCAAACCATATCCTTCAATGTGAAGTAACTTCAGTGCATCTGCAATCGACCATAGTTCAGCTGTCTAATTACTAGCAGATATTTTTCCTCTCTAAAGGAAAAAAAATCTAAAGTTGGGACCCTGGAGTAGTAATGGTAAACCAACAGGCTGCGAGGTAGACTTTAATCAAACGTCCCATTGGCAGTACTCCGGGAAATGGAAACCTCATTAACCAGAAAATGACACATTTTGCCATTTCTTCCCTGTATAACTAACTTTCTACCTGCGCCCATACATGTTACGCTGCTTTGGCTGCTTACAACAGCTGGGTAGCTGTTCCCAACTACTCCCTCCGTGAGATTTATCAAAAAGGAATAAAATTCTCGTTCCCGAGGAGTCAAACAATATCAAATTTGACCAAATATATATAAAAATCTACAAGTATTTATGATACATAATAAATATCATTAGAATAAGCATGGTATATTTCAATAAAAATATATTTGATAGTTTAAATATTGACACTTTTTTCTACAAATCTAGTCATACATAAGATATTTTGACTCCTTGGGAAACAAAATTTACATTCTTTTTGGAATGGAGGGAGTAAGCTAGAACCAGAAAGAATAGCACCCAACTTGGCTAGATATTTGAGTATGCATGACCACAGAGGTTCTGCGGAAGCTAAGCTATTCAGGTGGGAAAAAAAATTCAAAAGTAGGTTCGTGTGGTTTTCATTAATCAGGCATTGTGCTGCAGGAGAAAGGTTTTCTTAGAAACATTTCTGTAAATCAATGAGGTCCAACTTGTAGAAAGCTGACAAAAAGATGGCAGCATAAGTACCTCCGTGGTCAGAAAGCTGTCTAGCCCACCAAAATCGACCCTTGGGTTTACAGCTGCGAGCCTCATTGACAAGTACTGGACCAACCAATAGTGAGATTAGGAGAAAGATAGTGCGTGCGATGTTGGCTAAAAAGGATAAGGGCTTTTCAGATTTTTCAGGTTATATAAGGGATACCAACAGTTACCTCAACTTGCCTTTGGAGAGACTGAACATGATTGATGATCTCATCTAGCACCAAAGCTGTTCCTGATACCTGAAAAGCCCCCCCACCCCACCCCCCCCACACACACACAAAAACAGACATTAGTTAAATAATTCCTTTCCCTCAGTTCTTCTAATCTCATGTTGAGGTTTTAAAGAAAGCAAAATCAAATATAAAAATGCATAGAGTTCCATTTCAAGTTTGAAAATAGATATTGAAAGTAACACTTATTCACAAGAACAATTTGGGAGGGGGGGGGGGGGGGTGGGGGGGGGGGGAGAGGCAGGGTTTGGGGTAGCACAGCCACAGCCCAATAGCATCATCGAGATTCATTTATAAATAAGACCAATTCAAGCATGAATAGCAGTGCCAATCTTCACTGCGGAACATTGCTTCATAACAGTGAATTACTGTACTGTTTTGTAGCCGGCCGGTTCAGCTACAACTACAACAGTAGTTGGAATGTGGCAACCCCTGCACGTATGTTGAAGGCAACACGAAACCTCACAGGGAATTGACCTACACCACCACTATTCCATAGTGACTGACATCTCCAGAGTCCAGACCAAAAGCTGCTGTCCTTGCAATGAAACTAATGGTCAAACCACCGCGGCAGCAATGGCACGCACCAACCATTCCCCATAAACTCCACACGCCAACGAAAGCACAACCATCGGCCATTCCTCCCAAATGGCGCCTATCCAGCCACCTCCACGCACGCAGCCTTGCCTCCACATCCCCGCACCCAAGGACGCAGGCCCATAATACATAACGTTATCGCGAGCGCAGCGCAAAAGCGGATAGCAACACTCCATCCAGGATGGAAGCCTCATGGCGTCGACCAAGCCAGCCCCCCCATTCAAGCTACCTGCCCCCGGCACCTTTCAAAGCGCCTGCTTCATTCTGCCCAGACAATCACGCCCAAGGCACAGTTAGGTACGCCGGATCACGATGCCACTCCCCTATCTATCGCCCACAATGGCGCCGAGACGAGGCGGCCGGCCACGATACCCCCCATTTCCATCCCACCCCCGTCGTGCAACACGACCCATATGGACGTGTCGGGCGCACGATGCCAGAATAATCAGGCACCGCCACGTGTTGGAACGCACTGCATCTAAAAATCTTTCCCCGCGTTGGTATACGGTTTGTTTTCGCAACCAGCGAGGCAAGCAGACGCCTCTAGTCTTCTGCACGGCCGCGTTGCACACTTTACACGGGGCGCCGAGCGAAGGGAAGGAAAAAAATGAACATTCAGAGATGGCCTCTGAAAAGCAGTAAAATGACCACCGGAAGCAGGGAGAGCAGGGTCCTTGGGCGCGTAGGAGAACGGAGAGCAGGAATTTACACGACGCTAGCTAGGCCACATATACGGCGTAGGTTTAGGCTTTCCTTCCAAAGGCAATGCTCTTGCTCAGTACTCAAATTGAAGGTGGGGCGTGCGAGATGCAGATAGGAGTAAAGATGAGGGGGGTAATAGATGGTGAGATAATGGAGGCACACCTTACTGCAGCCGGGGACCAGCTCCTTGAGCAGCTCCATCCTCGCATTGATCTTCTCGCGTCTCGCCTGTTGAGTGAATATTTTTTGTTTGTGAAGGCAGAAAAGGTAATCAACTTTTTGTCATACTGGAGAAGAAGAATGCAGGCGAATAATCAAGTGATTAGTGGCGAAAGCGACCCTGAAAAGGGGTCTACCGGCGACGTCACCACGTCCTAATCACCCAATCATTGGCATAAACCCCTCCCATGACATGAGCTTGCGCGGTTAGCGGCTCGGCGAACTCACCCGCTCGGCGAGGCTGTGGCTGTCCGTGGCCTGGCCCCGCCTGGCCCGCACGTGCACGTACGCCGGCTTCTCGTCGTCGCCGTCGCCGCCCGCGAGCTTCTCCTCCGCCGTCTTCCCCTTCTTCGCCGCCTTCCCCTGCGGCCACCGAGCAATCAGAACCTAGGTCCGGCGGCGAGGCCTAGCGAGGTCTGGAAATGCAGACGCGCGATGTAGCACCCTACCTTGGAGGCGCGGTCGACGAGGTCGGCCTTGCGCTTGCCGGCGTTAGCGGCGGCGGCGGCGGGGAGGGGCGGGGCCGGGGACGTGGAGGACGGAGACGGGGGCGCGAACGTGGATAAGCGCGCGGCGCGGTCCACGAGGTGCGGGTCAGAGGGGAAGGTTGGCGCGGGCGCTGTGGCTAGGGCGGGGGGCGCCGTGCGGGGGAGGAGCAGCTCCATGGCCTGCGAGGTGGGGAGTCCCAGCAGCGCCGTGAAGGAGCCTCCGCCTCCGCGGGCGCCCGCGGAGGAGGCATTGGCAGGGGCCAGCGCCGCCTGGATCTCGCCCCCGGCGGCGGGGAGCTCCTGCGGCGGCGAGGCGCGGCGCATCGGCGCGGTGGAGGCGTCCGGGACGAGGGAACGAGGGGAGGAGGACACGGGAGCAGAGGCGGAGGCGGGGGTAGGGGAGAGTGGCGCCATTATTTATAGGGAGGGGCCGGCGCTGAGGCGAGAGGTGGTGTCACTCACTGGTGTGCCGTGCGCGCGTGAGCTGCTGCTGCTGCTGCGTTTGCAGTTCGCACTCGCACGCCCTGGCTCCTCCTCCGCTGGGGTCAAGGAAGGAGAAGATTGGAGAGGTAGGGACATAGGGAGAGTAGAGGAAGCCCAGGCCCAGGAGGGGTGGTGATGGCATGTTTGCGATCCTCAGCTTGGTCCGTCCAAGTAGAGTAGGTTTTGGTCAGTTAGATCCTACTAGTCCAACGTACCATGTTTATGTTCATACATCAAACGAGCCCGATTATATAAGATGTTGTTTACCACTAATCATGCAGCCAGGTTCAAAAACCAACTACCACCAAGTGTCAAATCGAGATCGTGTTTGGAAATTGGTCGTGGTCAGCCTCGCCCTTACAGCGTAATAAGCAATAGAGAATGAGCAATAATTTGTATGATCATTACAGCGGTTGTTATCAATTAAACCGTACGATTAGTGATGATTAAAGCACTTGGCCTCGGACAAATTAAAATTCATCATTTTTATAACATTGATGGCTAAACTGTACAATCAAAATAGGAAACAAAGAAGAACATCTCCATATGCAAGGTAGTGAGACATTTCTCAATCCTAGCAAAGAAACAAGATTACAGAAACAGAGTGATGAGGACATCACTTCTATACAAACAATGAATGGACCGATAAGACGATCGCGTGCACAACAGCTAAATCTCCAGGTACATTCTACCCTAGTCAATTGTGTTTCAGAGCTTACGCTTGGGGCCATAGATGTTTTGAGGATTAGGAACCTTGGAGAGGACCAGCAAGGACTTGAAAAAGGCCTAGGTGTTGAGGAGGAGCAGCAAGGGCGTCCACAACAGGAAGGAGATCAAGTTCAAGTCAGCTGTGACTCCATCTCGGGTTTCAGGACCAGTCTGCACTAAAATGGACGCCCAAGATACATCCGGACTCCGATTGCGACGGACTGGATATGGTTGGAAAGATAACGAGATTATCTAACCAACCCAACTGGTTCCACCCTAAAATTCATCCGGAGTCAACGGGAATAGTCGAAACAAGTCAGCATTCAGATTCTGTTTTGGTGCTGCGACACCGTCTGTTGGGCCGTGTATCGCGTCGGAGCCCATTAGGGGCGAGTCCAGGGGTCACGCACGCCCTAATACTCTATTTATTCAGTAGCCACCGCCACATTTAGGTTTGAGTTTTGCTTAGATCAATTCTGTCATCGAACAGTGTCGCCGTCATCGGCTTGTGAGACCTCATCCCGTAATCAATACAATTTTGGTTGCGTTTCTTTCCTGTTCTTGCTTGTGTTCTTGATTGCGCTTGCAGGGATAAGCCTTCGTGGCGAGGTCATTCGTGTGTCACGGGTGATAACCAACGGAGCCGTGGTGTAGTGATTGCGAGGAACCGTTCGTTCGGAGCCTTGGATCATCAACGTCGAGATCTCCACTCAATCAAGTTATCGTATCTCACGGAAGATCGGGCCGCGTCTACTATCAATTGGTATCAGATTTCTAGGTTGCCCGTGAGGTATAATTCTACCTTTAGATTAGTTTTGTTTCGTCCCATAGTCCACAAAAAGCCAAAAAAAAATTACGATCAGTTTATTCCGACCTAAAATTATCGCCTTAGCCTTTGCACAATTCAGTTTTAGAGTCCGCAGTTCTGAGTTCGTGTTCTAGTTGAGTTTGGTTGCTGGATTAGATTTGTTTTGGTTCAGTTTGATTGTGTCCATCCGCTTCCATCCTACAAAACCGACTCTATCCACAAAACAGATCCTATCTCAAAAACCGACCCTATCCACAAAACAGATCCTATCTCTAAAACCGATCATATCCACAAAACAGATCCTATCTCTAAAACCGACCATATCCACAAACCAAATACTATCTCTAAAACCGACCCTATCCACAAAATAGATTCTATCTCTACAACCGACCTTATCCACAAAATAAATCCTATCTCTAAAACCGACCCTATCCACAAAACCGAACTCCCACCCTTCCAACACCTTGCCAGAAACCCTGATTTGGAGTCCAAACTTAAAAAGTCGTAACTTTCGCCTCGGAACTCGAATCGGGCCCATTCTTTTTTTCAAATCGCACAGAATTAAGTTTTGCATCCGATTCTTTCCGGCTTTGCCGGATTTGCTGTTTTTAAAATTCTAAAATTCGGCTGGGAAATAGGACTTTTCATTTTTCAAACATTTATTCCGATTTTAGGGTAAACTTGCAGAAATTCCAGAGGACGCGTCATTGCACAAAAAAATCTGAAACTTGGTGTGTTATCTTCTTATGTGCTGCTGCAAAATAGAAAAATATAAAAAAATATTTGAAAAAAAGAAAATCGCAAAAAAAAAGAAGGGTAGCACATAACCAGAAACGACAGTGTTCTGTGCACTTCTGTGATTATTTTGCCCCAAGCCTGTTTTCTTGCTGCACCCATATACTTGTACCTCCTTTCTTGTACCTTGGTCCAACTGTTCTATTACATTTTCTAGGCCAGCAACTAGGACAAGTACTTGGAACATTTATTCAGCATTGCTATCTGTTACTGACTTGTGTGCCACATATATATATTTAGTCAGCCTTCCGAGAACTCTAGCTTTCTCTCGAGCAGAACAGGTACTCCTTTACAATCACACCCACGCTCGTTGGACAGTCACACCGGTCACCGTTTACCACCTGCAGTGCTGGTAAGAACGTTGTAAGAGCGGGGTAAGACGCTTCATAATTTGTATACCACCACCACCCTGAGAGATAGTTGTAGGGTTCACATTGTTTGTTGCCTTTTTGTCTCTGTTTTGTGCTAACAGTGACAGGACCAAAGAATCAAATGGACAAGGCGAAGGGGCCTAAACTTAACGATGATGAGTGTGTCTCTCAGCTGGAATTGAAGGAGATGATGCGCGCGATGACTGAAGCTTTTAAAAAATACCGGGACTCTGCCTCGACATCCTATGAGTAGCTTGATCGATGAGTTGGTGAACTTGTTACACGCATGGACGTACTAGAGGCTCGTCCCCCACCACCAACTCCAGCCCCATCTCACTCTCCTGTAGACGACAACGACGATGACGACGATGTTTATGCACCGCTGCCACAACGCTTCGCACGTAATCGACAAGGTATGGGAGGTAATGGTAGACGTCGTCATCATAATCCTGAACCAGACCATGATCCATTTGCTAAGATTAAGTTTTCTATTCCACCGTTCATGGGTCCTTATGATGCTGAAGCTTACTTAGACTGGGAGATGACGGTAGAACAAAATTTTAATTCCCATCTTGTTCCTGAGCAGCATAGGGTTAGACAAGCCACTAGTGAATTTAGAGATTTTGCTATCATTTGGTGGAATGAACTTGTTAACACACGTGCTGCACCACAAACATGGAATACGTTAAAAGAGGAGATGCGAGCTTGCTTTGTTCCCCCTTCTTATAGACGTGATCTTCGAAAAAATTGCAACGCTTAGATCAGGGAGACATGTCGGTACAGGAATACTACCAAGAACTTCAGAAAGGTATGCTACGATGTGGGGTAGTTGAGGATCCGGAGGATCAAATGGTTAGGTTTTATGGGGGATTGAGGCGGGAGATTCAGGATATTGTTGATTATAAAGAATATCATTCTATACAACGCTTGTTCCATCTTTCTATGTTGGCAGAAAAAGAATTGCAGGGTCGTCAACAACGGAGGAGCAGCACTTTCGCTCCACGCCAGCCACCGGCGCCAGCCAAGGCGTCATCATCTTTGGGCGTACGGACGTCCACATCTTCCACTGTACCTTCGGGTGTTGCAGCAAAACCTGCTACGCCCACCTCTTCCATAGGCCGCTCCTCCGACATCAAGTGCCACCGCTGTCAGGGACTTGGTCATATTCAGCGAGATTGCCCCAGCAAACGGGCATACATTGCTACTGGTGATGGTGGGTATGTTAGTGCTTCTGATGTTGAAGATGAAGATACTGTTGGAGCTAACATTGCAGAGACTTATGATGGTGATGAAGAGGTTCTTGGTACAACAGCGACCGAGACCTATAAGGCCTTGATTGTGCAACGAGCTTTGAGTACCACGGCTAGTGACGACGACAACAGACAGCGCCACAACCTTTTCAACAAGTTCCTCATCGTCAAGGACTGCCGTGTACATACCATCATTGACGGTGGTAGCTGCAACAACTTGGTGAACGTTGAGGTGGTCAAGAAGCTTGGCTTGACCACACGAGAGCATCCCCACCCTTATCACATTCAATGGTTTAACAACAGCGGTAAGTTCAAGGTAACAAAAACAGCAAGGGTGCATTTTTCTATTGGCTCTTACAATGACTTTGCTGATTTCGATTTGGTGAGTATGGATGCTTGCTCTCTTTTACTGGGACATCCTTGGGAATTTGATACTGATGTTATTCACCATGGTAGATCTAATAAATATACTTTCATGCATAAGGGAAAGAAAATTGTGTTGCTTCCTATGACTCCCACTGAAATTGTCCACTTTGAACATGAGAAAGAGAATAATGCTAAGCAAAAAGGTGTTTTGAACTCTGAAAATCAGCAACCTATTAAGTTAAAAACTCCTACTTTGCTAGCCACTAGATCTGATCTTGATGAGTTACATGCCTCTGTTGGACTTTGCTATGCCTTAGTGTGCAAAAATGCTTTCTATTCCATTGATGATAAGTCTATTACTTTGCCACCGGCTATTGCTAACCCTTTGCAACAGTATATGGATGTGTTTCCCTCTGAGATACCCCCTGGATTACCACCTGAGTTGCCTCCAGATTTTTGGGATAGTCCCACCTTTAACATTTTAGATTTGAAGCCATATATGGGTGACGAAAATGAGATCGAGTCGAGGACGACTCCAATTCAAGAGGAGGAGGATGATGAGGACATCACTTCTATACAAACAATGAATGGACCGATAAGACGATCGCATGCACGACAGCTAAATCTCCAGGTACATTCTACCCTAGTCAATTGTGTTTCAAAGCTTACGCTTGGGGCCATAGATGTTTTGAGGATTAGAAACCTTGGAGAGGACCAGCAAGGACTTGAGAAAGGCCTAGGTGTTGAGGAGGAGCAGCAAGGGCATCCACAACAGGAAGGAGATCAAGTTCGAGTCAGCTGTGACTCCATCTCGGGTTCCAGGACCAGTCTGCACTAAAATGGACGCCCAAGATGCATCCGGACTCCGATTGCGACGGACTGGATATGGTTGGAAAGATAACGAGATTATCTAACCAACCCAACTGGTTTCACCCTAAAATTCATCCGGAGTCAACGGGAATCGTCGAAACAAATCAGCATTCAGATTCTGTTTGGTGCTGCGACACCGTCTGTTAGACCATTGGACCGTGTATCGCGTCGGAGCCCATTAGGGGAGAGTCCAGGGGTCACGCACGCCCTAATACTCTATTTATTCAGTAGCCGCCGCCACATTTAGGTTTGGGTTTTGCTTAGATCAATTCTGTCATCGAACAGTGTCGCCGTCATCGGCTTGTGAGACCCCATCCCGTAATCAATACAATTTTGGTTGCGTTTCTTTCCTGTTCTTGCTTGTGTTCTTGATTGCGCTTGCAGGGATAAGCCTTCGTGGCGAGGTCATTCGTGTGTCACGGGTGATAACCAACGGAGCCGTGGTGTAGTGATTGCGAGGAACCGTTCGTTCGGAGCCTTGGATCATCAACGTCGAGATCTCTACTCAATCAAGTTATCGTATCTCACGGAAGATCGGGCCGCGTCTACTATCACAGAGTATACAAAGCAAAAGTGCATGTAGCCAGCAAAAGCCTTTGTCCATTCTATCATCATGGACCTAATTAGTAAGCCACAATAGCTCACCATGTTAGCTAAGGCCAGCAAAGGAAGAAGATAGCATAAATAGGTAAGAGAAAGCAAAATCTCATGCATCTAGTTCTAATGCACCCCTTGCTCGAAATCTGCAATGCCTCAGTCAACTGATTAGTCATAGTGATAGCAAACATCAGTGACGAACATCGTTGGTTGTGTTACCAATATGATTGGCCTCAGCTTATGAATATGGTGGTTGTAATTTTTTGTTCAAGTTATTGGTGGTTGTCATGTAAGCAGTAACAACAAACAGCGAATGCGATGGAAAAAACCAAGATGAAGACAGCCCCTGAGAATCAATGTCAAATTCAACAAAGGCAATGAACATAATAGAAAACCACCTCGTTACATAGTTGCATCATAGGTGAAAGGGAAATCGGGTTAACCATTTCCTATAACTAATTTTGGTGGTTGATGATCAACACAAACACGTGGACTAACTAGTTTGTCTAGATATCATATATTACAGGTGCATAAGGTTCTACACAAACCAAGCAAGAAATCTAGTTAGGGACACAATAAAAAATATAGCAAAGAACTTCAGTGTGCTGAAATATGGTGTATCGGACTGTCCGGTGGTCCGGTGCACCAGGGTCGTACAACTCCGAACCAGACACTCGGGAATCCAGAGGCGCGCTCCACTATAACTCACCGGACTGTCCGGTGTGCCACCGGACTGTCCGGTGAGCTAGCGGAGCAACGGCTCCCTACGCGCCAACGGCTCTCTACGCAGAGGAACAGTGTGCTACAGTGCCGCGGCAGAAGTCAGAGCGCAGAAGTCAGAAGGCATCGGACTATCCGATGTGGCACCGAACTGTCCGATGCAGCTAGAAGACAAATGTCTCCAACGGTCAACTACTCAGAACCCTAACGGTTGTGCTGACGTGGCACGCACCGAACAGTGCACAGTGACTATCCGGTGGCGCACCGGACTGTCCGGTGCGCCCATCGCCAGCAGAATTCAGCTAACAACTAGAAGTGGTTGGGAGGCTATAAATACCCCCCAACCACCTCATTCACTCCTATCCAAGCATTCTCTAAGTTCTCATTCATTGCAAAAGCAAAAGCCCAACACTCCAAGACACAATCAAATCAATCAATCCACTCAAAGTCCCAAAATCAGCTCTAGTGCATTAGGGCTTGTGAGATGGTCACTTGTGTTCTTTGTTGCTCTTGTCGCTTGGTTTAGCCTTTTTATTTTCCCTTCTATTTCTCAAGTGACTTGTAATCGTAGCAAGAGACACCTAAGTGTGTGGTGGTCCTTGCGAGGTCTAAGTGACCCGTGAGATTAAGGAAAAGGCTCACTCGATCTGAGTGACCATTTGAGAGAAGAAAAGGGTTGAAATAGACCCGATCTTTGTGACCTCCTCATCGGGGACTAGGTTCTTTAGAACCGAACCTCGGTAAAACAAATCATCGTGTTCACTCGCCTTGATTCTTGTTTGATTTGTTTTCCCCTCTCTAATGTTTCCTTACTAGTGTGAATTTGAGTTGGCTCATCCGCAATCCTTTAGCAACTCATAGCAAGAGAGATATTCTTTTGGACTTAAATTTAATTCTAACGCTAACCCCCGACCTTAGTGTGTGTTTAAGTTTATAAATTTCAGGTTTCGCCTATTCACCCCCTCTAGGTGACTTCCAATTGGTATCAGAGCCAGTGCTTCATTAAGAGCCTAACCAACTCGAAGTGATGTCTGGAGATCACGCCAACAGGGAGATCATGACCGGTGAAAAGCCCACGGGCTTAGGAAGGACTCTCTCAAGGGAGTCTGGCAATAAGTATAAGGAGGAATCTTCTTCTTCCATCAAGTCACATCAGAGAGGTGACAAGAAGAAGAAGATGAAGAAGGTGGTCTACTACGAGACCGACTCTTCGTCACCCTCCACCTCCGGCACTGAGTCGTCGACTACTTCTAAGCGCCATGAGCGCAAGAAGTATAGTAAGATGCCCCTACGCTATCTCCGTGTTTCAAAGCGCGCTCCATTACTTTCCGTACCCCTAGGTAAACCACCATATTTTGATGGTGAAGATTATTGCATGTGGAGTGATAAAATGAGGCATCATCTAACCTCACTCCACAAAAGTATTTGGGATATTGTTGAGTTTGGAGCGCAGGCACCAAAAGTGGGGGACAAGGACTACGACTCGGATGAGGCCGCCCAAATTAGGCACTTCAACTCCTAAGCAACTTCTATACTCCTCGCCTCCTTATGTCGAGAGGAGTATAATAAGGTGCAAGGGTTGAAGAACACCAAAGAAATTTGGGACGTCCTCAAAACGGCGCACGAAGGGGACGAGGTGACCAAGATCACCAAGTGCGAGACGATCGAGGGGGAGCTCGGTCGATTTGTCCTCACTAAAGGGGAAGAGCCGCAAGCTATGTACAATCGGATTAAGGCAATGGTGAACCAAGTGCGCAACCTCGGGAGCACCAAGTGGGATGACCATGAGATGGTCAAGGTTATTCATAGACCACTTGTTTTTCATAAGCCCACTCAAGTGCAACTAATCCATGGAGACCCTAGATACAAACAGATGTCTCCCGAGGAAGTTATTGGCAAGTTTGTGAGCTTTGAACTTATGATCAAAGACTCCAAACACATTGTCAACTTGGAGCAAGGCGCCACCTCCACACCCGAGGTACACTCTAGAGCCACCCCCAAATATACAACATCTAGTGATGAGGGTAGCTCTAGCGATAATGAAGATGATTTACTTGCTCTTTTTGCCAACCTTAACATGGAACAAAAGAAAAAATTAAATGAACTAATTGAGACCATTAACGAGAAGGATGATCTCTTGGAATGCCAAGAGGACTTGCTCGTTAAGGAAAATAAAAAAATAGTTAAATTGAAAAATGCTTATGCTCAGGAAGTAGAAAAATATGAAAACTTATCTAAGGAGCTTAGCATTTGTCATGATTCAATTTCAAGTCTTAGAACTGAGAATGCTAGTTTAGTTTCTAAGATTGAAAAGTTGAATGTTTGCAATGATTCAATTTCTAGTCTTAAAATTGAGAATGATAAATTAAATGTTAAGATTGAGGAATTGAATGCCTGCAAACCATCTATATCTACTGTTGATCATGTTACTATTTGTACTAGATGTAGAGATGTTAATATTGAAGCTATGAATGATCACCTTGCCATGATTAAACAACAAAATGATCACATAGCTAAATTAATTGCTAAAATTGCCAAGCATGAACTAGAAAATGAAAAATTTAAATTTGCTCGTAGTATGCTTTATAATGGGAGACGCTCTAGCATTAAGGATGGCATTGGGTTCCATCAAGGGGACCAATCCAATGTCAAGCTTAATGCCCCTAAGAGATTGTCTAATTTTGTTAAGTGTAAGGCTCCCATGGTTTAGGATAGTGAGGGTTACATTTTATAACCTGCAAACTATCCTAAGCATAAGATTAGGAAAATTCATGCTTGGAAACCTCATTCTGTCTCTCGCCGTGCATTTATGTATAAAAATGAGGCTTCTAGCTCTAGGCATTCCACTCATGTTAAAATGCCTAAAAAATTCCTAGTGCATCAAATGAACATAATATCAGACTTTTGATGCTTCTTACGTTTTAACTAACAAATCAGGCAAAATAGTTGCCAAATATGTTGGGGCAAACACAAGAGCCCAAAGACTTGTGTTTGGGTACCCAAGGTGCTTGTTTCTAATGTGAAAGGACCCAAGACCGTTTGGGTACCTAAGAACAAGGCCTAATTTGTTTTGTAGGTTTATGCATCCGGTGGTTCAAGTTGGATAATCGATAGCGGATGCACAAACCACATGACAGGGGAGAAAAGGATGTTCTCCTCATATGAGAAAAATGAAGATCCCCAAAGAGCTATCACATTCGGGGATGGAAATCAAGGTTTGGTCAAAAGTTTGGGTAAAATAGCTATATCTCATGACCATTCTATTTCCAATGTTTTTCTCGTAGATTCTTTAGATTACAACTTGCTTTATGTCTCTCAATTATGCAAAATGGGCTACAACCGTCTATTTACTGACGTAGGTGTTACTGTCTTTAGAAGAAGTGATGATTCAGTAGCATTTAAGGGAGTGCTAGATGGTCAGCTATACTTAGTTGATTTCAATGATAATCAAGCTGAACTAGACCCTTGTTTAATTGTTAAGACTAATATGGGTTGGCTCTAGCATCGCCGACTTGCCCATGTTAGAATGAAGAATCTTCACAAGCTTCTAAAGGGAGAGCACATTTTAGGACTAACCAATGTTCTTTTTGAGAAAGACAGGATTTGTAGCGCATGTCAAGCAAGAAAGCAAGTTGGAGTCCACCATCTACACAAGAACATAATGACGACTGACAGGCCGCTTGAGCTACTCCACATGGATCTATTCGGCCCGATCGCTTACATAAGCATCGGCGGGAGTAATTACTGTCTTGTTATTGTGGATGATTATTCTCGCTTCACTTGGGTATTCTTTTTGCAGGAAAAATCTCAAACCCAAGAGACTTTAAAGAGATTCTTAAGACAGGCTCAAAATGAGTTCAGATTAAGGATAAAAAAAGATAAGAAGCGATAATGGGACGGAGTTCAAAAACTCTAAAATTGAAGGATTTCTTGAGGAGGAGGGCATCAAGCATGAGTTCTCTTCTCCCTACACACCTCAACAAAATGGTGTAGTGGAGAGGAAGAATAGAACTCTACTAGACATGGCAAGGACCATGCTTGATGAGTACAAGACACTGGACCGGTTTTGGGCGAAAGCAATCAACATCGCTTGCTACTCCATCAACCGGCTCTACCTTCACCGAATCCTCAAGAAAACATCATATGAACTCCTCACTGGCAAAAAGCCCAATGTTTCATATTTTAGAGTCTTTGGGGGTAAATGCTTTATCCTTATTAAAAGAGGTAGAAGTTCTAAATTTGCTCCTAAGGCAGTAGAAGGCTTTTTACTATGGTATGACTCAAACACAAGGGCATATATAGTCTTCAACAAATCCACTGGATTAGTTGAGGTTTCTTGTGACATTGTGTTTGATGAGACTAATGGCTCCCAAGTGGAGCAAGTTGATCTTGATGAACTAGATGATGAAGAGGCCCCGTGCATTGCGCTAAGAAACATGTCCATTGGCGATGTGTGTCCTAAGGAATCCGAAGAGCCTCCACAAGCACAAGATCAACCATCATCTTCCATGCAAGAATCTCCACCAATTCAAGACGAGGATCAGGCTCAAGAAGATGAAAATGAAGATCAAGAAGATGAGCCACCTCAAGAAGAGGACATGGATCAAGGGGGAGATGAAGATGATCAAGACAAGGAAGATGATCAAGAAATAAGGGATCAAAGACCACCACACCCAAGAGTCCACCAAGCCATTCAAAGAGATCACCCAGTCAACTCCATTCTTGGTGACATTCACAAGGGGGTAACCACTAGATCTTGAGTTTCTCATTTTTGTGAACATTACTCTTTTGTGTCTTCTATTGAGCCATACAGGATAGAGGATGCACTAAGAGATCCGGATTGGGTGGTGGCTATGCAAGAGGAGCTCAACAATTTCATGAGGAATGAGGTATGGCATTTAGTTCCTGTTAGCTATCTGTTGTACCTGGGCCTAGCCCACAGCCCACTAGGGGTCCATATATCTGTTAGGGTTAGGGTTTACTGTACACTTGACTGTTCATTCACTCCAATATGGTACCAGAGCGCTAGGTCCTCCAGCCGCCGCCGTTGCCTCTCCATGGCCGGCCAGCCGTCGCCCCCTCCCTTCTCCGGTGACCCCTTCCCCTTCCTCTCTCCTACAGGGCGGCTCTTGCCGCGCCCCTGGCGGGCACCTCCTCCGCGGCCGACATGCCGCTGGGCTTCCTAGCCCCTGCGGCGGCCCACTCCCCTGCGTCCGGCGCGTCGCTAGGCCTCACTGCCCCCATGGCGGCCCTATCCCCTGCCGCCGGCTCGCCGCCACCGCGGCGGCCCTCTCCCCCACGGCTGGCGCGCCGCCGACACTTACAGCGCCCGTGGCGGCCTTTCCCTCTGCGGCCAGCGCGCCCTCGGCCCTCGCCGCGCCCCCTGCGGCCCCTTTCCCCGCTGTCCTCGGCCCTGCACGTCCCTTCGCTACTGCCGACACGCCGCTAGGGCACGCCTTTGTGCTCACCGCCACGCTTCCCCCCACTGTCGAGCCACCTCTGCCCGCGCCGACCCAAACTGCCACCCTCATGGCAGCCCCTGGCCACGACGAGTCCCCGCCGGCTCCTGCGCTCTTCCTACCGGATGCCGCCCTACTTCGCTCCTAGCTGCTGGCGCCGAGTTTTCCACATGTCACCACGACTGACGGGGCCCCGTTCGTGGCTGCCCCCTGCCGACCACTATCTACAGTCAGCCGTCCGCCATCATCTCCTCCCTGCGCACTCCTTCGGACGACGCTGCTGCCATTCTCGCCGCCACCCGAGCGGCCGTTACGGCTGCTCGCCAGCGGGCCCAGTACGCCGCTCGTGCTCTTGAGCAGGAGCAGGCGGTTGTTGACGCCATTGAGCGCCAGTACGCCGAGACGTACCACCGTCTCGCTGGCAAGGGCGTGCCGGATGGCTCCCCCACATCCGCTCACCACAACGCCGACACCTTCGAGCCCGCGCCCGCCCCGGCCTCAACCCTTCGCGCCTCTCTTCATGCTCAGGCGGTGGCCCTCACTAGCATCCGAGCCACCGTCACCGATGTCCTTGCGCCGGCCTCCACTCAGTACCCTCGGTGGCGCGATGAGGTCTTGCAGACCCTTCGCCGATACGCCCTCGCCGACCACGTCCTCTCAGCGGTCCCTGACCCGTCAGAGGATTGGCTTCTGATGGACGAGGTGGTGCTCTCCTGGATTCATGGAACCCTCACGGTCGAACTTCAGGACATCGTTCGCGTACCGGATGCCACTGCTCACCGGGTCTGGGGTGCCCTTGAGGCTCAGTTCCTCGGCCACCGCCAGACTCGGATTCTGTACCTTGAGACCGCTTTCCGTCAGCTTACTCAGGGCGATCTCTCTGTGGACGAGTACTGCCGTCAGATGAAGATGATGGCGGACACTCTTCGCACCCTCGGGTCCCCCATCACCGACGAGTGCCTTATGCTCAACCTCCTCCACGGCTTGAGCCCTCGCTTCAATCGTGTAACGCCCATCCTCACCCGCATGAAGCCTTTTCCCACCTTTGCCGAGGCCAAGGACGATCTACTTCTTGAGGAGCTTCGCCTCTCCGCCACTGCGACCGCCGCTCCCGCCATGACGCTCTACAGCGCTCCTCGGGCTCCCCCTCTGCCTCTAGGGGGATCCTCTTTGCCGCACTCCGACCTCCCGCTGGCTGGAGCTCCTCGGCATCCTCCTGGCTCCGGGGGGGTCGTAGTCGTGGTCGCGGCCGTGGTCGCAAGAGTGGCCGCAGCAGCCGGGGCCACTCCTCGGGTGGCTCCCCGTGGCCATCCTTCTACAACCCATGGACTGGCACCATCCAGATGTGGCCCGGGCCGTCCGCGGGCACCTCGGCCCCTCGCCCCGCCGCCCCTCAGCAGGTTTTCTTTGCCGCTCCTCCGGCGGCGCCCTCGGCACCTCCCCAGCCTCAGCAGGGGCTCCTTCCCCTCCTAGGGCCCCCGGCTCCACCCTTCTAGGGACCCTAGACCAATGGGTGGGACACACAGTCTCTCGCCAACTCCTTCTCCACAATGACGCTAGCCCCACCCACCTCCGTCTCTGACTGGGTGGCTGACTCTGGTGCCTCCTACCACACCACCTCGAACGCAGGTATTCTGTCTTCCACCACTCCCGCCCACCCCTCCCTTCCGTCCTCCATCGTGGTTGGAAACGGCTTTGCCCTTCCCGTCACCTCTGTTGGTGACGCGGTCCTTCTCGGTCCTTTTCGTCTATCCAACGTTCTTATTGCTCCCCACATCATTCAAAATCTTCTTTCTATTCGTTAGTTTACTACTGACAACTCTTGTTCCATAGAGTTTGACCCGTTTGGTCTTTCTATGAAGGATCTTGCCACCAGGACCCTTCTCGCTCGGTGTGACAGCCCCAGACCGCTTTACACACTTTGCCTGCCTGCTTCCCCTCCACCGACCGCTGCACCGCCTGTTCTTGCAGCCGCCGCCTCTTCTATGACTTGGCACCGTCGTCTCGGTCACCCCGGTCGTGATGTGATGTCCAAGCTCTCTAGAAGTACCTCCGTTTCTGGTTGTAAGGGATCTTTTGAGCACCTCTGTCATGCTTGTCAGTTAGGTCGCCATGTTAGGCTCCCATTCCCCACCTCCTCTTCTAGAGCAGCAGACATTTTTGATCTGATACACTGTGATGTACGGACATCCCCTGTAATCTGCATTTCTGGCTATAAGTATTATTTACTTATTCTTGATGACTTCTCGCATTATCTGTGGACTTTTCCTCTTCGTCAGAAGTCTAACACCTTTCCCACCCTATCTCACTTCTTCGCTTGGGTCTCCACTCAGTTTAGTCGCACCATCCGGAGCCTCCAGTGTGACAACGGGCGTGAGTTCTATAACAATGTGTCCCGTGCCTTCTTCCTCTCTCATGGCGTCCACCTCCGCATGTCTTGCCCCTACACGTCTCCTCAGAACGTCCGGGCTGAGCGGATGATTCGCACGACGAACGATGTAATGTGCTCTCTCCTTTTCCAGGCTTCCCTTCCCGCTTCTTACTGGGCTGAAGCCCTCGGCACTGCCACCTATCTCCTCAACCGTCTCCCCACCAAGGCGGTTGCCCACCCCACCCCTTACTTCGCTCTACTGCTCCTCATAAGCTTGCCCCTCCGCTCGTTGTGTCTTCCTCGGCTACTCTCCCGATCATAAGGGCTATCGGTGTCTTGACCTCGCCTCCCACAGAGTCCTCGTCTCTTGTCACGTTGTTTTCGACGAGTCGGCCTTCCCTTTTTCCTCCACCCCCACTGCCTCTCTCACCGACCTCGACGTGCTCCTCGACCCTGTGTCCCCCATTATCGTGCCTCCCTTCCTCGCTGGTTCGCCCGCTTCACCGCCTCGCGTGGCCCTATTTATGCCGCCCACCCCCGCACTGCCACGTGCGGCCCCGATGCCCTCTGCGCCGCCCTCCACCGCACAGCCACGTGCGGCCTCGCCGTTCTCGGAGTCGCCTCGCGCGACCTTGCCTGCGTTGCCCCCTCTTGCATAGCCACTTGCGGCCTCGACGGTCCCTGAGTCGCCTCCCGCGACCCTGTCTACCCCGCCCTCCCCCGCATAGCCACGTGCGGCCTCGATGTCCCCTTCGTCTCCCGCACAGCCCAGTGCAACACTAGCGCCCGCTCCGCCGTCTCGCTACACCGAGCCCATCCAGACCTACCAGCGCCGTGGTCAACGCGGTACCCTGGCTCATTCATGCACCAAGGTCCCGACCTGCCACCCCATCGTCGTCCACCGTGATCCTCGACACATCCACCCGATGGTCACCCGCCGTGCGGCCGGTGTCCTTCGGCCACCTGATCGCCTGATTCTCTCTGCCACCTCCTCTTCAGCTCTTCCTCCTGTCCCCACGACAGTCCGTGGTGCGCATGCCGACCCACAGTGGCAGCGTGCCATGGAAGCGGAGTACGAAGCCCTCCGGGCCAACCACACCTGGGACCTGGTGCCTGCTCCCCCTGGTGCCAATGTGGTCACCGGGAAGTGGATCTTTGAGCTGAAGTTGCATGCCGACGGGTCCCTGGAGCGGTACAAGGCCCGCTATGTGCTCCGGGGCTTCACCCAGCGCCCTAGGGTCGACTTCGACGAGACCTTCAGTCCGGTGGTTAAGCCTGCCACCATCCAGACTGTTCTGACCTTGGCGCTGGCCCGGGACTGGCCGGTCCACCAACTCGACGTCACGAACGCCTTCCTCCATGGCACCCTGATGGAGACGGTCTACTGCACCCAGCCGGTTGGGTTTGTCGACCCTACTCAACCTGACATGGTCTGCAAGCTCAACAAGTCCCTCTATGGCCTCAAGCAGGCACCCCGGGCTTGGTACAGTCGCTTCGCCACCTTCCTGTGTTCGCAGGGTTTCATCGAGGCCAAGTCGGACACGTCCCTATTCATCCTTCGTCATGGTTCAGATACCGCGTACCTCCTCCTCTACGGCGATGACATTGTCCTCACCGCCTCCTCCTCCGAGCTTTTGCGTCGCATCATCTCCTGTCTTCAGCAGGAGTTTGCGATGAAGGACCTTGGGACGCTCCACCACTTCCTAGGGATCACCGTCGAGCGCCGTTCACAGGGCCTGTTCCTCCACCAGTGGTAGTACACCGTCGACATCCTTGACCGTGCTAGCATGGCTGACTGCAAGCCCTATGCGACTCCAGTGGACACATAGGGCAAGCTCTCCGCCATCAGCCCCCCGGTTGCCGATCTAACCGGCTACCGGAGTCTTGCCGGGGCCCTTCAGTACCTCCTCTTCACTAGGCCCGACATCGGTTACGCCGTCCAATAGGTGTGCCTTCACATGCATGACCCTCGAGAGCCACATCTCACCGTGCTGAAGCAGATTCTGCGGTACTTGCGGGGCACCCTTGACTTCGGGCTTCTTCTACACCGGTCCTCCACCACGGAACTTCGCATCTACACCGATGCCGACTGGGCGAGCTGTCCCGACACGCGCTGGTCCACCTCAGGCTACACCGTGTTCCTCGGCGACAGCCTCGTCTCCTGGTCGTCGAAGCGCCAGCCGGTTGTCTCCCGCTCCAGCGCCGAGGCCGAGTACCGCGCCGTGGCCAACGGCGTGGCTGAGGCGGCTTGGCTCTGTCAGCTCCTCCACGAGCTCCACAGTCCGCTGACCACGAGTACCCTGGTCTTCTGCGACAACGTCAGCGCCGTCTACCTCTCCACCAACCCCGTCCAACACCAGCGCACGAAGCATGTGGAAATCGACCTCCACTTCGTCCGCGAATGGGTAGCTTGTGGAGCTATTCGCGTCCTTCACGTCCCGACCACCTCCCAGTTCGCCGACGTCTTCACCAAGGGGCTTTCGTCGGTGGTCTTCACAGAGTTTTGATCCAGTCTCAACATCTGCGATGGCTAGAGTTTCGACTGCGAGGGGGGTGTTAGCTATCAGTTGTACCTGGGCCTAGCCCATAGCCCACTAGGGGTCCATATATCTATTAGGGTTAGGGTTTACTGTACACTTGACTGTTCATTCACTCCAATAGTTCCACGTCCTAATCAAAATGTTGTAGGTACCAAGTGGGTATTCCACAACAAGCAAAATGAGCATGGTGTGGTGACAAGGAATAAAGCCCGACTTATGGCCAAAGGTTATTCACAAGTCGAAGGTTTGGATTTTGATGAAACTTATGCACCCGTAGCTAGGCTTGAGTCAATTCGTATATTACTTGCCTATGCTACTTACCATGGCTTTAAGCTTTATCAAATGGACGTAAAAAGTGCCTTCCTCAATGGACCTATCAAGGAAGAAGTATATGTTGAGCAACCTCCCGGCTTTAAAGATAGTGAGTACCCTAACCATGTTTATAAACTCTCAAAGGCGCTTTATGGGCTCAAGCAAGCCCCAAGTGCATGGTATGAATGCCTGAGAGATTATCTTATCACTAATGGCTTCAAAGTCGGTAAAGACGATCCTACTCTCTTTACTAAAACTATTGCAAAAGACTTGTTTATATGCCAAATTTATGTTGATGATATTATATTTGGTTCTACTAACAAGTCAACTTGTGAAGAGTTTAGTAGGATCATGATACAGAAATTCGAGATGTCTATGATGGGGGAGTTGAAGTATTTCCTAGGATTTCAAATCAAGCAACTCCAAGATGGCACCTTCATCAGCCAAACAAAGTACATTCAAGACATACTTAAGAAGTTTGGAATGAAGGATGGCAAACCTATTAAAACACCCATGGGAACCAATGGGCATCTCGACCTCAACACGGGAGGTAAATCCATAGATCAAAAGGTATACCGGTCGATGATAGGATCTTTACTTTACTTATGTGCATCTCAACCGGATATTATGGTTTTAGTATGCATGTGTGCAAGATTTCAGGCAAATCCTCAGGAAGTTCACCTTAGGGCCATGAAAAGAATCATGAGATATTTAGTTTACACTCCTAAGTTTGGGCTTTGGTACCCTAGGGGATCTACATTTGATTTAATTGGATATTCTGATGTCAATTATGTAGGGTGTAAAATTGATAGAAAGAGCACATCCTTGTCAGTTTCTGGGAAGATCCCTGGTGTCTTGGGCTTCAAAGAAACAAAACTCCATAGCTCTTTCCACCGCCGAAGCCGAGTACATTGCCGCAAGCCATTGTTGTGCGCAATTACTCTGGATGAGGCAAACCCTTAGGGACTATGGCTACAAATTGAGCGAAGTCCCTCTCCTATGTGATAATGAGAGTGCTATTGGGGGCCTTCTTCTTCACCGAAGGTCCTCTATGCAAAAACACCCTCGGCAGGATGATATGCAAACAGACGTAACACGAAGATGTATGCCGAAGCTACAACCCAGAGAGCTTCGGCATGACGACACGCCTTGAGACGAAGGGCGATATCGACTTAAAGAGGAGAAGACCGTACATTCCCTGATGATTTGTGTGATTTTATAATTTGTTATCAAGGACATAAATGTAATTTCGACCGGGCTGTGTCCCATGCCTATAAATAGGTGAACAGTAACCCCGTACTGTTCATGCTTACTTGTAATCACTCACACGTCACTCTTGGATTTTTTGCCTTCTGTCAAGCTAAAGGTACAAATGTAATTTAACGTCATTAATATTTGTTCATGATTATTGAAAGGGAAATGTGCCCTTGGGCCATTTCTAAGTATTTTGGTGATTTAGTGTCCAACACAAGTGACTAAGTGCAAAATGGTGGACAAAGTACAAATCAAGGATAAAGGTATGTTTCTCAGACTTAGTATATTGTTTTAGAGACTAATGTATTGTGTCTAAGTGCTGGAAACAGGAAAAATCCAATTGAAAATGCCTTGGCTCGAGCAGCCAAGACTCTGCTCAGTCTGGAGCACCGGACAGTGTCCGGTGCGCCAGGCTGGCTCTAGCGAACAGGCTGCTCTCGGGACTTTGACGGCGGTGTACGGCTATAATTCACCGGACTGTCCGGTGGTGCACCGGACTGTCCGGTGGGCCGTTCACATGCGAACTCGTCGCTCTCGGGAATTCATCGGCGACGTACGGCTATAATTCACCGGACTGTCCGGTGTGCACCGGACTGTCCGGTGAGCCAACGGTCGGCCGGGCCAATGGTCGGCCGCGCGATCTGCGCGGGACACGTGGCCGAGCCAACGGCTAGAAGGGGGCACCGGACTGTCCGGTGTGCACCGGACATGTCCGGTGCGCCAACGGCTCTCTGGCTACCAACGGTCGACTGCGCCATTTTTGGAAGGAAATCGGGCACCGGACAGTGTCCGGTGTGCACCGGACTGTCCGGTGCGCCAGTCGACAGAAGGCAAGATCAGCCTTCCTAGATTGCTCTCAACGGCTCCTAGCTGCCTTGGGGCTATAAAAGGGACCCCTAGGCGTATGGAGGAGTACACCAAGCATTCCTACAACATCCCTAAGCACCAAGACATCGATTCCGCGCCTTTGATTGTTTGCGATAGCAATTAGAGCTCTAGTTGAGTGGTGAACTCATTGAGTTGTGTTGTGAGCTCTCGTTGCGACTTGTGTGCGTGGTGTTGCTGTGATTTCTTGTCTTGAGTGCGTTACTAATCCCTCCCTTGCTCCGTGCTTCTTTGTGAACTTCAAGTGTAAGGGCGAGAGGCTCCAAGTTGTGGAGATTCCTCGCAAACGGGATTGAGAAAAAGCAAGCAAAACACTGTGGTATTCAAGTGGGTCTTTGGACCGCTTGAGAGGGGTTGATTGCAACCCTCATCCGTTGGGACGCCACAACGTGGAGTAGTCAAGCGTTGGTCTTGGCCGAACCACGGGATAACCATCGTGCCATCTCTGTGATTGATTTCTTGTGGTTATTGTGTTTTGACTCCTCTCTAGCCACTTGACATTTACTGTGCTAACGCTTAACCAAGTTTTGGTGGCTTAAGTTTTTAGATTTACAGGATCACCTATTCACCCCCTCTAGGTGCTCTTAATTATATAATGAGAATAATGATAACCTAATGATTTAATATAATTGTTCATGTTCTTTCTATGCCTCATATGTACTTGTTTTTATTCTTATATACCGAGATGATGAAGGTATGTCCTTCATGACCTTCGTCTGAAGATCATTATATCCTAAGGGATATAATGCTTCGAAGGACGAAGGTCTTTAACCATTAACATTTGTGTTGCCTTGTTCTTAATTCATAGCATTTGAGAACAAGTCCCCAACATTGGCGCCCACCTCCGGTGAACTCACTTCCACTGTTGAGACGATGGCTTCGTTCAACAACCAAGCTGTAGCACCTTCGGTCACGAAGCTGGTGCTCCCAATCACGGGCGGTTCAAGTTTAGAGCCAACCAACAAGAAGCAGAAGATGGAAGCACAGAGAAGAGTGCAGCATGTTGGGGTGCAAGGACCCTTCGTCAGGTCCAAGTGGTCCCACATCCCAATCACCTTCTCTCAGGAGGATCTTCAGCTAAAAGACTATCCTCACAATGATGCTATGGTTATATCTTATGTCATCAAGGGATTTCTAGTCCACAATGTTCAGGTTGACACTGGCAGTGCAGCGGACATTATATTTGCAAAGGCTTTTAGGCAGATGCAAGAACCAGAGGACAAGATTCATGATGCTACACACCCTCTTTGTGGCTTCGAAGGGAGACAAATTGTGGCACTTGGCAAAATCACAATGTCAGTTACCTTCGGCTATGTCCACAACACAAGAACTGAGCAAGTTGTTTTTGACATTGTCGACATGGAGTACCCATACAATGCAAACATTGGTCGAGGGACACTTAATGCCTTCGAAGCTATACTCCATCCAGCATACTTATGCATGAAGATACCTTCGGAGCAAGGGCCCATTGCTGTCCATGGAAGTCAAGAAGCTGCTAGAAGGGCTGAAGGGAGTTGGACAGATTCAAAGGCAATCCATAACATAGATGAAGTCGAAGCTTGTTAGCAATATAAGCACAAAAGAGAGAAGTCTGCTTCGGCAGATCAGCCGAAGCCTATGCTCCTATGTCAAGATATAGCAGATCAAAGAGTACTGCTGGGATCTCAGCTATCTAATGAGCAAGAAAAGACTCTGCTAAGATTTTTTCAACAACAAAGATGTCTTCGCTTGGACAGCTAATGATCTTTGTGGTGTCAGCAGAGATGTCATTGAACATTCACTTAATGTGGATCCATCTTTTAGGCCAAGGAAGCAAAGACTTCGGAAGATGTCTGAGGATAAAGCTGAAGGTGCTCGGAACGAAGTAAAGAGACTTCTCAGTGCTGGTGTTATTAGAGTCTTTGGGGGTAAATGCTTTATCCTTATTAAAAGAGGTAGAAGTTCTAAATTTGCTCCTAAGGCAGTAGAAGGCTTTTTACTAGGGTATGACTCAAACACAAGGGCATATATAGTCTTCAACAAATCCACTGGATTAGTTGAGGTTTCTTGTGACATTGTGTTTGATGAGACTAATGGCTCCCAAGTGGAGCAAGTTGATCTTGATGAACTATATGATGAAGAGGCTCCATGCATTGCGCTAAGAAACATGTCCATTGGCGATGTGTGTCCTAAGGAATCCAAAGAGCCTCCACAAGCACAAGATCAACCATCATCTTCCATGCAAGCATCTCCACCAATTCAAGACGAGGATCAGGCTCAAGAAGATGAAAATGAAGATCAAGAAGATGAGCCACCTTAAGAAGAGGACATGGATCAAGGGGGAGATGAAGATGATCAAGACAAGGAAGATGATCAAGAAATAAGGGATCAAAGACCACCACACCCAAGAGTCCACCAAGCCAATCAAAGAGATCACGCAGTCAACTCCATTCTTGGTGACATTCACAAGGGGGTAACCACTAGATCTTGAGTTTCTCATTTTTGTGAACATTACTCTTTTGTGTCTTCTATTGAGCCATACAGGATAGAGGATGCACTAAGAGATCCGGATTGGGTGGTGGCTATGCAAGAGGAGCTCAATAATTTCATGTGGAATGAGGTATGGCATTTAGTTCCTGTTAGCTATCTGTTGTACCTGGGCCTAGCCCACAGCCCACTAGGGGTCCATATATCTGTTAGGGTTAGGGTTTACTGTACACTTGACTGTTCATTCACTCCAATATGGTACCAGAGCGCTAGGTCCTCCAGCCGCCGCCGCCGCCTCTCCATGGCCGGCCGGACGTCGCCCCCTCCCTTCTCCGGTGACCCCTTCCCTCCCCTTCCCCTTCCTCTCTCCTATAGGGCGGCTCTCGCCGCGCCCCTGGCGGGCACCTCCTCCGCGGCCGACGTGCCGCCGGGCTTCCTAGCCTCTGCGGTGGCCCTCTCCCCTGAGTCCGGCGCGCCGCCAGGCCTCGCTGCCCCCATGGCGGCCCTATCCCCTGCCGCCGGCCCGCCGCCAGGCCTCGCCGCCACTGCGGCGGTCCTCTCCCCCGCGGTCGGCGCGCCGCCGACACTCGCAGCGCCCGTGGCGGCCTTTCCCTCTGTGGCCAGCGCGCCCTCGGCCCTCGCCGCGCCCCCTGCGGGCCCTTTCCCCGCTGTCCCCGGCCCTGCACGTCCCTTCGCTGCTGCCGACACGCTGCCGGGGCACGCCTTTGTGCTCACCGCCACGCTTCCCCCCACTGTCGAGCCACCTCCGCCCGTGCCGACCCAAACTGCCACCCTCGTGGTAGCCCCTGGCCACGACGAGTCCCCGTCGGCTCCTGCGCTCTCCCTACCGGATGTCGCCCTACTTCGCTCCTAGCTGCTGGTGCCGAGTTTTCCACTTGTCACCATGACTGATGGGGCCCCCGTTCGTGGCTGCCCCCTACCGACCACTGTCTACAGTCAGCCGTACGCCATCATCTCCTCCCTGCGCACTCCTTCGGACGACGCTGCTGCCATTCTCGCCGCCACCCGGGCGGCCGTTACGGCTGCTCGCCAGCGGGCCCAGGACGCCGCTCGTGCTCTTGAGCAGGAGCAGGCGGTTGTTGACGCCATTGAGCGCCAGTACGCCGAGACGTACCGCCGTCTCGCTGGCAAGGGCGTGCCGGATGGCTCCCCCACATCCGCTCACCACAGCGCCGACACCTTCGAGCCCGCGCCCGCCCCGGCCTCAACCCTTCGCGCCTCTCTTCATGCTCGGGCGGCGGCCCTCACTAGCATCCAGGCCACCGTCACCGATGTCCTTGCACCGGCCTCCACTCAGTACCCCCGGTGGCGCGATGAGGTCTTGCAGACCCTTCGCCGATACGCCCTCGCCGACCACGTCCTCTCAGCGGTCCCTGACCCGTCAGAGGATTGGCTTCTGATGGACGAGGTGGTGCTCTCTTGGATTCATGGCACCCTCACGGCCGAACTTCAGGACATCGTTCGCGTACCGGACGCCACTGCTCACCGGGTCTGGGGTGCCCTTGAGGCTCAGTTCCTCGGCCACCGCTAGACTCAGATTCTGTACCTTGAGACCGCTTTTCCGTCAGCTTACTCAGGGCGATCTCTCTGTGGACGAGTACAGCCGTCAGATGAAGATGATGGCGGACACTCTTCGCACCCTTGGGTCCCCCATCACCGACGAGTGCCTCATGCTCAACCTCCTCCGCGGCTTGAGCCCTCGCTTCGATCGTGTAACGCCCATCCTCACCCGCATGAAGCCTTTTCCCACCTTTGCCGAGGCCAAGGACAATCTACTTCTTGAGGAGCTTCGCCTCTCCGCCACTGCGACCGCCGCTCCCGCCACGACGCTCTACAGCGCTCCTCGGGCTCCCCCTCTGCCTCTAGGGGGATCCTCTTTGCCGCACTCCGACCTCCCGCTGGCTGGAGCTCCTCGGCAGCCTCCTGGCTCCGGGGGGGTCGTAGTCGTGGTCGTGGCCATGGTCGCAAGAGTGGCCGTGGCAGCCGGGGCCACTCCTCGGGTTGCTCCCCATGGCCATCCTTCTACAACCCATGGACTGGCACCATCCAGATGTGGCCCGGGCCGTCCGCGGGCACCTCGGCCCCTCGCCCCGCCGCCCCTCAGCAGGTTTTCTTTGCCGCTACTCCGGCGGTGCCCTCGGCACCTCCCCAGCCTCAGCAGGGGCTCCTTCCTCTCCAGGGCCTCCGGCTCCACCCTTCTAGGGACCTTGGACCAATGGGTGGGACACACAGTCTCTCGCCAACTCCTTCTCCACAATGACGCTAGCCCCACCCACCTCCGTCTCTGACTGGGTGGCTGACTCTGGTGCCTCCTACCACACCACCCCGAACGCAGGTATTCTGTCTTCCACCACTCCCGCCCACCCCTCCCTTCCGTCCTCCATCGTGGTTGGAAACGGCTTTGCCCTTCCCGTCACCTCTGTTGGTGACGCGGTCCTTCCCGGTCCTTTCCGTCTATCCAACGTTCTTGTTGCTCCCCACATCATTCAAAATCTTCTTTCTGTTCGTTAGTTTACTACTGACAACTCTTGTTCCATAGAGTTTGACCCGTTTGGTCTTTCTGTGAAGGATCTTGCCACCAGGACCCTTCTCGCTCGGTGTGACAGCCCCAGACCACTTTACACACTTTGCCTGCCTGCTTCCCCTCCACCGACCGCTGCACCGCCTGTTCTTGCAGCCGCTGCCTCTTCTGTGACTTGGCACCGTCGTCTCGGTCACCCCGGTCGTGATGTCATGTCCAAGCTCTCTAGAAGTACCTCCGTTTCTGGTTGTAGGGGATCTTTTGAGCACCTCTTTCATGCTTGTCAGTTAGGTCGCCATGTTAGGCTCCCATTCCCCACCTCCTCTTCTAGAGCAGCAGACATTTTTGATCTGATACACTGTGATGTATGGACATCCCCTGTAATCTGCATTTATGGCTATAATTATTATTTACTTATTCTTGATGACTTCTCGCATTATCTGTGGACTTTTCCTCTTCGTCAGAAGTCTAACACCTTTCCCACCCTGTCTCACTTCTTCGCTTGGGTCTCCACTCAGTTTAGTCACACCATCCGGAGCCTCCAGTGTGACAACGGGCGTGAGTTCTATAACAATGTGTCTCGTGCCTTCTTCCTCTCTCGTGGCGTCCACCTCCGCATGTCTTGCCCCTACACGTCTCCTCAGAACGTCCGGGCTGAGCGGATGATTTGCACGACGAACAATGTAATGCGCTCTCTCCTTTTCCAGGCTTCCCTTCCCGCTTCTTACTGGGCTGAAGCCCTCGACACTGCCACCTATCTCCTCAACTGTCTCCCCACCAAGGCGGTTGCCCACTCCACCCCTTACTTCGCTCTCTTCGGCATCCATCCCTCCTACGACCATCTTCGTGTCTTCGGGTGTGCTTGCTACCCCAATCTCGCTTCTACTGCTCCTCATAAGCTCGCCCCTCGCTCCGCTCATTGTGTCTTCCTCGGCTACTCTCCCGATCATAAGGGCTATCGGTGTCTTGACCTCGCCTCCCACAGAGTCCTCGTCTCTTGTCACGTTGTTTTTGACGAGTCGGCCTTCCCTTTTTCCTCCACCCCCACTGCCTCTCTCACCGACCTCGACGTGCTCCTCGACCTCGACCCTGTGTCCCCCACTATCGTGCCTCCCTTCCTCGCTGGTTCGCCCGCTTCACCGCCTCGCGTGGCCGTACCTATGCCGCCCGCCCCCGCACTGCCACGTGCGGCCCCGATGCCCTCTGCGCCGCCCTCCCCCGCACAGCCACGTGCGGCCTCGCCGTTCCCGGAGTCGCCTCGCGCGACCTTGCCTGCGTTGCCCCCTCTTGCATAGCCACTTGCGGCCTCGACGGTCCCTGAGTCGCCTCTCGCGACCCTGTCTGCCCCGCCCTCCCCCGCATAGCCACGTGCGGCCTCGACGTCCCCTTCGTCTCCCGCATAGCCCAGTGCAACACTAGCGCCCGCTCCGCCGTCTCGCTACACCGAGCCCATCCAGACCTACCAGCGCCGTGGTCAACGCGGTACCCTGGCTCATTCATGCACCAAGGTCCCGACCTACCACCCCATCGTCGTCCACCGTGATCCTCGACACATCCACCCGATGGTCACCCGCCGTGCGGCCGGTGTCCTTCGGCCACCTGATCGCCTGATTCTCTCTGCCACCTCCTCTTCAGCTCTTCCTCCTGTCCCCACGACTGTCCATGGTGTGCTTGCCGACCCACAGTGGCGGCGTGCCATGGAAGCGGAGTACGAAGCCCTCCGGGCCAACCACACCTTGGACCTGGTGCCTGCTCCCCCTGGTGCCAATGTGGTCACCGGGAAGTGGATCTTTAAGCTAAAGTTGCATGCCGACGGGTCCCTGGAGTGGTACAAGGCCCGCTATGTGCTCCGGGGCTTCACCCAGCGCCCTGGGGTCGACTTCGACGAGACCTTCAATCCGGTGGTTAAGCCTGCCACCATCCAGACTGTTCTGACCTTGGCGCTGGCCCGGGACTGGCCGGTCCACCAACTCGACGTCACGAACGCCTTCCTCTATGGCACCCTGATGGAGACGGTCTACTGCACCCAGCCGATTGGGTTTGTCGACCCTACTCAACCTGACATGGTCTGCAAGCTCAACAAGTCCCTCTATGGCCTCAAGCAGGCACCCCGGGCTTGGTACAGTCGCTTCGCCACCTTCCTGTGTTCGCAGGGTTTCATCGAGGCCAAGTCGGACACGTCCCTGTTCATCCTTTGTCATGGTTCAGATACAGCGTACCTCCTCCTCTACGTCGATGACATCGTCCTCACCGCCTCCTCCTCCGAGCTTCTGCGTCGCATCATCTCCTGTCTTCATCAAGAGTTTGCGATGAAGGACCTTGGGACGCTCCACCACTTCCTTGGGGTCTCCGTCGAGCGCTGTTCACAGGGCCTGTTCCTCCACTAGCGGTAGTACACCGTCGACATCCTTGACCGTGCTGGCATGGCTGACTGCAAGCCCTGCGCGACTCCAGTGGACACATAGGGCAAGCTCTCCGCCATTAGCCCCCCGGTTGCCGATCCAACCGGCTACCGGAGTCTTACTGGGGCCCTTCAGTACCTCCTCTTCACCAGGCCCGACATCGCTTACGCCGTCCAACAGGTGTGCCTTCACATGCATGACCCTCGAGAGCCACATCTCACTGTGCTGAAGCAGATTCTGCGGTACTTGTGGGGCACCCTTGACTTCGGGCTTCTTCTACGCCGGTCCTCCACCACGGAACTTCGCATCTACACCGATGCCGACTGGGCGAGCTGTCCCGACACGCGCTGGTCCACCTCGGGCTACACCGTGTTCCTCGGCGACAGCCTCGTCTCCTGGTCGTCGAAGCGCCAGCCGGTTGTCTCCCGCTCCAGCGCCGAGGCCGAGTACCACGCCGTGGCCAACGGCGTGGCTGAGGCGGCTTGGCTCTGTCAGCTCCTCCACGAGCTCCACAGTCCGCTGACCACGAGTACCCAATCTTCTGCGACAACGTCAGCGCCGTCTACCTCTCCTCCAACCCCGTCCAACACCAGCGCACGAAGCATGTGGAAATCGACCTCCACTTCGTCCGCGAATGGGTAGCTTGTGGAGCTATTCGCGTCCTTCACGTCCCAACCACCTCCCAGTTCGCCGACGTCTTCACCAAGGGGCTTCCGTCGGTGGTCTTCATGGAGTTTTGATCCAGTCTCAACATCTGCGATGGCTAGAGTTTCGACTGCGAGGGGGGGTGTTAGCTATCTGTTGTACCTGGGCCTAGCCCATAGCCCACTAGGGGTCCATATATCTATTAGGGTTAGGGTTTACTGTACACTTGACTGTTCATTCACTCTAATAGTTCCACGTCCTAATCAAAATGTTGTAGGTACCAAGTGGGTATTCCACAACAAGCAAAATGAGCATGGTGTGGTGACAAGGAATAAAGCCCGACTTATGGCCAAAGGTTATTCACAAGTCAAAGGTTTGGATTTTGATGAAACTTATGCACCCGTAGCTAGGCTTGAGTCAATTCGTATATTACTTGCCTATGCTACTTACCATGGCTTTAAGCTTTATCAAATGGACGTAAAAAGTGCCTTCCTCAATGGACCTATCAAGGAAGAAGTATATGTTGAGCAACCTCCCGGCTTTAAAGATAGTGAGTACCCTAACCATGTTTATAAACTCTCAAAGGCGCTTTATGGGCTCAAGCAAGCCCCAAGTGCATGGTATGAATGCCTGAGAGATTATCTTATCACTAATGGCTTCAAAGTCGGTAAAGACGATCCTACTCTCTTTACTAAAACTGTTGCAAAAGACTTGTTTATATGCTAAATTTATGTTGATGATATTATATTTGGTTCTACTAACAAGTCAACTTGTGAAGAGTTTAGTAGGATCATGATACAGAAATTCGAGATGTCTATGATGGGGGAGTTGAAGTATTTCCTAGGATTTCAAATCAAGCAACTCCAAGATGGCACCTTCATCAGCCAAACAAAGTACATTCAAGACATACTTAAGAAGTTTGGAATGAAGGATGGCAAACCTATTAAAACACCCATGGGAACCAATGGGCATCTCGACCTCAACACGGGAGGTAAATCCATAGATCAAAAGGTATACCGGTCGATGATAGGATCTTTACTTTACTTATGTGCATCTCAACCGGATATTATGGTTTTAGTATGCATGTGTGCAAGATTTCAAGCAAATCCTCAGGAAGTTCACCTTAGGGCCGTGAAAAGAATCATGAGATATTTAGTTTACACTCCTAAGTTTGGGCTTTGGTACCCTAGGGGATCTACATTTGATTTAATTGGATATTCTGATGTCAATTATGTAGGGTGTAAAATTGATAGAAAGAGCACATCCTTGTCAGTTTCTGGGAAGATCCCTGGTGTCTTGGGCTTCAAAGAAACAAAACTCCATAGCTCTTTCCACCGTCGAAGCCGAGTACATTGCCGCAAGCCATTGTTGTGCGCAATTACTCTGGATGAGGCAAACCCTTAGGGACTATGGCTACAAATTGAGCGAAGTCCCTCTCTTATGTGATAATGAGAGTGCTATTGGGGGCCTTCTTCTTCACCGAAGGTCCTCTATGCAAAAACACCTTCGGCAGGATGATATGCAAACAAACGTAACACGAAGATGTATGCCGAAGCTACAACCCAGAGAGCTTCGGCATGACGACACGCCTTGAGACGAAGGGCGATATCGACTTAAAGAGGAGAAGACCGTACATTCCCTGATGATTTGTGTGATTTTATAATTTGTTATCAAGGACATAAATGTAATTTCGACCGGGCTGTGTCCCGTGCCTATAAATAGGTGAACAGTAACCCCGTACTGTTCATGCTGACTTGTAATCACTCGCACGTCACTCTTGGATTTTTTGCCTTCTGTCAAGCTAAAGGTACAAATGTAATTTAATGTCATTAATATTTGTTCATGATTATATAATGAGAATAATGATAATCTAATGATTTAATATAATTGTTCATGTTCTTTCTATGCCTCATATGTACTTGTTTTTATTCTTATATACCGAGATGATGAAGGTATGTCCTTCATGACCTTCGTCTGAAGATCATTATATCCTAAGGGATATAATGCTTCGAAGGACGAAGGTCTTTAACCATTAACATTTGTGTTGCCTTGTTCTTAATTCATAGCATTTGAGAACAAGTCCCCAACATTGGCGCCCACCTCCGGTGAACTCACTTCCACTGTTGAGACGATGGCTTCGTTCAACAACCAAGCTGTAGCACCTTCGGTCACGAAGCTGGTGCTCCCAATCACGGGCGGTTCAAGTTTAGAGCCAACCAACAAGAAGCAGAAGAAGGAAGCACAGAGAAGAGTGCATCATGTTGGGGTGCAAGGACCCTTCGTCAGGTCCAAGTGGTCCCACATCCCAATCACCTTCTCTCAGGAGGATCTTCAACTAAAAGACTATCCTCACAATGATGCTATGGTTATATCTTATGTCATCAAGGGATTTATAGTCCACAATGTTCAGGTTGACACTGGCAGTGCAGCGGACATTATATTTGCAAAGGCTTTTAGGCAGATGCAAGAACCAGAGGACAAGATTCATGATGCTACACACCCTCTTTGTGGCTTCGAAGGGAGACAAATTGTGGCACTTGGCAAAATCACAATGTCAGTTACCTTTGGCTATGTCCACAACACAAGAACTGAGCAAGCCGTTTTTGACATTGTCGACATGGAGTACCCATACAATGCAAACATTGGTCGAGGGACACTTAATGCCTTCGAAGCTATACTCCATCCAGCATACTTATGCATGAAGATACCTTCGGAGCAAGGGCCCATTGCTGTCCATGGAAGTCAAGAAGCTGCTAGAAGGGCTGAAGGGAGTTGGACAGATTCAAAGGCAATCCATAACATAGATGAAGTCGAAGCTTGTTAGCAATATAAGCACAAAAGAGAGAAGTCTGCTTCGGCAGATCAGCCGAAGCCTATGCTCCTATGTCAAGATATAGCAGATCAAAGAGTACTGCTGGGATCTCAGCTATCTAATGAGCAAGAAAAGACTCTGCTAAGATTTTTTCAACAACAAAGATGTCTTCGCTTGGATAGCTAATGATCTTTGTGGTGTCAGCAGAGATGTCATTGAACATTCACTTAATGTGGATCCATCTTTTAGGCCAAGGAAGCAAAGACTTCGGAAGATGTCTGAGGATAAAGCTGAAGGTGCTCGGAACGAAGTAAAGAGACTTCTCAGTGCTGGTGTTATTAGAGAAGTAACATATCCAGAATGGCTAGCCAACACTGTTATGGTGAAGAAGGCTAATGGCAAATGGAGAATGTGTATTGATTTCACAGATCTCAACAAAGCATGTCCAAATGACGAGTTCCCATTACCAAGAATAGACTCCCTTGTAGATGCAGCAGCTTCTTCGGAGCTCATGAGTTTATTAGACTGCTACTCAGGCTATGATCAGATTTGGATGAAAAAGGAAGATGAGCCAAAGACTAGCTTCATAACTCCTAGTGGTACTTATTGCTACCTTTAGATGCCTGAGGGGCTCAAGAATGCTGGAGGAAGCTTCAGTAGAATGATAGCCAAGGTCCTTCACTCTCAAATAGGCAGGAATGTGTTGACTTATGTTGATGACATCATAGTAAAAAGCACGAAGCAAGAGAATCATATTGTTGACTTGTGTTGGGGCGAAGGCGAACACGCTACCCTTCACTCGATGACTTCGTCGCCCCGCTACATCGACGAAGACTACTTCCACAGCGCGCTAGAGCAAGCCGAAGGCATCGATAGGATGAAGACCGGCGCGGTCTCCCTTTGTCCTCTCCGTTGCAAGACGAAGGCTCCGTCAAAGTCTGTCAGTCCCGCGTCCTCACCGTGTCGGGAGGCCCATGTAGGATCCGTCACACCGTAGCAGGCCCCGCACGGATAAGTATGTTACGGGCCACGTCTGTAATAGCCTTTACTGTAATGACAGTCTGTAACCTCCCCTTGTGAGAATATTCTAGGAATGGACCGGGTACTCGAGGGCATAAACGTCTTTGCCAAGGGATGGGTAGTCACTCGGGTGCCTATAAATACCCCCATATAGTGCCCTTGAGAGGCCAGATTAACAGAGCTATTACCGTCCTGCATTAAACTTTGCAAACACTCTTTCCACTTTCCCGTTGGATTTACTTGCCCAGGAGAGCAAGTTCCAACATTTGGCGCCCACCGATCGTGCTACGAACACCAACCCGCGATGGCCCCCAAGCGAGCTAGTTCGAGAGCAGCCCCATCCATCGATGATGCAGCGAAGGCAGCGTTGCTGGCTGAGAAAAAAGGCAAGGCCCTCGCTGACAACACCCCCAAGAGGCCTTCGAAGATGAAGTTGCTAGCAAAAGACAGCACCAAGAACACCCCACCCCCGAGAGCACCCTCCGCACCTGCAGCTCCGAAGGCGTACCCCAAGCACCACCTCTAGGCTTCGCTCCACTTGAGGGCGACGACGCAATAGAGAACGGTGAGGTCCTCGGCATCTCAGCCGAAGACCAGCTACAGCTACGGGCACTTCGCATGAAGAACCGCAACCTTTAGAAGCAGAAAGACATCCTCGAGGCCAAGCGCTAACGTGTCACTGCCCAGGCCAAGGTGCGCCAGATGATACGGGATGAGGAGCAGAGAGCTCAGGAACTCGAGCAAGAAATCATGCTCATGCAGAGCGAAGGCTAGCAAACGGTGCAGCATGGGCCGCTCCCCTAGCAACGCGTCCCAAGCAATCTCTTCATACCACAGCGCGGGGCCTTCATCCCGCACGTCACAGCCTTCCAAGGGATCAACTACCTCGATGAGCGAAGCCCCCTGGCTCCGCAACTCCAAGCATCACCTTGGCCCACTAACTTTAGGGCAGGCACCTACCCCAAGTACAACGGCAGCACTGACCCAACACAATACATCATGAGCTACCAAGTTGCCATCGCATCGTTCGGAGGGGACGACGCCACAATGGCCAAATTGTTCATCATCGTGCTCGAAGGCCCGGCCCTGACCTGGTACACCAGGTTACCGCCACTGTCCATCGATTCCTGGAAAGGACTACAGGACAAGTTCCTGCTCAACTTTCAAGGGTACAGACCCAATACTGATGCCCTGGCTGAGATATCACTATGCAAGCAGCAAGAGAAAGAAACCCTTTGAGAGTACTACAGGAAGTTCCTGACCCTCAAATCGCAGCTGCCATCGGTCGATGACCACATCACGATTCATTTCGCCATCAGCGGCCTTTGGGCTGGTGTCCTGTACAGTCACTGCATCAGGGATCCACCCAAAAATCTTCAAGAGTTGTACCAGCTATTCAAGAAGTACGCCAGGTCCAAAGAGCTGCATCAACGAAAGGTCGAATCTCAGAGGAAGCCTAAGGACCCTCCGCAGTCCAGCAAAACATGGACTAGGCCTTCGCAGCTAGACTCCGGGCGGGACAGCCGAAGTCAACAACAGGTGCACAACATAGCCAATCAGCACCCAGCCAGAGAGACCATTCGCCGTCAGGAATATCCCCCCCCCACAAGGCCATGGCAATGGCACAAGAGGGAGAGGCCGGGGACGGACGCAGCAGCCGCACAGATTCTACTACCTGTTTCATGGCAAGGACTGCGCGCACCCAACAAGAGACTATCCAGAAACGAAGGCCACCAAAGACAGGATGTCCAGAGCACAGCCAGCCGACAACCAGAGAGTCGTCACGCACACATACCACCACCAACAACAACAACCTTACCACACCGAGCACGCCCTGCACCCACCCAACCACGCATACCAGCACCGTCAGGAAGTGCAAATTCTTCCACCCCATCCTCCGCCACCGCATCACCCAAACCCACACCACAATAATAAACCCTAAGCACCAAAGCAGGAAGACTTCACTGATCAACCATATCGCGGAGTCATCCACATGATCACCGGCGGGTCCAGCGTGGACCTCGAATCGAAGCGACATAAGAGGGACCACTACCGAAGTGTTAACCACGTCGCCCTCACCGGCCCGGTGGTACAAACAAGGTGGTCCCATATGCCGCTCACCTTCGACGCCAGAGACGTTGATCTGCACAGCGCCCCTCACGTCGACGCCATGGTGATCTACTGCAGCGTAGCAGGTTGGGACCTACACAAAGTCCTGGTCAACAATGGTAGCCAAGCTGACATCATCTTCTTGCACGCCTTCGACCGCATGGGCATCAGCCACAGTCTACTCAAGCCTTCGGACAACCCCCTATATGGCTTCGGCGGCAAGGGCACCTTAACAGTCGGCAAGATATAGCTACCTCTGTCATTTGGTGCAGCACCCAACGCACGAAGCGAGCAGGTCACCTTTGACATCGTCGACATGGTATACTCGTACAACGCCATAATGGGCTGGGGCTCTATCAACAAGTTTGAAGTGGCCATTCACGGACTTTACCTTTGCATGAAAATCCCAGGTCCGCAAGGCGTCATCACAGTTTATGGCAACCAGCAGACTGCACGCAATATTGAGAGGGACTTCGTTCTCGGGCAACAGAACATACACTGCCTCATAGCACCATGCGAAGGTTTTGAAGAGACACGCCCAGTCGCCAAGGAAAAAATAAAGGCACAGCTACGAAGCAATGACGGAACGAAGACGGTCCCCCTCGACCCAGACACGCCTAAGCAAATGGTCGTAATAAGCGAAGACCTGCCTTCGCGAGATGAGGAAAAACTCATCTCCTGCCTCTCCCGAAACAAGGCCGTCTTCGCTTGGTCCGCCCTCGACCTGGTCGGAGTCAGTCGCACCATAATAGAACACGACCTGGGCATTGACCCTTCGGTGCACCAAAAGAAACAACGACTTCACAAAATGTCCGACAAAAAGACCGAAGCCGCCAAAGCCAAGGTGCACCGCTTGCTGGAAGCCAACTTCATCGAGCCAATTGCTTATCCCACATGGCTCACCAACGTAGTCATGGTACAAAAGAAAAGCGGCAAGTGGCGCATGTGTATCGACTTCACCAGCCTCAATAAGGCCTGTCCCAAGGACAATTTCCCGCTACCACGCATCGACAAAATAGTCGATAACGTAGCAGGATGCGAAGTCATGTCCCTCCTCGATTGCTTATCCAGTTACCATCAGATATACATGAAAGAGGAAGACAAGGCCAACACCAACTTTATCACACCCTTCGGTACTTACTGTTTCATCAGGATGCCAGAGGGACTAAAAAACACTGGGTCAACCTTTTCTCGCCTCACCAAGAGGGTGCTGGAAAACCAAGTAGGCCGCAACATTTTCACATACGTGGACGACATCGTCGTTGCGAGAAAAAGTAGGGAGGATCACCTGGTCGACCTCGTAGAGACATTCGCTAATATGCGGGACGCATGACTTCGGCTCAACCCCGAGAAGTGTGTCTTCGGAGTTCGTCAGGGGAAGATACTCGGCTACCTGGTGTCACACCGGGAGATCGAGGCCAACCCAACAAAAATCCAAGCGATCATCAACATGACACCCCCACAATCAGCCAAGGATGTCCAGCGACTAACAGGCAGATTGGCTGCCTTGAACAGATTTATTTCCAAATCCACAGAGCGCAGTCTACCCTTCCTCAAGGCATTGTGTGGTGCAAAGGACTTCGCTTGGGGACCAGAGCAGTCGGCAACCTTCGAGTCGCTCAAACAGTACCTATCAGATTTGGCAATTCTTACTAGCCCCGACCCTTCGCTGCCTCTTCTTCTCTAAATTGCAGCCTCGCCCTGTGCGGTCAGCGCAGTGTTAATCCAAGTGCAGGACAAAGAGGGCACAACCCAGCAGTGCCTAGTGTATTATGTCTCTGAAGTCCTCACGGCTTCTAAGTGCAACATGATCGAGTTAGAAAAAATCTCATACGCAGTTGTCATGGCATCACGCAAGCTGCGCCACTACTTCGAAGCATTCAAGGTACGGGTCACTTCGGACAGAGGTCTGGGGGAACTGTTCAGGAACCCGGAGGCATCCGTCCGAATCGCCAAATGGGTAGCCAAACTCTCTGGGTACCGCATCACCTTCGAACCCAGAACAGCAATCAAATCACATGTCCTGGCATGCTTCATCGTTGACTGGATAGGACCAACAGGGCAGCGAGCAGATTCTCCAGAGAACGTATGGATCATCCACTACGACGGTGCGTGGTGCCATGGCGGGGTAGGCGTCGCAGCAATCATCACGTCACCTAAAGGCGTCACGTATAGATACGAGGCACGTCTTAGCTTCGCCTTGGAGTCCAACAGATGCACCAACAATATAGCAGAGTATGAAGCTGTCATCCTGGGACTCCGCAACAATATAGCACTCGATGTTACCACATGCATAGTCCGAACTGATTCTAAAGTCGCCGCCGGCCAGGTCGAAAAAGATTACTCAGCAAAAGACCCCACACTCATGCAATAACTCAACAGCCGTCTGCAATCTCGAGAAACAATTCAAAGGGTTTACCCTACAGCATGTCGACCGCGCCAAAAACGAAGAGGCTGATGTGCTGGCAAAGGCAGTGGCCAAGGGCGAGGCCCTGCCCTCCGACATGTTCTACCATATCATCGGCATGCCAGCTGTCCGCAACCCGGAAGGTTTACACATAACTCAAGACACCGAAGGCCACCGTATCGTCAATCTCATCATGGCCGAAGATTGGTGGGCCCCAATAACCCTATATCTGCAAGGTCACTACCATCCAAGCGATATCAATGAGGCCAAACGACTAAAACACAAAAGCCAGGACTTTGCATTAGTTGAGGGTCAGCTGTACAAGAAGGGGATCAGTTAGCCCATGCTCAAGTGCATAACTGAAATCGAAGGCATCCAAATCCTTCGCGAAGTCCACAACGGAACTTGTGGCTCCCACTCAGGACCCAGGGCCCTTGCTGCTAAGGTGATTCGCCAAGGATTTTACTGGCCCGCCATAATTTGCACCGCCAATCGAGTCACGCGGTCATGCGAAGCATGCCAAAAATTCTCCCCTCGCTCAGGCAGCCCTTTGCAATTCACCAAGCTCATCGCCCACACATGGCCGCTTCAACGCTGGGGGCTGGACATCGTTGGACCACTGCCCACGGCTCAAGGGAATCTCAAGTTCACCTTTGTTGCCGTCGAATATTTCATAAAATGGATCAAGGCCAGAGTAGTATCCACAATAACATCGAAGATCGCTCAGAAATTCTTCTGGCAGAACATTGTCTGCCGCTTCGGAGTCCCGTCCGAACTCACAGACGATAACGACAAACAATTTGACAGCCAAGACTTTAGGGATTTCTGCTTTTCCATCGGCACCAAGCCAGTCTTCACCTCGGTGTACCACCCACAATCCAACGGCGTTGTTGAGCGTGCCAACGACAAGATTTTTACCACCATCAAGAAAAGACTTCTCGACGATAAAAAGGGCAAATGGGCCGACCAACTGCCTGAAGTGGTATGGGCCCTAAACACAACAGAATGTCGGGCACCCGGGTTCACACCTTTCCGCCTACTGTATGGGTCCGAGGACATGACGCCGCAAGAAATCAAGTACGGGTCGCCCCGAACAAATACATCAGCAATCCCCGACATCGACGAGTCAACTTCCAAAGATCTCATCGACGGAGATCGAGTCCTCGCTCTGCAGGCCCTCGATAGATACCAGGCTCAAACCAAGGCCTGGCGCGACAACGCAGTCATCCCAAGAGAGTTTAATGAAGGAGACCTCGTACTCGTCCACACCACCTGGACAGAATCACGGGGCAAACTGGAGCCGAAGTGGTTAGGTCCATTCATCGTCAAGTCGAAGGCATCCCCCAGCGCATACAGACTGACAACATCATCCGGCGAAGACTTAGAGTATTCCTGGAACATCGATAATCTAAGGAAATTTTTTGTTTAAGCCTTAGGGCCTACGTGCCCATGTAATTCTGCAAACAATATTGCTCAGGCCCACACTCTTTTCCTCCTGGGGGGTGAGGTTTTTAACGAGGTGGAGCCACATAATATTAGTGAAAAGCCCCCGCAAAATATTGTATTACCATGTCGAAAAAGACCACTTCGACGGTCTTCCGCATTCGACCGATCCGAAGTCACCGCGACAGGTAGCGTAGACTACCTTCGTGTGCGACAAACTCCGTGCAAAAGTCGCCTAAAGGTGCAGCCGGACAAGCACAACAAGTGCGTGATACGAAGTCTTTTACTAAAAGACACTCCATGCAAAAGTCGCCTAAGGGTGCAGCCGGACAAGCACAACAAGTGCGTGATACGAAGTCTTTTACTAAAAGACACTCCATGCAAAAGTCACCTAAGGGTGCAGTCGGACAAGCACAACAAGTGCGCAATACGAAGTCTTTTACTAAAAGGCACTCCGTACAAAAGTCGCCTAAGGGTGCAGCCAAACAAGCACAATAAGTGCGCGATACGAAGTCTTTTACTAAAAGACACTCCATGCAAAAGTCGCCTAAGGGTGCAGCCGGACAAGCACAACAAGTGCGCAATGCGAAGTCTTTTACTAAAAGACGCCCCGTGCAACAATAGCCCAAGGCCGCCGCCATCAAGCGAAGTACAACAGGCCACATTACAATACAAGCCGCTTACATACACATAGAGAAGGGACATCAAACCCACCGCACACAATTACGCCCTCTACCACCGCACGACAAGCGAGGGCATCACACATCCTACATCGGCTCAACCTTTGGGATGATGCCCGCCTCCCTATAATTGAACAACATTATTTTCAATTCCTCACCTTTAAAAAGATTCCATAGATCCCCCTCACATATACTCGTACCAATCGGTGAAGCCAGTAGATCTCGTTTACCAAATCGATCTACTGGAAGGCGGGTCCACTCCACCCCCATTCAACGGTGCCTACCACTTCGCGACATCTCGCCAACACTACGCTTCCACACCACTTTTCGTCGCTGGCGCTCGGTCCTCACGCCGGGGAGGTCAGACACCTCACCAACCTCCAGACGCGGCGAAGACTCCGCCACAGCCACATCTAACGTAGCAAAATAGTTCAGATCTTCACCCGAAGACTCTTCGGTCCAGGAGAACAGACTCCCAAACTCACCATCAGATGAAAACGAACCAGATTCAGAATCAGATAAACTAACATTAACAGGCACTGCAGTTGCGGCCGCCACAAAATTAGTATCGTCTTTAGGGGTTGCTTGCGCAGGCCCACACGTCGGAACCTGCACAGTAACCGAGTTTCAGTATCACAAAAACAAAATCCACTAACCACCCATAGCTCCTATCTTGCCACCTGCGAAGGGCCGGCCGACGCTGCAGGGTCCTCAGCGGCCGATGCGATCGCCTCCGAAGTGTCTTGACCGGTCGGCTCGGAGGCCACCACAGGGCCTTCGCCAGCATTAGCCGGCGGCGCCGGCTGATCCTCAACCCTGCCCTCGCATCCAATGCCAAGGACACCGTGCCCTCCAGGTCCCCGAGGTCTTCGACCTCCTCATCATGCGTCATCTACAGGAACAATAAATAAATAATAATATTTATATATATAAACAAACCAAAAAAACAATAATAATAAACACACTCAGTACATATTCCATCGCCCGATCGGATCATTCCCGGACGGTTTCACGGCCATGAGGGCCCCACATCCTATCATACAGTGCCCCAGCAGATCGCTTAGCACTGGTTCATCAACCTGGAAGATTCCGCGCTCGAAGTCTTTGTTCGATCGGTCAAAGACTTCGAAGTGCCTGCATGCCTCATGAGACAAGGCGTTCACGGCTCCTTCGCAGGTGATAAGTGAGGCAAAGGACGTGAGGCCTGTCACAATCGTCGGAAGCAACTCCAGCTCCTCCTGCAACCATCTAAGAAAGCGGAGGCCCACCTCTTTACCGGACGCATCGAAGGGAGCGGCACACGCACCAAGTTTTCGGTACGCGTCCACGAGCAACGCATGCGTCCGGTCCACCTCTATGCGCGTGGAGGCCTCCGCTTTGTCCAGGCAGTCGTGCAGGCTGCTGAGGTTTGCCTCCGCCTCCTACGCGTGTTGGAGAGCGAGACTGACCTCTGCACGCGCAAGTTTAGCCTCAGCACGCGCGGCCTGGGCCTCCTCATAGGCCCTGTCCGCATCCTTCTTTTTTGCCGCCAGCCGGCGGCCGAGGTCCTCTTTTTCGGCCTCCGCAGCCGACAACTTCTCCATCAGCTCGCGGCTCTTGTTCTCCACGACCGATTTGTCATGCACAGCCTCAATGTGCTGCGTCTGGAGACGTTCAATCCTCCCCTCGAGTCGTCACCTTTCGGTGGCAAACTCCAAAGTCAGTGCGCCGGACGCAACACGCTCAGCGAAGGCCGCTACCTAGCATAAAAATATTAATTTGCAACCACATAAACACAACAAAATGACGAAGTCCAAGACGACTTACATGATTCAGCTGCTGTGTTGCATGCTTCAGCTGCTGCGCAACCACACCCGCCACGTCTTTTGCGGCAGCGGCCGATGTTATCTCGCCGCTGGCACAAAACATGGACCATGGGTCCTGCACAGACCCCTTCGCCTCGGTCGCCGCCACGACCGAGGCAACCCCCACCGGCGCCGGGACAACAGCCAGTTGCCCAGCATCCGACCCTGCACAAAAATCTCGTCAACAACCCAGACCTAAAAAAAACTCACCGACAAGTCCCCGCCCTATACGAGCATCGAACATTGCAACTCCGCCCACAAGGTAATCATCCACGCACACATCCATGGAGACTTCGGCCCCACCCGCCGGCTCCACGGCAGCACGCACCGGGGACGGCGACCCTGCTTCTGCATGGGCTCGGCAGGGAGCGGCTTGCTGGAGCCGGGAGCCATGGACTTCGCGCTTGGCAAAGGCTTGCTGGGGCCAGAGGCGGCGGATTTCGCTGCCGGCAGTGGCTTGCCGCTGCCAGGCGCAGCTGACTTCGTGCCTCCCCGCGCCTTCTTGACCTCATGGCTAGGGTCCTCGACCCGCGCGAATGCCCGCCTCGTCTTGTCAATCCTTATCCATCACTATCGATACAACAGCAGCAACATTCCACCCATAAGGAAAAATCCTCAACTCACGAGCTAATCGAGACGTCCGCATGTCCTAGCCAGCCGCCCGAGAGATCGGAACATTCCTAGGCCAGTGACCCCCAGTAATCTTCAACATTCGCGTGGAAGATTCCCGGAGCTCGGGCGAAGACATCCTCTCCCCGAGGGCCACGCACGTTCCTAATAAATCCACAGCAAAAAGATCAGAGACTCCCAACCCCTCAGCTGCAGTACCTAGTTTTCTCTTTTTGGTGGCCGCAGCCGATGCAGCTTCCCACGAAGGGCCTTCATCGACCGCCGCCGCCGCCCTGTTCCCCCGGCGATCGACAACAGCAGCATCATCGTCTCCCGGGTAACCGCCATATGGCAGACGGTTCAATTCGAAGACGCGGTTCAAGCAAACATTAGAACCGCGAATATCCCAACTCCACAGGGTCTCCGGCCTCGGCACATATCGCCCCACAATCCTCGCGACCTCAGCCTCCACCTCACGCACAAACGTGGTCGGGTTCCGACCCCGCAAATCCAATGCGAAGGCTGGACTTCGCACCAACTGGTCGCCCAATGATAGCATCCGATGGGGGCACACTTCGCCAAGTACCCAGCCATGCGCCAAGGGCCATACTCCAAGTGCGATGAATTCCTCAACCAGATCGCGCCCACTACTCATTCGGGCAGCATACCGAAGGGCCCCTTCGTCCTCATCGTCTTTCGCCACCTCTAACGGTGGGAACGCCACATAGCAGTGTGAGCACATAATGGCTGCGGGGAGCCTAGGAAGATTTTTGACCTCCCCACCAGAGACATAAAGCCAAAAATCCCACCAGTTGCCCCACTTGTTCCGAGCACAGGGGACTATTTCCATGACCTCCGCCGAAGTCTTTCTAGTCCTCGGCATGAAGGTGCATGATCCAAATTATGCAATCTTACTTCCAATTTTCCTCTTTTACTAGTGTAGACAATAGTTCTTGGTGAACACCTCCACCGATGGCTGACCGCCATACGAAGAAACCGCCTAGACATACTTCGCCAGGGCGACCACGGCGTTAGGTGTCAACTGGTGGATCTGTACCTCGAACCTTCGCAAAACCTACGCCACGAAACGATGCGCCGGGAGACGAAGGCCGCGAACGAAAAATGCCTCAAACACAACCAATTCGCCCTCAGGCTTAGGGATCTCCTTAGCGCCCGGAACCCACCTGACACCGTCACCAAAGTATCCAAGCTGTTGCATCTCTTGCACACGAACCGAGGAAATCCTTGAAGTGCCAAACTCCACGGTGTGGCCCGGCTGCAACTCCGTTGCCACCAAATCGCTCAAGGTATCCTCGGACGACGGATCGGCCGACGACGCACTCGCAGCAGAAGAGGAAGAAGACATTGCTATGTATCGTCGACGGCGACGTGTGGTCTGCTTGACGCGGGCCTAGTTTCTGGAGCGAAAAAGCAAAGAGGGCAGGCGAGCAGTTTGAAAAAGTTAGGGTTTTCTGGCACACGCAAGGGTAAGAAACAGTCCTGGCCGCGCCCACCCTTTTTATAGACAGAACATGGCGCTTCGGGAACCACGCAATCCAACAGTAACACGTCCGTCAACGGTCATTTCAAAAACCCCCACGGGACCACTTCGAGCGAGGGCAGCGTCTCCACCATCTAGCAACATCTTCGACAGCAGATGACTTAGTCGAACTGGTCCCTCGGAGAGCAAATGTTGGGGCGAAGGCGAACACGCTACCCTTCGCTCGATGACTTCGTCGCCGCGCTACATCGATGAAGACCACTTCCACAACGCGCTAGAGCAAGCCGAAGGCATCGATAGGATGAAGACCGGTGTGGTCTCCCTTCGTCCTCTCCATTGCAAGACGAAGGCTCCGTCGAAGTCTGCCAGTCCCGCGTCCTCACTGTGTTGGGAGGCCCAAGTAGGATCTGGCCCACCGTAGCGGGCCCCGCGCAGATAAGTATGTTACGAGCCGCGTCTGTAATAGCCTTTACTATAATGACAGTCTGTAACCTCCCCTTGTGAGAATATTCTGGGGATGGACCGGTACTCGAGGGCATAAACATCTTTGCCAAGGAACGGGTAGTCACTCGGGTGCCTATAAATACCCCCGTACAGTGCCCTTGAGAAGCCAGATTAACAGAGCTATTACCGTCCTACATTAAACTTTGCAAACACTCTTTCCACTTTCCCGTTGGATTTACTTGCCCAGGAGAGCAAGTTCCAACAACTTGCAAGAGACATTTGCCAATTTTAGGCAAGCTGGTCTTAAATTGAATCCAGAAAAGTGTGTTTTTGGAGTAAAGAAGGGCAAGTTCCTTGGTTGTCTGGTATCAACAAAGGGAATCGAAGCCAATCCAAATAAGATCGAAGCTAACCTTCGGATGGAGCCGCCAAATTCAAAGAAGGGGGCTCAGCGATTGGCAGGAAGGTTGGCATCATTAAATAGATTTATATCAAGATCAGCAGAAAGGAATCTACCATTCTTTGAAATATTAAAGTTAGTCGAAGTTTTCCAATGGGGTCCGGCTCAACAAAAGGCTTTTGAAGAATTAAAGCAATACTTGATAGACTTGACAAATATAACTCCACCTTCGCTAGGGGCTCCATTACTCCTGTATGTGGCGTCATCTCACTCTGCAGTCAGTGCAGCACTTGTACAGGAGAAGCAAAATGGCCAAGGCAAATTACAAGCACCAATATACTTTGTCTCTGAAGTTCTAAGTTCATCAAAGAAAAATTATACAGAATTGGAGAAGGTATTGTATGCTGTGTTGATGGCCTCTAGGAAGCTTCGCCATTATTTTCAAGCATATCATATAATTGTTCCTTCATCACAACCTCTCAAGGACATAATGAGGAATAGAGAAGCTACTGGAAGAATTGGAAAATGGGCTACGGAGCTCAATTAATTCACTATTGATTATGTACATAGATCCTCAATCCAGTCCCAGGCGTTGGATGACTTCATTGCTGATTGGACGCAGGGGCTCAGGGAAAAGAAGTAACAAAAGATGCCAAAGCCTGGACAGTCTTCTGTGATGGTTCTTGGGGAACCTTTGGCGCAGGAGCAGCTATTGTTCTAGTAGCACCCTCTAAAGTCAGAACATGCTATGCAGCAAGGCTGGATTTTAGTTGTACAAATAACATTGCTAAGTATGAAGCCCTTCTGTTGGGGCTTCGGAAGCTAAAGGCAATGGGAATAAGAAGGGCGATCCTTAAAACTGACTCCAAAGTCATCTCTGGCCATGTAGAAAAAAGCAGCAAGGCAAGAGACCCGAAGCTTGAAAAATATTTCGACACAGTGCGAAGGTTGGAGGCTTCTTTCGAAGGTTTTTCTGTAAAAAACATACCAAGAGGGAAAAATGATCATGTAGATATGCTAGTTAAGTCAGCAGCACAGGGGCTCCCTCTACCTTCGGAAGTATTTTTTGAGACAATAAAAGCACCTTCGGTTGAGCTTATGGAAAGAGCAGTGCTTACAATATCGCTCGTACATAGTGAAGATTGGAGGACTGAAATCATATCTTTCCTCCAAGGTAACTGTCTTTCGGATGACGAAGTTTATAATAAAAGAATGGAAGCAAGGACAAGACCATATGTCATAATAGAAGGGGAATTATACAAACATGGAGTCTGCTCTCCACTTCTAAAGTTTTTATCCAGAACCGAAGGTGTAGAGTTGATGAAGGAAATACATGCAGGTCTGTGTGGATCTCACATTGGGTCTAGACCTTTGTTGGGAAAGGTTTTCAGACAAGGATTTTATTGGCCGAAGGCAGCTTCGGATGCAGCAGATCTGGTTCAAAAGTGCGAAAATTGTCAAAAATGTGCAAGAGACCAGAAACAACCTTCATCGCTAACTCCGTTAATACAGACAACCTGGCCATTGCAAAGATGTGGCCTGGATTTGTTAGGTCCACTCTCGCCAGCACAAGGCAACTTGAAGTATGTTGTAGTGGCAGTAGAATATTTTTCTAAGTGCATTGAAGCGAAGCCCTTGGCTACAATAACTTCGGCCACGGTCCAAAAATTCTTCTGGTAGAATATTGTTTGTCGCTTCGGTGTGCCAAAGGCAATAACTGTGGACAATGGAACACAATTTGATGCCGAAACATTCAAAGATTTTTGTGACCGAATTGGTACGAAGATTCTTTTTGCATCAGTCAGACATCTAGAATCAAATGGGCTGGTAGAAAGAGCAAATGACATTATAATGGCAGGAATAATGAAGCTAATCTTCAACTAGCCCAGAGGAAAGTGGCCAGATGAGTTGATTAAAGTGGTGTGGAGCCACAACACAACTACGTCAAGGTCAACAGGATTTACACCCTTCAAGCTCCTATTTGGTGACGAAGCAATAACTCTAGAAGAAGCAAAGACAGGGTCAATAAGAACAACAGCTTCGGCAGAAGATGAAGCTAATTATCAAATAACAAAAGATACTATAGAAGGGACCAAACTTCAGGCTATAGAGCACATCAATAAATATCAAGCCGAAACAATAAGGTGGCGTGATAGAAAAGTTCGATTGAAAAATATTAAGCCAGGACATCTGGTCCTTCGGAGAGTGGCCAACCCAGATATAGTGGGCAAGTTGCAACTGAAGTGGGAAGGTTCTTTTTTGGTAATATCTTCGTCAAGACCCGGTTCTTATAGATTGAAGGATATGGACGGCAACGACATACCTAGATCTTGGAATTCGGATGAGCTTTCGGTGGTACTATGTGTAATTTGATGTAATATTTTTTCATTTTTTCTGATCATTTTTCATTTTTTCTATGGTACCCTTTTCCTTTAAAGAGGGGAGAAAGGTTTTTAATGGGGCCATAGCTTGTAATTTTTTCATTATCATTTAGTCCTATGAGGGCCAAATCCCCCCAAAAATGTAATATGTAAAATCTGAGCCCGCACCATTGAGTGCAAAAAAGAAAAACAGGGAGAAGCTCAAAAGTCATCCCCAAGGGGATGCAGAGCATGATGAAGCTGCAAAAAGTCATTCCTAAGGGAGCGCAGCGTAAGTTTTTTGCTCAAAAGTCGTTCCTAAGGGAATGCAGAGCCAAAAATTTGATGAAGCTGCAAAAGTCGTTCCTAAGGGAGCGCAACGTAAGTTTTCTACTCAAAAGTCGTTCCAAAGAGAATGCAGAGCCAAATACCACCGAAATATAATGTGAAGAAGTTCAAAAGTCGTTCCTAAGGGGATGCAAAACTTAAATGCCACCAAAATAGAAGGTGAAGAAGCTCAAAAGTCGTTCCTAAGGGGATGCAGAGCTTAAAAGACTCAAAAGTCGTTCCTAAGGGGATGCAGAGTCTGGGTGTGGCTTCGTGTATGTATTTGGGACATTTATTTGCACATTACATTACATCATTCATTGCAATCATACACATTCATATAGACATTCGTAGGATCATCATCATCATGACATGAAGCACAAACAGATACTTCAGCTTTCATAATAATGCTTTGATGAGCACAAAGAAGCAAGCATATGCTTCGTTGTGTACGAAAAGAAGGGAAGGTGTTTTTCGCCTTCGGCTCAAAATGTACAAGTTTCGTCCACAGCAAAGCAATTTATACATGGATGGAAAGGTAAAAATATATTACAAGGTATGGACAAATATACAGAGTAATGTTCAATTCTCGATTACAATATCTATTGCAAAGATAATACAAATGCTTCTAAGATCTATGCAGGCAGGCCTTTGAAATGTGCTTTGGATTATTAATCTTCGGCATCATCATCCTACACACAACAAAGTTGTATAAGGTAAAAAGTAATTACAAGAAAAGGTAAGCAACATATATAAGTTTTATACCGGCTTAAGCAAGCTTCGGGCCTCGTCACCAGCCAAATCCCGACCACCCTTTGCCCAAATTTGTGTTATAAATCTGCTCCCTATGCTTCGGGCTTCGCTAGGAATATCAACCAAATCTGTTGAAGATAGGCTGAAGGTTGGTCTATTCACAATCTTCGCGTGCGTACAGCCAGCTTTCAGAAATGCTGCGGCTGTGCCGCGACAAGCTAGTAGGGCATAGAAGTCACCGTGCCCCGCTATCACTTCATCAATCGCCTCTACTTCGCCTTCAATGTGTTCGAAGGTGCTTGATATATTTTCGGCCGAAGGGGTAAATTTTTCAGCACTGGCACCAACTGAGTTGAAAACCTTTTTAATCACTATACGCAGCGGCTGCCAAAACCCAAACACATGTTCCGAAGCTCTTTCAAAGATTGTTGTAGCTTCGTATTTTCGATAGCTTCAGCTTTGTATTTTGTATGCAAGTTTTTTCTCTCTTGTTTGAAGCTCTCTGATTTTTGGAGAAGTTCCCCGTTTAATCTTGTATTTTTGGCTTGCGCTTCTGCAAGGGAACCCTCCATTGCCTGAAGCAGGAAATCTTTCTTCTCAAGAGAAGCTTCGTACTCTTTAATTTTGTTTTCTAAACCCTCGATTATAATTTCGTTCTTTTTATCTTCGAGGTCTTGCTGCATTTGCAGTGCTTTGCTTAGCAACATACTCTGTAGAAATAAACTTTTATTAGCAAATTTCTTTCGTCACAAAAATGAAAAAGAAAAATTTGCTTCATCATAAGAATTTTACCTTAAAGTTGGAATAAAACAAACTACCGACGATATGTTGTCGTCAGTAGCTGCTAATATCAGCTTCGAGCTTCGGAAAACCGACACTCTTCGATAGAGTGCCGATTATTTTTGCACCGGTGCGGTCACGAATGCATCCTAAGGCCCCTTCATCAATCCCACCAAAGTGCATGGCTCCTGGCTGGTAGCCACAGGAAATGCTATATTCCTGTAGCTCCTTATTTTCGGCCTCGGATAATTCTTGCCCTCCCAGGTCCCGAATGTCAAAGCCTTTTTCCTCCGAAGCAGCATCGGCAATCTTCTTCCCTTTGTCAGGCTCTGGGGCCATGACCTTTGTAGTCGCAGCTGCTTCTTCCACAGCCATACCCAAAAGTAATTTATCAATTCCAGATAGTGTGCTCTCCAAGTTGGTAGCTTCAGCAGCAGCAGTAGCTTTGGCAGATATGTTTGGTTCGGTAGTGGCCTCGGTGCTTGCAGTAGGTGCTATTTTAGATGCCGAGGCTGATGGTGGCGTCCGTTCAATGGCTTCCATTATAGTTGAAAGGGAAATGTGCCCTTGGGCCATTTCTAAGTATTTTCACTTAAGCGCTTAAGTGAAAATATATGCCAAATGTTGGACAAAGTCCAAATCAAGAGTAAAGGTATGTTTCTAAGACTTAGTACATTGTTTTGAAGACTAATGCTCTGTGTCTAAGTGCTGGAAACAGGAAAAATCGAATTGCGAAAGAGATGGCTTTGTACAGCCAAAGTCTGCTCAGTCTGGGTGCACCGGACTGTCCGGTGGTGCACCGGACAGTGTCCGGTGCGCCAGGCTGGCTCTGGCGAACTTGCTGCTCTCGGGACTTCGACGGCGGTGTACGACTATAAATCACCGGACTGTCCGGTGGTGCACCGGACTGTCCGGTGAGCCGTTCAAAGGCGAACTCGTCGCTCTCGGGAGATGATTAACGGCGTACGGCTATAATTCACCGGACTGTCCGGTGGCGCACCAGACTGTCCGGTGATCCAACGGTCAGCTGGGCCAACGGTCGGCCGAGGATTCCGCGCGTGACGCGTGGCCGAGCCAACGGTCACAATGGGGCACCGGACTGTCCGGTGCGCCAACGGCTCTAAATCTGCAACGGTCGGCTTCGCCAAATAAGGAAAGAGATCCGCACCGGACAGTGTCCGGTGGTGCACCAGACTGTCTGGTGCGCCAGGCGACTGAAGGCAAGAATTGCCTTCCTGGAATGCTCTCAACGGCTCCTAGCTGCCTTGGGGCTATAAAAGGGACCCCTAGGCGCATGGAGGAGAACACCGAGCATTCCCCAAGCATTCTAAAGCACTAAGACTTCGATTTCGCGCATTTGATTCTTTGTGATAGCATCTAGAGCTCTATTTGAGTTGTGAACTCGTCGGGTTGTGTTGTGAGCTCTTGTTGCGACTTGTGTGCGTGTTGTCGTTCTGATTTTGTGTCTTGTGTGCGTTGCTCATCCCTCCCTTACTCCATGCTTCTTTGTGAACATCAAAGTGTAAGGGCGAGAGACTCCAAGTTGTGGAGATTCCTCGCGAACGGGATATAGAAAAGCAAAGCAAAATACTGTGGTATTCAAGTGGGTCTTTGGACCGCTTGAGAGGGGTTGATTGCAACCCTCGTCCGTTGGGACGCCACAACGTGGAGTAGGCAAGCGTTGGACTTGGCCGAACCACGGGATAAACCACTATGTCTATCTGTGTTGATCTTCTTGTGGTTATCGTGTCTTGCTTAGACTCCTCTCTAGCCACTTGGCGATTATTGTGCTAACGCTTAATCAAGTTTTTGTGGCTTTAAGTTTAAGTTTTACAGGATCACCTATTCACCCCCCCCCTCTAGGTGCTCTCAATTGGTACCGGAGCCGTTCTCTTCACAAAGGGACTAATCGCCCGAAGAGATGGATCCTAAGGGCAAGGGGATTGTGATCAACGATAAGGAGAAGGAGTCCTACCGAAGGATGACAAGCCTACCGACTCGGGCTCGGGCTACAAACGAAAAGATGGGAAGAAGAAGACGAGGCGCATCAAGGAGGTAATCTACTACGACAGCGACGAATCTTCCTCTTCCCAAAAGGACGACGACAATGACTACGAGAGAAGGAAGACGGTTAATTCAAACTTTTCCTTTGATTATTCTCGTATTCCGCAAAGTTCCAATGCTCATTTACTCTCTATTCCACTTGGCAAACCTCCACACTTTGATGGGGAGGACTACGGATTTTGGAGTCACAAAATGCGTAGTCACTTGTTCTCTCTCCATCCAAGCATATGGGAGATTGTAGAGAGTGGAATGAAATTTGATAGCTCGGATAGTCCCATGTTTATAAATGAACAAATCCATAGAAATGCACAAGCTACTACTGTTCTTTTAGCATCTTTGTGCAGGGAAGAGTACAATAAGGTGAGCGGCTTGGACAATGCCAAGCAGATCTGGGACACCCTCAGGATCTCACATGAGGGGAACGACGTCACCATGCTCACCAAAATGGAGTTGGTGGAGGGCGAGCTTGGAAGATTCGCAATGATAAGGGGAGAGGAGCCAACCCAAACATAGAACCGGCTCAAGACCCTCATCAACAAAATAAGGAGCTACGGAAGCACGTGATGGACGGACCATGACTTCGTTCGCCTAATGCTAAGGTCTTTTACTGTACTTGATCCACATCTGGTAAACAATATTCGTGAAAATCCTAGGTACACCAAGATGTCGCCCAAAGAAGTCCTTGGGAAGTTCGTAAGTGGGCGAATGATGATCAAGGAGGCGAGATACGTGGATGATGCGCTAAATGGCCCAATCCATGAGCCTCAAACCATCGCCCTCAAAGCAACGAGAAGCAAGGAGACGCTACCTAACAAGGTGGCACAAGTTGAGGCGGCGGGACTAAATGAGGAAGAGATGGCCCTCATCATCAAGCGCTTCAAGACGACGCTAAAGGGCCGCAAGGAGCATCCCAAGAAGAACAAGACGAAGGGAAAGCGCTCCTGCTTCAAGTGCGGTAAGATTGGTCATTTTATCGCGAATTGCCCCGATAATGATAGTGACCAGGAACAAGAGAAGAAAGGGGAAAAGAAGAAGAAGTACAAGAAGGCTAAGGGCGAGGCACATCTTGGCAAGGAGTGGGACTCGGATTGCTCTTCATCCGACGATGAAGGACTTGCCGCCGCCGCCTTCAACAAATCGGCCCTCTTCCCCAACGAGCGTCACACATGCCTCATGGCGAAGGAGAAGAAAGTATGTACTCGAAACAATACCATTTATGCTTCTTCAAGTGATGATGAGTCTAGTGATGATGATGAAATAGATTACTCTAGTTTGTTCAAGGGTCTGGATAGAACTAAAATTGATAAAATTAATGAATTAATTGATGCCTTGAATGATAAGAATAGGTTATTAGAAAAGCATGAGGATTTGTTGTATGAAGAACATGATAAATTTGTAGAGGCACAAAAATCTCATGCTTTAGAAGTTAAAAGGAATGAAATGCTTTCTTGTGAACTATCTACTTGCCATGAGACAATTTCTAGCTTGAGGAGCATAAATGATGATTTGAATGCTAAGTTAGAAATAGCTAGTAAAACAACATCTTGTGTAGAAAATGTTGTAATTTGCAATAGGTGTAAAGATTTTAATATTGATGCTTGTAGCAAACACCTAGCTTCAATTTCTAGATTGAATGATGAAGTGGCTAGTCTTAATGCCCAACTTAAGACTAGCAAAAGTGAATTCGATAAGCTAAAATTTGCAAGGGATGCCTACACGATTGGTAGACACCCCTCAATTAAGGATGGACTTGGATTCAAAAGGGAAGCCAAGAACTTGACATGTCATAAAGCTCCCATCTCCATCAAGGAGAAAGGAAAGGTCCCTATGGCAAATAGTATTCAAAAGAACCATGCTTTCTTATACCATGATAGGAAATATTCTAGGAATGTTCATCATGATAGAAATTGCAATAATGTTGTTTCACATGCTTATGATTCATATGCTATGACTGCTTCTAGTTCCCATGTTGTGCATGGTAGAGATATGCCTAGGAATAATATTCATCATGTGCCTAGAAAGAATATTGTTCATGTTCCTAGGAAAGTAATTAATAAACCTTCTACATTTTTTCATACTTGCAATGCTTCCTTTGCTATTTGTAGAAAGGATAAGAAGGTAATTGCTAGGAAATTAGGGGCAAGGTGCAAGGGAGATAAAACTTGCATTTGGGTCCCTAAAACCATTGTGACTAACCTTGTAGGACCCAACAAGAGTTGGGTACCTAAAACCCAAGCCTAAATTTGCCTTGCAGGTTTATGCATCCGGGGGTTCAAGCTGGATTATCGACAGCGGATGCACAAACCACATGACGGGGGAGAAGAAGATGTTCACCTCCTACGTCAAGAACAAGGATTCCCAAGATTCAATCATATTCGGTGATGGGAACCAAGGCAAGGTGAAAGGGTTAGGGAAGATTGCTATTTCATCCGAGCACTCTATTTCTAATGTGTTTTTAGTTGAGTCACTTGGATATAATTTGTCATCTGTAAGTCAACTTTGTAATATGGGATATAATTGTTTATTCACAAATGTAGATGTGTCTGTCTTTAGAAGGTGTGATGGTTCACTAGCTTTTAAGGGTGTACTAGACGACAAACTTTATTTAGTTGACTTTGCAAAAGAGGAGGCCGGTCTAGATGCATGCTTAATTGCTAAGACCTGCATGGGCTGGCTGTGGCATCGCCGCTTAGCACATGTGGGGATGAAGAACCTTCACAAGCTTCTAAAGGGAGAACACGTGATAGGTCTAACTAACGTGCATTTTGAAAAAGATAGACCTTGTGCAGCTTGTCAAGCAGGTAAACAGGTGGGAAGCTCTCATCATCCCAAAAATGTGATGACCACATCAAGACCATTGGAGATGCTTCATATGGACCTCTTCGGATCCGTCGCCTATCTAAGCATAGGAGGAAGTAAGTATGGTCTTGTTATAGTTGATGATTTTTCCCGCTTCACTTGGGTATTCTTTTTGCAGGATAAATCTGAAACCCAAGGGACCCTCAAGCGCTTCCTCAGGAGAGCTCAAAATGAGTTTGAGCTTAAGGTGAAGAAGATAAGAAGCGACAATGGGTCCGAGTTCAAGAACCTTCAAGTGGAGGAGTTCCTTGAGGAGGAGGGGATCAAGCACGAGTTCTCCGCTCCCTACACACCACAGCAAAATGGTGTGGTAGAGAGGAAGAACAGGACGCTCATAGACATGGCGAGGACGATGCTTGGAGAGTTCAAGACCCCCGAGCAGTTTTGGTCGGAAGCCGTGAACACGGCTTGCCACGCCATCAACTGGGTCTACCTTCACCGCCTCCTCAAGAAGACTTCGTATGAGCTGCTAACCGGTAACAAACCCAATGTGTCTTACTTTCGTGTATTTGGGAGCAAATGTTATATTCTAGTAAAGAAAGGTAGAAATTCTAAGTTTGCTCCCAAAGCTGTAGAAGGGTTTTTGTTAGGTTATGACTCAAATACAAAGGCGTATAGAGTCTTCAACAAATCATCGGGTTTGGTTGAAGTCTCTAGCGACGTTGTATTTGATGAGACTAATGGCCCTCCAAGAGAGCAAGTTGTTGATCTTGATGATGTAGATGAAGAAGACGTTCCAATGGCCGCAATACGCACTATGGCGATTGGCGATGTGCGACCATAGGAACAATTGGAGCAAGATCAACCCTCTTCCTCAACAATTGTGCATCCCCCAAACCAAGATGACGAACAGGTACCTCAAGTGGAGGCGTGTGATCAAGGGGGAGCACAAGATGTCCAAGTTGAGGAGGAAGAAGCACAACCGGCACCTCCAACCCATGTTCGAGCGACGATTCAAAGGAATCATCCCGTCGACCAAATTTTGGGTGACATTAGCAAGGGAGTAACTACTTGTCGGCGTTTCGAGACCAGGGGGTCCCCGAGCCGACGAGTGAGTGTGCCGTGTGCCCCAGCCCAGATGGGTCGAGCGCGTGGGCGAGCGCGAAGGGGGGAAGAGCGAGGTGGCCGGAGCCGGGTCGTGAGGGAGGCGGAGATCCCGCGGCCTTCGTGTTCGTCCCGCGCCCAGGTCGGGTGCGCTTGCAGTAGGGGGTTACAAGCGTCCGCGCGGGTGAGGGGAGCGAGCGGCCCCAGGAGAGCGCCTGCCCCTGCCCTCGTTCCCGCGAGGCCAACCTTCTCTAAGAAGGCCCTGATCCTTCCTTTTATAGGCGCAAGGAGAGGATCCAGATGTACAATGGGGGTGTAGCAGAGTGCTACGTGTCTAGCGGGGGAGAGCTAGCGCCCTAAGTACATGCCAAGGTGGCAGCCGGAGAGATCTTGGCACCCAGCTGGTGTGGTGTCGTGGCTGTTGGTGGAGCAACGGAGCCTGGCGGAGGGACAGCTGTCGGAGATGTTGGGTCCTTGCTGACGTCCCCCTGCTTCCGTAAGGGAGCTGAGAGCCGCCGTCGTCATAGGGCTAGCGGGGCGCCATCATTGCCTATCTGGCGGAGCTAGCCAGACGGGACGTCGGTCTTGTTCTCTGCGGCCCGAGTCGGCTTGGGGTAGGGTGATGATGGCGCTTCCTGTTGACGTGGCGGGCTTGTGCCCTAGGTCGGGCGACGTGGAGGCTCCTCCGAAGCCGAAGTCGTGTCTGTCCTGCATGGCCGAGGCCGAGCCCGAGCTTCTGGGTCGGGCGAGGCGAAGGTCGTTCGGCAGAGGCCAGGGCGGAGTCCGAGCCCTGGGTCGGGCGAAGCGGAGTTCGTCGTCTTCCGGGGCCTTAGCCCGAGTCCGAGCCCTGGGTCGGGCGGAGCGGAGTTCGCCGTCTTCCGGGGCCTTAGCCCGAGTCCGAGCCCTGGGTCGGGCGGAGCGGAGTTCGCCGTCTTCCGGGGCCTTAGCCCGAGTCCGAGCCCTGGGTCGGGCGGAGCGGAGTTCGCCGTCTTCCGGGGCCTTAGCCCGAGTCCGAGCCCTGGGTCGGGCGGAGTTTCCTATGGCGCCTTTGGCAAGGCCTGGCTGCCTGTCAGTCTCACTTACCTTTGCGTTAAATGCCCCTGTGACTTGGTTGGTCGGCGCAGCGATTTAGTCAGGGTTGCTTCTTAACGAAGGCAAGGCCTCGGGCGAGCCGGAGATGCGTCTGCCGTAAAAAAGGGGGCCTCGGGCGAGACGGAAATACCTCAGGGTCGGCTGCCCTTGCCCGAGGCTAGGCTCGGGCAAGGCGTGATCGAGTCGCTCGTATGGACTGATCCCTGACTTAATCGCACCCATCAGGCCTCTGCAGCTTTATGCTGATGGGGGTTACCAGCTGAGAATTAGGCGTCTTGAGGGTACCCCTAATTATGGTCCCCGACAGTAGCCCCCGAGCCTCGAAGGGAGTGTTAGCACTCGCTTGGAGGCTTTCGTCGCACTTTTTTGCAAGGGGACCAGCCTTTCTCGGTTGCATTTTGTTCCGGTGGGTGCGCGCGAGCGCACCCGTCGGGTGTAGCCCCCGAGGCCTCGGAGGAGTGGTTTCACTCCTTCGAGGTCTTAATGCCTTGCGCAATGCTTCGGCTGGTCTGGCGGTTCCCTCATGCGAACAGGCCGTAGCCCGGGTGCACTGTCGGGGCCCAAGTTCTCGGGCTGGTATGTTGACGCTGTCAACGGTTTGGCCGGAGCCGGGTTTGCGAGAGCAGCCCCCGAGCCTCCGCACAGGGCGAGAGGGCGATCAGGGACAGACTCGGCTTTTTTACATACGCCCCTACGTCGCCTTTCCGCAAGGAGGAGGGGGGAGAGCGCCATGTTACCCTCGATGGGCACCGAACATGGTGTCTCCGGTGAGCTGCAATCGGGTAATCCGAGTGGACGTCCGTGCCCCGTTCGTTGGGGGTCGGCTAGGGGCCCGGAGGCACGCCCAAAAGTACCTGCGGGTGATCTGCCGGACCCGGTCCCCTGGCGACGGGGTCCGAGGGCTCGATGCCTCCCTCTGATGGGATTCCGTTATAGGATCGTTCCCGCTGGTCTCGGAAATGTCCTAGGGTACCTCGGGAGCGCAGCCCGAGCCTCGGTTATGTATCGAACGTACCCCTGGTCATCCCTCGCTCGGTGTCTGAGGCGACTGTGAACCCTTCGGGGGGCCAGCCTTCGAACCCCTGATCAGTAATGGGCGCGGAGCCCGAGTAGCCTGAGGCGGTCGTGGAACCTTTCGGGAGGCTGACCTTCGAACCCCTGACCAGTAGTGGGTGTCAGGCCCACGTGATCTGAGGCGGCTGTTGAACCCTTCGGGGGGCCAGCCTTCGAACCCCTGATCAGTAAGGAGGCTCGGAGCCTAGTTCCTTCACGGGGAAGGATCCCTTTGGGGGGATCCCCTTTCCCGGTCCCTGTTGCAAGAGATAGAGAAAGAGGAAAAAGGAAAAAAGGATACGAAATTGAACGACGTGGCATACCTTTTTTGGTGTGGTCGTTTTGGCGAAGGCGAAGCGTCGCCAGCTGCTTCTGCCAGAAGCGCCGCCTGTCCAGCCACGGAGTTAATGCGCCGGGGCGAGTAGTTGGCGAAGCTGCCGTTGCGCGTGCGCGAGCCGTTCGAGGAACAGGTCACGGGCGCGTCGTCTTCACACCGTGAGAGGGGGTTCTCTCGCTGCCTCTAGATGGGACGTGAGCTTGGCTGACGGCGTGACCGCTGCTCCCGTGCGCCTGCCACCGCCATTACTGCCGGCCCGCCTTTGACCGCGTTTGACCGCTGCGTCAGGGTGGCGCTGCTGGGTCGCGCGCTGGGTCGCCTCGGGTCGCGGTATCGGTTCCGCAATCGAGGAGGTGCGGTGGTGGCGCAAGTGGTACAGTGGCTTGCATGAAGCATCCGGCGCGCCGGTCGCGCGACGCGTGGGCTTGGGCCTCCGTGCTGGCGTGTCAGGAGTCGGAGAGGCGCGTCCACTTGGCGCGGTTGCATGCCGCCCGCATGGCTGCCCGCCCCTTTCGCCCGCTGGTCTGGGCAAAAGTGGAGGGTCACTTGTAACCTCTGGGTGGTCGCGTGCGCCGTGCGCGGCGGTTTGGCTTCTTCTGCTTGGAGCCGGTCTGCATGACATGCGGGACCCAGCCCCCGCGCCGCAGGGGAGGGCTTTGGAGGCGTGTTGGAGAAGACTCAGCCCGTGACGGTTGGGGGCGCAAGCAGGGAGAGTCGCCTTTAAAAGGAGGGCGACTCCTTCCGTAAGGCGACCATGTCTCCTTCTTCCCTGATGCTCCGTGTCTTTCCACCTTCCAAGCCCCGGATGGGGGAAACCGCCGTTTTGTCGCCTTATCGCCGGAGGAACGCAACTCTGTGGGAGTTGGTACCTTTCAGCCATCGTTCGGCTTCAAGGATTTTCATCAGGCAGCCCGGTGGCTCCCCTCCGCTGGGGGTCACCCGAGACGGTGACCACCAGCTCCTGGGTGGGGAGGAGCAAACCGGGCTGTGGTCTTTGCCCCGCCTCCAGCTGGTCTTCATCATCCCCGCTGGGACGGGGCCTGGGCCAAGCCGGCGCTCTGCCCCCTGCGTGGGTCGGCTGACCGCCTCCTCTTCCAGCTTCTGGTGGTGGAGACCATCCTCCAGTTCTGCGGAGGAGACGTCCTCCAGTCATGCTGGGGGAGGCGGGCTGTTGCTGTCCAGCTAGGATGCAACATTCCGTCCTCTTCCTCGCTTGCGTGGCGAGGACAGGAGTGAGGACCTGCCGATGCGCCTTGGGGCGACCCGCGTCGGCTGGTGATTCGCCCAGAGCTTGTCGCTCCACGGGCTTCCCTGGCGGGGAGGTTGTCCGTACCCGCGGGGACGGAACCGGAGTTCCGTTTGTACTGGCACTTTGGGTGCCAGTGTTTTTGTTCATTTCGGCTTTCGAGGCCTGAACATGTATGTAACTTCGGCACGGAGCCGTGTTTTTTCCTCATTTTTGAGCACTGAGACTCGCCTGTTGTTTGCCTGAACCGCTTCACCAAGCATGAGTCGCCCCGTGTCAAGGTGACGAGTGAGGTATCCGTATCCCGGAGGCGTGGGAGTCCCTCGGCTCGGTCGGCCCTGCTGTCCGAGGCTCCTCTAGCTTAGTTAAAGAGACCCCTCGGCCGCTCTTTGACGAGCCGAGGCCAGGGGTAGCGATATCAGTATGAACAGAGGTGGAGTCGGCTCGAAAATGAAACCTGGTTGGCCGGAGCCTAGCCGGGTTGTCCGTTGGCAGGATCGACGTCGGAGTTGATCAGCCGAGGCTTCGGACCAGGCCGGCGCCCTTGGAAGATGGTTGGCCGAGGCCCCGGAGGTGGCCGGCCGAGCCGCCTGCTCGGGCCGGATTCCCGGAGAAGTCCCTGACAGCGATCGCACGGGCGCGGTGACGACGTCGTCCTTCGGAGCAGAGACCCTCGGACCGCGTCGCCGCCCGAGGCTAGGTCGAGCCTCGCCGAAGGTGCCGTCGATGCCGAGGGTGTTGCTGCCCCCTTTCCGGCGTCAAGACCCGAGCCTGCAGGATCAGATTGTCTTGTAGTGTGTGCCTTGTGCGGCCGTCGAGGCCAGAACACACACCCTTGCTGCGTTGTAAAGCTGCATCTCTTTTCCTCTTGTTTCGAGTATCTGGACCCTTTGTCGGTGACAGGGATGTTTGTACGAGCGAGAGTTGCTTCTCGCGGAAGGTGATGAGTGAGGTATCCGTATCCCGGAGGCGTGGGAGTCCCTCGGCTCGGTCGGCCTTGCCGTTTACGCGTACTTTCACCCGTCCGTGAGGCCCCGTCACCGACTTGGTCGAGAAGGCTCGAAGGATCGCTTCGGCAGAAGGGCTTCCGAACGTAAAGACTTGTTCGATCCGTGGAGCCACTTTATCCGATCGCGAGTTACTTATCGCAGAAGGTGATGAGTGAGGTATCCGTATCCTGGAGGCGTAGGAGTCCCTCGGCTCGGTCAGCCTTGACTGCTTACGTGTACCCCGTCGTTTCCAGGACCCACTTTTCGAAGTAGTCAAAAAGCACGAAAGACATTCTGGTAAAAGAGATTTTTTTTTGAGGAAAATTTTGATGCAGAGGGGGTTTCCCCCCTTTTAGCCCCCGAGGGAGGGTCGGGCTTTGCCGAGGCGAGGCCGACCCTTCCTTGTTGACTAAACTTTGCGTGGGTGCGAGGTATATGAACAACTTGGAAACGTCTTAAGGATAGAAGCGACATAGCTGTTGAATGTTCCAAGCGTTGCCGTAGACCTCGCCTTGACTGTTGGCCAGCTTGTACGTTCCGGGCTTCAGAACTTTGGCGATGACGAATGGCCCCTCCTAGGGGGGCGTGAGCTTGTGCCTCCCTCGGGCGTCTTGCCGCAGCCGAAGCACCAGGTCGCCCACCTGGAGGTCTCGGGGTCGGACCCCTCGGGCGTGGTAGCGTCGCAGGGACTGCTGATACCGCGCCGAGTGTAGTAAGGCCCTGTCCCGAGCCTCTTCCAGCTGGTCCAGCGAGTCTTCTCGGCTAGCTTGGTTGCTTTGATCGTCGTAGGCCCTCGTCCTCGGGGAGCCGTATTCCAGGTCAGTGGGCAAGATGGCCTCGGCCCCGTAGACCAGGAAGAACGGCGTGAACCCCGTGGCTCGGCTCGGCGTCGTCCTCAGGCTCCAGACCACCGAGGGGAGTTCCTTCATCCATTGCTTGCCGAACTTGTTGAGGTCATTGTAAATCCGAGGCTTGAGCCCTTGTAGAATCATGCCGTTGGCACGCTCTACCTGCCCATTCGTCATGGGATGAGCTACGGCAGCCCAGTCCACCCGGATGTTGTGATCCTCGCAAAAATCCAAGAATTTTTTGTTGGTGAACTGGGTGCCGTTGTCGGTGATGATGGAGTTCGGGACCCCGAAGCGATGGATGATGTTGGTGAAGAACGCCACCGCCTGCTCGGACCTGATGCTGTTCAGGGGTCGGACCTCGATCCACTTGGAGAATTTGTCGACGGCGACCAGTAGGTGCGTGTAGCCCCCGGGCGCCTTCTGCAGAGGGCCGACGAGGTCCAGACCCCACACAGCGAAGGGCCAGGTGATGGGTATCGTCTGCAGAGCTTGAGCGGGCAGGTGGGTCTGCTTCGCATAGAATTGACACCCTTCGCAGGTGCGGACAATTCTAGTGGCGTCAGCCACCGCCGTCGGCCAGTAGAAGCCTTACCGGAAAGCGTTCCCGACGAGGGCTCGAGGCGCTGCATGATGGCCGCAAGCCCCCGAGTGTATCTCCTGCAGGAGTTTCTGACCTTCGGCGACGGAGATGCATCGCTGGAGGATGCCCGAGGGGCTGCGGTGGTAGAGCTCCTTCTCATCGCCTAGCAAGACGAACGACTTGGCGCGTCGCGCTACCCGCTGAGCCTCGGCTCGGTCGAGGGGCAGTTCTCCCTGGCGGAGATATTGCAGGTACGGGGTCTGCCAATCTTGATCAGGCGGGACCCCGCCCCGCTCCTCCTCGATGCGCAGCGCCTCGCCCTCGGGAGCCGAGGGTTCCTCGGGCTGAACCGAGGATGGTTCGGGCTGGACCGAGGTTGCCTCGGACGGGGCTGAGGGCGCCTCGGGCTCGGGCGTGTCGCTGATCTTGACGGAGGGTTGGTGCAGATCTCGGGAGAAGACGTCCGGGGGAACCGTCGTTCGCCCCGAGGCTATCTTTGCCAGCTCGTCCGCAGTCTCGTTGTAGCGCCGGGCGATGTGGTCCCCTGATGCTCTGACCCCACTACTGTCCGAGAGGCTTTCCCTTCACATGGTTCATGCACCGCTGGTATGTGGCACCCGCGTTCCTCAATCCGAACGGCATGGTGACATAGCAGTACATGCCGAAGGGCGTGATGAAAGAAGTCGCGAGCTGGTCGGACTCTTTCATCTTGATTTGATGATACCCTGAGTAGGCATCGAGGAAAGACAGGGTTTCGCACCCAGCAGTGGAATCCACGATTTGATCGATGCGAGGTAGAGGGTAGGGAACCTTCGGACATGCTTTATTGAGACCAGTGTAGTCTACACACATCCGCCATTTCCCCCCTTTCTTCCTCACAAGCACAGGGTTGGCAAGCCATTCGGGATGGAATACCTCTTTGATGAACCCTGCTGCCATCAGCTTGTGGACCTCCTCGCCTATCACCCTGCGCCTTTTCTCGTCGAATCGACGCAGAGGCTGCCTGACCGGTCGGGCTCCGGCCCGAATATCCAGCGAGTGTTCGGCGACATCCCTCGGTATGCCGGGCATGTCCGAGGGACTCCACGCAAAGACGTCGGCGTTCGCGCGGAGGAAGTCGACGAGCACTGCTTCCTATTTGGGGTCGAGCCCGGAACCGATCCGGATCTGCTTGGAGGTGTCGCCACTGGGGTCGAGAGGGACGGCCTTAACCGTCTCCGCTGGCTCGAAGTTGCCGGCGTGTCGCTTCACGTCCGGCACCTCTCGGGAGAGGTTTTCCAGGTCGGCGATGAGGGCCTCGGACTCGGCGAGGGCCTCGGCGTACTCCACGCACTCCACATCGCATTCGAACGCGTGTTTGTACGTGGGGCCGACGGTGATGACCCCGTTGGGGCCCGACATCTTGAGCTTCAGGTAGGTGTAGTTGGGGATGGCCATGAACTTCGCGTAGCATGGCCTTCCCAATACTGCGTGGTAGGTTCCTCGGAACCCGACCACCTCGAACGTCAAAGTCTCCCTTCGGAAGTTGGAGGGTGTTCCGAAGCAGACAGGAAGGTCGAGTCGTCCGAGGGGCTGGACGCGCTTCCCGGGAATGATCCCGTGGAAGGGCGCAGCGCCTGCTCGGACGGAGGACAGATCGACGCGCAGGAGCCTGAGGGTCTCGGCGTAGATGATATTGAGGTAGCTGCCCCCATCCATCAGGACCTTGGTGAGCCTGACGTCGCCGATGATGGGATCGACGACGAGCGGGTACTTCCCCGGGCTCGGCACGTGGTCGGGGTGGTCATCTTGGTCGAAGGTGATGGGCTTGTCGGACCAGTCTAGGTAGACTGGTGCCACCACCTTCACCGAGCAGACCTCCCGACGCTCTCGCTTGCGATGCCGAGCCGAGGCATTTGCCGCATGCCCTCCGCAGATCATGAAGCAGTCGCGGACCTCGGGGAACCCTCCTGCTTGGTGATCTTCCTTTTTGTCGTCGTCGCGGGCCCTGCCACCCTCTGCGGGTGGCCCGGCCTTGTGGAAGTGGCGCCGAAGCATGACGCACTCCTCGAGGGTGTGCTTGACGGGCCCCTGATGGTAAGGGCACGTCTCCTTGAGCATCTTGTCGAAGAGGTTGGCACCTCCGGGGGGCTTCCGAGGGTTCTTGTACTCGGCGGCGGCGACAAGGTCTGCGTCGGCGGCGTCGCGTTTCGCTTGCGACTTCCGCCTGCCTTTCTTCTTGGCGCCGCGCGGAGTAGACGCCTCGGGAGCATCTTCCGACGGGCGGCCCTGGGGCTGCTTGTCCTTTCGGAAGATGGCCTCGACCGCCTCCTGGCCAGAGGCGAACTTGGTGGCGATGTCCATCAGCTCGCTCGCCCTGGTGGGGGTCTTGCGACCCAACTTGCTCACCAGGTCACGGCAAGTGGTGCCGGCAAGGAACGCGCCGATGACGTCGGAGTCGGTGATGTTGGGCAGCTCGGTGCGCTGCTTCGAGAACCGCCGGATGTAGTCCCGAAGAGACTCTCCCGGCTGTTGCCGGCAGCTCCGGAGGTCCCAGGAGTTCCCGGGGCGCACGTACGTGCCCTGGAAGTTGCCGGCGAAAGCTTGGACCAAATCCTCCCAGTTGGAAATCTGCCCCGGAGGCAGGTGCTCCAACCAAGCGCGAGCAGTGTCGGAGAGGAACAGGGGGAGGTTGCGGATGATGAGGTTGTCGTCGTCCGTTCCACCCAGTTGACAGGCCAGGCGGTAGTCCGCGAGCCACAATTCCGGTCTTGTTTCCCCCGAGTACTTCGTGATAGTAGTCGGGGGTCGGAACCGGGTCGGAAACGGCGCCCGCCGAATGGCTCGGCTGAAGACCTGCGGACCGGGTGGTTCGGGCGAGGGACTCCGGTCCTCCCCGCTGTCGTAGCATCCCCCACGCCTGGGGTGATAACCTCGGCGCACCCTTTCGTCGAGGCAGGCCCGACGGTCGCGATGCGGGTGCTCGTCGCCGAGGTGGCCCGGGGCCGCAGGCGCGGTGCTGCGCGTGCGCCCGGTGTAGACCGAGGCTTCCCGCATGGGTCGGGAAGTCGCGGCACGAGGTTCCGAAGGGTACCCCTGCCTTCGGGAGGCAGAGCTCTCGGCCCGCCGGGCCGCAGCGCCTTCCAGGAGATGCTTGAGCTCCCCCTGGATTCGCCGACCCTCGGTGGTTGATGACTCCGGCATCGCGCGGAGGAGCATCGCTGCGGCTGCCAGGTCCTGACCGGTTCCGCCGGATGCGGGTGGCGGCCTGTCCCTGGCATCGTTGGCGATGCGGTGCTGGAGACCCTGGGGCAGGTGACGTATTTCTCCGGCCGGGGGCTGGCCCGCCCATGCCTGCCCGACGTCCCGGCGGATTGCCTCGAGCGCTCCTGCCCCCTCATCGAGCCCGGCCTGCGCCCCGCGGACTTGCTCGAGCTGTGGGTCGTGACCCCCCGCCGGAACGGGGACCACAGCTAGCTCCCGCGGGATGTCGGCGCGAGGCGCTGGCCTAGGGAGATCACCATCCTCCGGCATGCCGAGACAGCTGCCTCCGGAGGGATCCCCTAGCTCGACGTGGAAACATTCGCGGCCCGGGCCGCAGTCCTTGTCGTCAAGGCTGCGGCTGCCGTCGGAACAGTCGGAGAGGCAGTAGTTGCATGCGGTCATGAAGTCCCGCATGGCACTGGGGTTGCCAGATCCGGAGAAATCCCAACAGATGCTGGGGTCGTCATCTTCCTCGGACCCAGAGGGCCCGTAGGTCGAGACGCCCGTCAATCGGTCCCAAGGCGACCGCACACGAAACCCGAAAGGGGTTGCACTCGCCTCAACGTGAGCGCCCGCCAGAGCGAGGTCACTAGGCGGGTTGAGGTCGAGTCGAAATGACGAAAGATGGGAAGCAGCCGGTATCTTTTGGTCGACGAGGAGCGACGAAGTCACATCGGGGGCTGATCGCGCCGTCGTCCTGGGTACGAGGGTGACGTCCTGTAGGCCCTCCGTGAGCGTGCTGGTGTCGTCCACTTGCTCGACAGCCGACGGAGCGCAGCCTCCTGCTCAGCCCTGGTTGCCCCGTCTCCTCCTCCGATGGCGAGGGAGAGGATGGGGCGTGCTCGAAAGTTGTCCTCCCCCCACGCGGGAAAGACGTCGTCGATTCCGCCGCCGGCGAGCGGGCTGTCGGCCGCCGTTGTCGCCGTCGCGCGGCAATGGAAGGAGTATCATGTCGTAGCTGCAGTCGAAAGACATGAACTCGAGGCTCCCGAAACGGAGCACCGTCCCGGGTTGAAGAGGTCGTTGGAGACTGCCCATCTGGAGCTTGACGGGAAACTGCTCGTCAACACGCAGCAGGCCCCTACCTGGCGCGCCAACTGTCGGCGTTTCGAGACCGGGGGGTCCCCGAGCCGACGAGTGAGTGTGCCGCGTGCCCCAGCCCAGATGGGTCGAGCGTGTGGGCGAGCGCGAAGGGGGGAAGAGCGAGGTGGCCGGAGCCGGGTCGTGAGGGAGGCGGTGATCCCGCGGCCTTCGTGTTCGTCCCGCGCCCAGGTCGGGTGTGCTTGCAGTAGGAGGTTACAAGCGTCCGCGCGGGTGAGGGGAGCGAGCGGCCCCAGGAGAGCGCCTGCCCCTGCCCTCGTTCCCGCGAGGCCAACCTTCTCTAAGAAGGCCCTGGTCCTTCCTTTTATAGGCGCAAGGAGAGGATCCAGATGTACAATGGGGGTGTAGCAGAGTGCTACGTGTCTAGCGGGGGAGAGCTAGCGCCCTAAGTACATGCCAAGGTGGCAGCCAAAGAGATCTTGGCACCTAGCTGGTGTGGTGTCGTGGCTGTTGGTGGAGCAACGGAGCCTGGCGGAGGGACAGCTGTCGGAGATGTTGGGTCCTTGCTGACGTCCCCCTGCTTCCGTAAGGGAGCTGAGAGCCGCCGTCGTCATAGGGCTAGCGGGGCGCCATCATTGCCTATCTGGCGGAGCTAGCCAGACGGGACGTCGGTCTTGTTCTCTGCGGCCCGAGTCGGCTCGGGGTAGGGTGATGATGGCGCTTCCTGTTGACGTGGCGGGCTTGTGCCCTAGGTCGGGCGACGTGGAGGCTCCTCCGAAGCCGAAGTCGTGTCTGTCCTGCATGGCCGAGGCCGAGCCCGAGCTTCTGGGTCGGGCGAGGCGGAGGTCGTTCGGCAGAGGCCAGGGCGGAGTCCGAGCCCTGGGTCGGGCGAAGCGGAGTTCGTCGTCTTCCGGGGCCTTAGCCCGAGTCCGAGCCCTAGGTCGGGCGGAGCGGAGTTCGCCGTCTTCCGGGGCCTTAGCCCGAGTCCGAGCCCTGGGTCGGGCGGAGCGGAGTTCGCCGTCTTCCGGGGCCTTAGCCCGAGTCCGAGCCCTGGGTCGGGCGGAGCGCAGTTCGCCGTCTTCCGGGGCCTTAGCCCGAGTCCGAGCCCTGGGTCGGGCGGAGCGGAGTTCGCCATCTTCCGGGGCCTTAGCCCGAGTCCGAGCCCTGGGTCGGGCGGAGCGGAGTTCGCCGTCTTCCGGGGCCTTAGCCTGAGTCCGAGCCCTGGGTCGGGCGGAGTTTCCTATGGCGCCTTTGGCAAGGCCTGGCTGCCTGTCAGTCTCACTTACCTTTGCGTTAAATGCCCCTATGACTTGGTTGGTCGGCGCGGCGATTTAGTCAGGGTTGCTTCTTAATGAAGGCAAGGCCTCGGGCGAGCCAGAGATGCGTCTGCCGTAAAAAAAGGGGGCCTCGGGCGAGACGGAAATACCTCAGGGTCGGCTGCCCTTGCCCGAGGCTAGGCTCGGGCGAGGCGTGATCGAGTCGCTCGTATGGACTGATCCCTGACTTAATCGCACCCATCAGGCCTCTGCAGCTTTATGCTGATGGGGGTTACCAGCTGAGAATTAGGCGTCTTGAGGGTACCCCTAATTATGGTCCCCGACACTACTCGTTCTAGATTAGTTAATTTTTGTGAGCATTACTCCTTTGTCTCTTCTATTGAGCCTTTCAGGGTAGAAGAGGCCTTGCTAGATCCGGACTGGGTATTGGCCATGCAGGAGGAGCTCAATAATTTCAAGAGGAATGAAGTTTGGACACTGGTGCCTCGTCCCAAGCAAAATGTTGTGGGAACCAAGTGGGTGTTCCGCAACAAACAGGACGAGCACGGGGTGGTGACGAGGAACAAGGCTCGACTTGTGGCAAAAGGTTATGCCCAAGTCGCAGGTTTGGACTTTGAGGAGACTTTTGCTCCTGTGGCTAGGCTAGAGTCTATTCGTATATTGCTAGCATATGCCGCTCACCATTCTTTCAGGTTGTTCCAAATGGATGTGAAGAGCGCTTTCCTCAACGGGCCAATTAAGGAGGAGGTGTACGTGGAGCAACCCCCTGGCTTCGAGGACGAACGGTACCCCGACCACGTATGTAAGCTCTCTAAGGCGCTCTATGGACTTAAGCAAGCCCCAAGAGCATGGTATGGATGCCTTAGAGACTTTTTAATTGCTAATGCTTTCAAGGTTGGGAAAGCCGATCCAACTTTATTCACTAAGACTTGTGATGGTGATCTTTTTGTGTGCCAAATTTATGTCGATGACATAATATTTGGTTCTACTAATCAAAAGTCTTGTGAAGAGTTTAGCAGGGTGATGACGCAGAAATTCGAGATGTCGATGATGGGCGAGTTGAAATACTTCCTTGGGTTCCAAGTGAAGCAACTCAAGGACAGCACCTTCATCTCCCAAATGAAGTACACGCAAGACCTGCTAAAGCGGTTTGGGATGAAGGACGCTACGCCCGCAAAGACGCCGATGGGAACTGACGGACACACCGACCTCAACAAAGGAGGTAAGTCCGTTGATCAAAAAGCATACCGGTCCATGATAGGTTCTTTGCTTTATTTATGTGCTAGTAGACCGGATATTATGCTTAGTGTATGCATGTGTGCTAGATTTCAATCCGATCCAAGGGAGTGTCACTTAGTGGCCGTGAAGCGAATTCTTAGATATTTAGTCGCTACGCCTTGCTTCGGGATCTGGTATCCAAAGGGGTCTAACTTTGACTTGATTGGATATTTAGACTCCGACTATGCTGGATGTAAGGTCGATAGGAAGAGTACATCGGGGACGTGCCAATTCTTAGGAAGGTCCCTGGTGTCATGGAATTCTAAGAAACAAACTTCCGTTGCCCTATCCACCGCTGAGGCCGAGTATGTTGCCGCAGGACAGTGTTGCGCGCAACTACTTTGGATGAGGCAAACCCTCCGGGACTTTGGCTACAATCTGAGCAAAGTCCCACTCCTATGTGACAATGAGAGTGCTATCCTCATAGCGGAAAATCCTGTTGAGCACAGCCGCACAAAGCACATTGACATCCGGCATCACTTTTTGAGAGACCACCAGCAAAAGGGAGATATCGAAGTGTTTTATGTTAGCACCGAGAACCAGCTAGCCGATATCTTTACCAAGCCTTTAGATGAGAAGACCTTTTGCAGGTGGCGTAGTGAGCTAAATGTCTTAGATTCGCGGAACTTGGATTGATTTATAGCATACATGTGTTTATGCCTTTGATCATGTTCCTTATGCATTTTGTTGTTTACTTGTGGTGCTCAAGTTGTACAAACACTCCCCGGACCTCACAAGTCCTTTTGCAAGTGATGCACATATTTAGGGGGAGTTGTGCTACAACTTGACCCTTTGAGACTAACCGTTTGCTTGAGTTTGCTTGATTTAGTCTCAAAGGAGGTTTGAAAGGGAAAAGGTGGACTTGGACCATGAAAGACTTCCACTGCACTCCGATGAGAGGGTAACTTATTCCAAGTTCATCTCATGTACTCCTATTGCCTTTGTATTCTTATTTGAAGATTTTGGTGAGGCAATGGGGTTAAAGGGCCAAGATTGATCCCGTTTTGGTGCTTGATGCCAAAGGGGGAGAAAATAAGGCCAAAGCAATAAATGGATCAGCTACCACTTGAGAAATTTTGAAAATAGTAGAATAGAGCTTTTGGTTTGTCAAAACTCTCTTGTTGTCTCTTTTGTCAAAAGTTGGCCTCTTGTGGGGAGAATAGTCGATTATGGGAAAAAGGGGGAGTTTTTGAAATCTTTGATCAATTTCTCTTGGAACAACTCTCTTTATGTCTCTACAATTGTGTTTGAATTAGAGATAGGAGATTGAGGTTGATTTGCAAAAATAAAACCAAGTGGTGGCAAAGTATGATCCATATATGCCAAATATGAATCAAAACAATTTTGAGTTCTTATTTGTATTGATGTTGCACCTCTTTAGTCGCTTTTTGTTGTGTTGGCATAAATCACCAAAAAGGGGGAGATTGAAAGGGAAATGTGCCCTTGGGCCATTTCTAAGTATTTTGGTGATTGAGTGCCAACACAAGTGCTTAAGTGAAAATATATGCCAAATGTTGGACAAAGTCCAAATCAAGAGTAAAGGTATGTTTCTAAGACTTAGTACATTGTTTTGAAGACTAATGCTCTGTGTCTAAGTGCTGGAAACAGGAAAAATCGAATTGCGAAAGAAATGGCTTTGTACAGCCAAAGTCTGCTCAGTCTGGGTGCACCGGACTGTCCGGTGGTGCACCGGACAGTGTCCGGTGCGCCAGGCTAGCTCTGGCGAACTTGCTGCTCTCGGGACTTCGACGGCGGTGTACAGCTATAAATCATCGAACTGTCCGGTGGTGCACCGGACTGTCCGGTGAGCCGTTCACAGGCGAACTCGTCGCTCTCGAGAGATGATTAACGACGTACGGCTATAATTCACCGGACTGTCCGGTGATCCAATGGTCAGCCGGGCCAACGGTCGGCCGAGGATTCCGCGCGTGACGCGTGGCCGAGCCAACGGTCACAATGGGGCACCGAACTGTCCGGTGTGCACCGGACAGTGTCCGGTGCGCCAACGGCTCTGAATCTGCAACGGTCGGCTTCGCCAAATAAGGAAAGAGATCCGCACCGGACAGTGTCCGGTGGTGCACTGGACTGTCCGGTGCGCCAGGCGACTGAAGGCAAGAATTGCCTTCCTGGAATGCTCTCAACGGCTCCTAGCTGCCTTGGGGCTATAAAAGGGACCCCTAGGCGCATGGAGAAGAACACCAAGCATTCCCCAAGCATTCTAAAGCACCAAGACTTCGATTCCGCGCATTTGATTCTTTGTGATAGCATCTAGAGCTCTATTTGAGTTGTGAACTCGTCGGGTTGTGTTGTGAACTCTTGTTGCGACTTGTGTGCGTGTTGTCGTTCTGATTTTGTGTCTTGTGTGCGTTGCTCATCCCTCCCTTACTCCGTGCTTCTTTGTGAACATCAAAGTGTAAGGGCGAGAGACTCCAAGTTGTGGAGATTCCTCGCGAACGGGATATAGAAAAGCAAAGCAAAACACCGTGGTATTCAAGTGGGTCTTTGGACCGCTTGAGAGGGGTTGATTGCAACCCTCGTCCGTTGGGATGCCACAACGTGGAGTAGGCAAGCGTTGGACTTGGCCGAACCACGGGATAAACCACTGTGTCTATCTGTGTTGATCTTCTTGTGGTTATCGTGTCTTGCTTAGACTCCTCTCTAGCCACTTGGCGAATATTGTGCTAACGCTTAATCAAGTTTTTGTGGCTTTAAGTTTAAGTTTTACAGGATCACCTATTCACCCCCCTCTAGGTGCTCTCAATAGTACCAATCCTTCGCTTTTTCTGCCCATCCACCTTTTTTTGTAGCCGAAGGCTCCTCTTTCTTCTATAAAAGCTTCATTAGTTCCAGTCTCAGAGGACTTAGCAGCTTGATAGGTAGAGATTCAGTCATTACCTTTAAAATTTCTGCCACTTCGGTAGCAGGAGGTGTCGAGGGAGTCTCCTCTTCTACCTCAGTCACCTTCGACTCTGGAGTTGCAGCTTTTCTTTTCTTCATAGCAGCCACCTTTGGCTCAGGAATGGATTTTCTTTTCTTTAAAATATTCTCATCCTCCTTCACCATTCTGGCAGCTTGTCTGCTCAAAACGCTAACAATCCTTTTCCTTTTTGCCCCTTCGGCACCCTTCTTGAGTTGCTCATAATCAGGGTATCCAAATTTTAGAGCGTCCATTACCCGGGTTAACCTTCATTTTGGCCGGGTGCCGAAGGCTGCTATCATTAATTGGTCTTCTTTTTTTGGTATAGTTCCCCAAAATTTCATTACACATAGTTTCAATCATTTCCACACATTTTTGGCAAGGCTCCTTGAACAGTATCTCAAATTTAAAGCGATAAGGTAATTGAACAAGTTCATATTTCTTCTTTGTTCCCTTCATCTTCGGCATCACCCAGTCACTTGACGTTGGGTACGTTCGATTGGCTAGGTATTCCTGCACCAAGTCCTTGGTGCCGATTTGCTCAGCCACCACCCTGAATTCCACCTTGGCCAAATGGCATGCTGACCCTAGCTGCATGTTGCATAGGGGCCTAGTCATTCCGAAGTTTGGGGTCAGCGGGCATATGACCATCGACATCAGTTACCCCCTCTTCTTCTCATCAGCCTTGATATAAAACCATTCACCTTTCCAGCTGGTTGGCCATTTGGTGCGATAACTGAGGACTGGAGCCTTTGTATCCTTGCGATACGCAAAATTGTAGCAGCCAAAATTTTCATATAGACCGTCTGCCTTGGCCTTCGTCTGGTAGTGCAACTCATGCACTCGGTAGAATGCTTCGGCATCTGGGCTCATCACTTGGCTTTGGAGGGCCCATATGAAGACACTAAGCCTAACAATGGCGTTAGAGGTCAGCTGATGAAGATATATCTCGAAATTTTTCAAGACTTCCCCTATCATCTCATTCAGAGGAAGTCGTAGTCCTGCTCTGAAAAAACTCTTGAAAACCAAAACTTCATCATCCTTTGGCGCTGGGGTGGTTTCTTCTCGGGCAAATCGAACAAGTTTCCTTTCAACTTCCCCAAAGTAGCCCAGCTTCATCATCATGGGTATGTCAGCTTCGGATATAGTAGATTTCCTAAAATCTAGATGGCTGGGTTTTGTTGGGATCAAAATACTATAATCTTCTTCATCCTCTTCAATATCTTCTTCTTCAGCAACGGTCTGTTCAGCTTTGGTAATAGGGGTACCTTCATCAACAGTTCCCTCGGTCACAACTAGACCTGATTGTTTCATGACTTCGGAAATTGGTGTCGTCTCGGTGACCTCAGTCTCTTCTCCTTTACGAGTCACCCTTGCAGTTGAACGCACTATGGCCATCTGATGGATTCTTTGTGGTTTTAACAAAGTTGATGTTTCTTTTTGTAGTTTTGACAAAGCTCACTCTTTTGATGAAGTTAACTCTAAATGATGAAGAGTTTGCTTGAGAGCATAGTGGAAAAGCTTTGGCTACGGTTAAATTTCTTAACAGCATAACAGTGCAATGGCAATGAATGCTGTAGTAACTCTGCACCAACCCGTCTGTTTATATAGTGCTGTAGGGGGGAAGGTAAACCGCCAGATCGCTTACACCCGCTGAACGGTGGACCACTCGGCGCTCGGAAGGTGAACTGCCAAATCGCCTGTATTTGCTGAACAGTGGACCACCCGATGCCTGGAGTTTTTTAATCGTTTCTCGGCAACGAGCTCAGGGAAGATGTTTTTTGGACCTTCGGCATTCCGAAGCCTTCGATATTTTTCACGGATCGAGCTCGTTACAAAAAACGATCTAGCACCGCGAAGGGGCTACTGTTGGGGACCTTCTTCTTCGCTGAAGGTCCTCTATGCAAAAACACCTTCAGCAGGATGATATGCAAACAGACGTAACGCGAAGATGTATGCCGAAGCTACAACCCAGAGAGCTTCGGCATGACGACATGCCTTGAGACGAAGGACAATACCGACTTAAAGAGGAGAGGACCGTACAGGCCCTGATGATTTGTGTGATGTTTATAATTTGTTATCAAGGACATAAATGTAATTTCGACCGGGCTGTGTCCCGTGACTATAAATAGGTGAACAGTAACCCCGTACTGTTCACACTGACTTGTAATCACTCGCACGTCACTCTTGGATTTTTGCCTTCTATCAAGCTGAAGGTACAAATGTAATTTAATATCATTAATATTTGTTCATGATTATATAATGAGAATAATGATAATCTAATGATTTAATATAATTGTTCATGTTCCTTCTATGCCTCATATGTACTTGTTTTTATTCTTACATACCGAGATGATGAAGGTATGTCCTTCATGACCTTCGTCTGAAGATCATTATATCCTAAGGGATATAATGCTTCGAAGGACGAAGGTCTTTAACCATTAACATTTGTGTTGCCTTGTTCTTAATTTATAGCATTTGAGAACAAGTCCCCAACAAGTGCAATCCGCATGGCGGGTAATCCTGTTGAACACAGCCGCACTAAGCACATAGATATTCAGTGTCACTTTCTGAGAGATCACCAACAAAAGGGGGATATCAAAATTGCTTATTTTAATACCCACAACCAATTAGCTGATATCTTTACCAAGCCACTAGATGAGAAGACCTTTAGCAAACTTAGGAATGAGTTAAATATACTTGATTCTCGGAATTTTGATTGAAACATTGCACACATAGCTAATTTATATACCTTTGATCATATCTCTTTCATTTGGTACAAATGCATATTTCTTATTCTTCTTGTGCCAAGGCTAAGACTAATGTGATTTCTAGTATATCTCTATGATTAGTCTTAAATTGAAAGGGAAATGGAGTATTCGGTAAAGGCAAGGCTTCCACTCCAATATCTAACGGCATCATTTACCCTTTGTCGTTACTCTGCAAACTCTCAATTGGTATATTCTTTCACTCATATGTCCTTTTATCAATGTGGGAGAAAGTATCAGAGGACTCTCAAGTTCTCCATTTTTGGCGATTAATGCCAAAGGGGGAGAAAGTATTAAGCCCAAAGCAAAAGGACCGCACCACCACCATTTTAAAATTTTAGTATATTTTTCAAATTGATATTAAGATCTTTCATTTGGTATCTTTAAAAGTCAATTTTCAAATTGGTATCTATTTCAAAAACCCTATTGAAAGTTAAGGGGAGAAGTCATTCAGGGGAGCTTTTATTTAGTCAAAGGAAAAGCATTTGAAACAGGGGGAGAAATTTCAAATCTGAAAAATGCTTCTTGCAATCATATTCTTATACCTTTGACTATTTGAAAAGAATTTGAAGTTGAAAAGATTTTCAAAAGGATTTGCAAAAACAAACATGTGGTGCAAATGTGGTCCAAAATGTTAAATAAAAAGAAAAGCAAACTATTCATTCTTAGTGATACTTTCAATTGGCTTAACTCCAAGTAACATACGCACATTCATTATAAATGCAAACTAGTTACATTTCTGCACTTCATATTTGTTTGGTTTGTGTTGGCATCAATCACCAAAAAGGGGGAAATTGAAAGGGAAATCGGGTTAACCATTTCCTATAACTAATTTTGGTGGTTGATGATCAACACAAACACGTGGACTAACTAGTTTGTCTAGATATCGTATATTACAGGTGCATAAGGTTCTACACAAACCAAGCAAGAAATCCGGTTAGGGACACAATAAAAAATGGAGCAAAGAACTTCAGTGTGCTGAAATATGGCGCACCGAACTGTCCAGTGTGCCACCGGACAGTGTCCTGTGCACCAGGGTCATACAACTTCGAACCAGACACTCTCGGGAATCTAGAGGCGCACTCCACTATAATTCACCGGACTGTCCGGTGTGCCACCGGATTGTCCGATGAGCTAGCGGAGCAACGGCTCCCTGCGTGCCAACGACTCTCTACGCAGAGGAACAGTGCGCTACAATGCCGTGACAGAAGTTAGAGCGCAGAAGTCAGAAGGCACAGGACTGTCCGGTGTAGCATCGGACTAACAGGTGCAGCTAGAAGACAAACATCTCCAACGGTCAACTACTCCAAACCCTAACAGTTGCGCTGACATGGCACGCACCGGACAGTGCACAGTGACTGTCCAGTGGTGCACCAGACTGTCTGGTGCGCCCATCGCTAGCAGAATTCAGCCAACGACTAGAAGTGGTTGGGAGGCTATAAATACCCCCCAACCACCTCATTCACTCCTATCCAAGCATTTTCTGAGTTCTCATTCATTGCAAGAGCAAAAGCCCAACACTCCAAGACACAATCAAAGCAATCAATCCACTCAAAGTCCCAAAATCAACTCTAGTGCATTAGGGATTGTGAGAGGATCACTTGTGTTCTTTGTTGCTCTTTTCGCTTGGTTTGGCCTTTTTATTTTCCCTTCTATTTCTCAAGTGACTTGTAATCGTAACAAGAGACACCTAAGTGTGTGGTGGTCCTTGCGGGGTCTAAGTGACCCGTGAGATTAAGGAAAACGCTCACTCGGTCTGAGTGACTGTTTGAGAGAGGGAAAGGGTTGAAATAGACCCGGTCTTTGTGACCTCCTCAACGGGGACTAGGTTCTTTGGAACCGAACCTCGGTAAAACAAATCATCGTGTTCACTCGCCTTGATTCTTGTTTGATTTGTTTTCCCCTCTCTAACGTTTCCTTGCTAGTGTGAATTTGAGTTGGCTCATCCACAATCCTTTAGCAACTCCTAGCAAGAGAGATATTCTTTTGGACTTGAATTTAATTCTAACGCTAACCCACAACCTTAGTGTGTGTTTAAGTTTATAAATTTTAGGTTTCGCCTATTCACCCCCCTCTAGGCGACTTTCAATAGGCCTTTTTAGTTTTTGCACAATAAACCATTAAGTCTTAGAAACAAAGATAGGAAAATAAATGGGACAACAACAACATGGCAAATTAGCTAGTTCATGTATCAAATAACGTAGCCAACAGAGCCTACACAAATAGTGTCTTACAATAACTTTGAGCCCAATAGCTTAGGGCTCAAATGGTGTCCATGTCACCCAAATGTTACCTATTGTAGCCACCCTCCTAGGTAAATTGGACAAAAGGACTGGTGGGAGTAAACCAATTAACCAGACTGCACAAAAAGATCAACAACAAACTATTCCTAGGTGCAGTCAAAAGAAGAGAGAGTGGGTGAGGGGTGGAAGAACTATACACATCTCAACACATAACCCCCTAGTAGCCATGCACACCAACCTGTAATTCACCTACATGTAGTAGTTCTTGGCTAGGAAGGTCCTAAGCCAAAGGTTTTTGTCCCTCAGTCATGTTAACAAAGCCCCTACCTTGGTCCTTGTTGTCTAGGAGGAAGGTGTAGGCAACAATCAGTGCCTCCTCGGAATAGCCAGGAATCTCCATCATAGCCAGGTAGAGGTTAGCATCTACATAGGCAGGTCTAGTCTCTCTAAGAGCATCTTACTTACACAACACCTCACAGCTCAAAGAGGGATCTTTCTACATGCATATAAAAATGATACAGGAATTAAGCTCCTCATACCCTACTTGGCCTCAACATGTTTGCACAATGAATCGGTAAGGAAAAAGAGCACGACTACATCATCTAGATGATACCTCTAGGTGCACGTAAAGGAACACATTATTGACTATTTTAGTATAAATCCAAAGCAATCCACATGAAAACGAAAATCACAGCAGGTATACCAAGCATAACAAAGTAGATATCTCATCCTCAAATAAACCAAAACAGACTATAGAAAATCATGAACAACCTATATTGTACCAAATCTTAACGGATTCAGCAACCAGAAGAAATAGAAGATTGCAGGTCGATTTCACCTTGGGTTTGGTGTAACGCCCTGAATTTGGGGGTAGAATTTTTTCTTCTTTAATACTCACCAGATTCAGGCGTTACTCTCTTTTCTCTTCCCGTTTCGCTCCTTCTTCCCAGTTTCAAAGCAGTATAGCGACTGTTGTCCGTCTCGCGTGTAAACAAAAACCTAAGTTGTCATGGGTATTGCATCATGCTGAAGCATATTTCCTTTGTCTGATGTAGTGTTTAATCGCGCGTCCGTTTTGCCTCGCTCGGATCTCGATTCGCGATTGGTTTCTGATCCATGGTCGTGTGCACCGCGAGTTTTCGACCTGCGACCCGACCTAGCCTGACCCAGCCCAGCCCAGCCTGGTCCGGCCCGGCCCGGCGCGCCCCTGGCGCCCCCTCTCTATCTCTCTCTCATTTGATTTTCCCGCGCAACAACTCCTTCTCCCTCTCCCTCTCTTCCACCTCTCTCTATCCCACCTCGTGCCCTAGGTGATTCGGTGACGGTTATCGCCAGATTTTGGATCCCCGAGGTGAGCTCTCCCTCTCTCTCCCTTCCTCTCTCTCTCTGTTCCTCTCCCTTCCCTCTTCCCTCCCTGCGCGTGCCCCTTTCTTCCCCGCGCGCGCTCACCCCCAGCGGCCGTGCCCTCCCTCGCAGTCGCGCCCTCCCCTGGCGACTTGCGCCCGGCCCGCGGCCCCGCGCCCCCCGGCGGCCGTGCCCGGCCCCGTGCCCCCCTACGGCTCGCGCCCCCAGTGGTCATGCCCTCTCCCATGGCTCACGCCCCCGGCAGCCATGCCCTCCCTCCCCCGCGGCCCCACACCCTTCCCCGCGGTCTCAAACCCTCCTCGGCAGCTCGCGCCCTCCCCGGCGGCCATGCCCCCCGGCAACGCCCCCGCGCCCTTCCCCATGGACCCGCACCTCCCCGGTGGCCCCTGCGCGTCCCCGGTGGCCCTCGCATGCCCCCGGCGCGGCTCGCGTGCCCCCGGCGCGGCCTCGCGTGCCCCGGCGCGCGCAGCGCGTTCCCCCGCGCGCGACCATAGCGTGCGCGACGCTTAAATTTTGGTTTAATTAATTTTAAATTTAGTTTAGTTGACATGCTTCGTCGCGCGCTTCGTCGTACGACGATTTAATTCAAATTCATATTTATTAGTGTGCTTCGTCGCGTGACGATTCATCTTAATTTCAGATTATTTAATGTGTGGCGTCGTGCATCCAGTCGCGCGATGTTTCGTTTTAAATTCAGTTTAGATGACGTATGCTGTCGTGTGTTTCGTCGTGCGATGCTTGACGTTATTTTCATAATAATTCAAATGTCTCGTGGCGCGCTCCGTCGCGCGACGAGTCATTTTATTCTCAATTCAGTCTAGGTGTTGTGTCGCGCGTTTCACCGCATGACAATCCTTTTAAATTTACTTTGGTTTGTTTATAATGATTAAACATGGTATATGACTTTATCCTATGCATAGCGCGATTACCAAATCAATACTATTCCGTTTAGATGAGTACTTTGATCTATAATCGCGTAACGTGATCGCTCTTCGACCGTAGCCTCGACCATTACTCTCTCTTTCTCGCTTAGTTGTAGGTATGAGCCCTGCCTCAAGCGTCTGTTTATTATTATTGCATGGTGTACTATTTTTTGTATTAAATTTGTGGAATGTATGTTTGAACTCGTATAGATAACGGTCATTTGGTGGAGTCCGAAGGAGTTGTAGGTGAAGACCCTGAGCAGTAGCTGGTTGGTGAAGGCAAGTGTCCCTTGACCCATCCATGTCCTACTCATTCTTATAATTCACTCCCCGCATTTACACAGTTTATACCTAAGGATTGACTATCTTTTGTTTATCTTGTCCTTGTTTACCTATTTTGGTTGGGTTATTTTGGTTTAGCTTTATGCTAGTGCTTCACATTAATCAATGAACATGATGAGATTATCTATGAAAAGTTGTTTTCCCTTTTGATTATGATGATGGTACTGTGACGTTTAAGGGGACTCGAGCTATTTCTCGAGTGCCTCTCTATAAGGACTGGTTCGTTGGATGACCGCTCGGAAAAACAGTGCAACCATGAGGGTGGAATGGGACGCCGTTAGCTGAGTAATTAGAGGAACTGGGGTGTAGTTTGCTTCGTCGTCGTGTCGTCAATGGGGCTCGGTGTCTATGGCTCGCTCTGCCAAGGGTGGTTTGCCCCTTGGGGAGGAGTGCGGTACATTTAGGAAACCCAACGGGCAGCTACAGCCTTAGGAAATCTTTGTAAAGGCTACGTAGTGAAACCCTGCCTATTCACCTTGGTAGTGTTTAAGGGTTTGATCAGCCCGAGGCAAAAGGGAATCATGGCTTGTTGGTAAAGTGCGCAACCTCTGTAGAGTGTTATGAAAACTGGTATATCAGTCATGCTCGCGGTTATGAGTGGCCAAGGGAGCGCCATTGATTAGAGATACTTTGATCAGAGATTATTGGTTTACAGGTGGTGATGAGGATGATGGTTATGATTATGCTTATGGTAATGTTTCTGGTATTCTTTTCGTTTGGAAAGGGTACTTTTGGGTTAATAACTAGGGTTAATGCTAAAACCTAGCTCTCTAACTAGTAATAATAACCTTACCAACTAAAAGCAACTGCTTGACTTTAACCCCACATAAAGCTAGTCCACTACAGCCAAAACGGGACAATTACTGAGTATGTTGATGTGTACTCACCTTTGCTTTTCACACCAAACCCCCCAGGTTGTCCATGTTGCAACCACTGCTTAGGAGAAGATGAAGTCGTGGAGGAAGACTTCCAGGAGTTCCAAGAGTACGATGAGTTCTAGGCGTGGATTAGCGGCAAACCCCCAGTCGGCTGCCTGTGAAGGCCGTGTGTATCTACGTTTCTTTTCCGCACTTTGATAATTATTAATGACTACGTGGATGTCTCGGATATCATGATGTAATCAACTATTACTATCTTTCATGTTATTATTTAAGCACTGTGTGATGATGTCCAGTTATGTAACTGTTATGTACGTGAATTGCTGATCCTGGCACATACATGGTTCGCATTCGGTTTGCCTTATAAAACCGGGTGTGACATAGGTGGTATCAAAGCCGTGCTAACTGTAGGACCGCTAACCTAGAGTAGAATGGTCATTCTAAGGACTATAGACCCCTATTATCACATTGGCTTTGGTATCCCTTCAAAAGTTGGTCATATCGACCATATCTATGTTTTATTATATATATTAAACCTTGCTGAAAATTTTGTTTTATTCTAATTCCTATAATTTTTTTATGGTCTACTTGCTGGTCATATTAGCTATGTGCTCACTCTTATGCTTACGGTGTCTTTTGTAAATGGCTCATCTTAGACACACCGCATGGAAGTCAGTCATTCCTTTCTTGCCTTCTCATCTCCCAAAGCGTTCGCTTCGCCGACCGGTGACTGGTCAGTCTAGTCATTTGGAGAGGCTACACCACCGCCTACACGAGGAGTAGGAGCGTCGGCGACAGGAGTTGGAGCAGCAGGGCTCTTCTTCCTCGCCTCAGCAGGAGGTAGAGTCTGTGAGGAGCTGCTCTCCTGTGCCCCCGCTGGAGGCGCCCCCTGCACCACCACTGGGCGTCCTGGCCGCTAGAGTAGCTGTTGGAGGAGACCCCGACGATAGAGGTGACGATAGTAGCTCGAGCCATAGCACCGACCTTTCAGAGGAACAGGAGCCGGAGGGATGGGTTGCTCGACCCATCATTCGTGACGCCACTCACGGGTGTCACTTCCACGATGTGCTTGACACCTTGCTGCACCAGGCACTTTACTGGCATACTTGGTCTATCGAGTATCGCTGTGTTGTCTTCCAGCACAGTCGCAGGGTTTACCTAGACCGCTGGGAGGTGACTTGTTTGGTGCGCCGTCCGAAGAACAGTCTCCGAGGTGCGGGGGTCTAATCAAAGCATTACTCTATTTCTGAGCGGGACTCAGCTGAGGCGGCCATGCAAGATGTCGCACGGCGTGTGCTTTCGCACTACTGCTCAGTGCTCGGTGGGGTGGCCGATGGTCTTAACCTGAGGTATTACCCCCACCGTCCATCTGGCAGCACAGGAGGCGTGGTTGTCTCACCTGTTGGTGAGGACAATCCTAGGTTGAGCAGTATAGTCAACCTAGTCGTCGTGCTAAACATGGAGCTGGACCATGCTTTAGATGAGCTGAGTAGGGCTCATGCTGAGATCGCCCAGTTGCGGGCTGAGCGCGTGGAGCATCGTCACCTAGAGGATGGCTCTCCCGCCCCCGTCGGGACTCAGCACCCGTACCGCTCACCTCGATGTGGACACCATGCCTATGGTAACCCTGACTGCAGGACTAGGATAAATTTAGAACCATAGACCGTCAGCTTCAGATCTTGTAATTAATGTTTAAAATAGAAGTCTTAGTCTTAGCCTTAGTCTTACTCTCAGTTAGTTTTAGTTAGACAGGGTAGTTTGCTTATCCTATGTTTTTATGTTTCTCATGATGGACTATGATGGATTTGGATCTTTGTAATGACTATCGCCAGAGTGTGGGCATCCCCCGCACTTTGGTTTACCTGCTAATGTTAATAAAATTAGTTATCTAGTTGGGAAGCCCTTTTATTCTACTTATCTCTTTATCTGAGAAGCTGTGTTTGCCTGTGATTGAGAGGCAGTGAAGATGTTCATCTGTTCAGTACTGTGGAAGAATTCAATACTCTTTTCTTATGCTGCAAGATTTGCAAGATCAGTTTTGATGTGTGATTGCATTTTGCAGATGTCAGACAACAGAAGCAGAGGACAAAGGCATGCTCAACAGGAGCAGGCAGCATTGCAAGATGAGGCACCCTGGCAGCAGCTGCCACCACCGCCCCCGATGACAATAGAGCAGATGTTCCTAATGCAGACTCAGGCAGTCCAAGCCATTGGTCAGACTCTAGCCGCTATGCAGCAGCAGCAACAGCCCCCACCTCAACCTCAGATGCCTCAGATGTCTAGGGACAAGCGCGCTGAATCCATGAGAGGTCATCCCCCAGTGTTCGCTCACTTTGCTGACTCCATGGATGCTGAAGATTGGCTGTGTACCATGGAGCAGGACTTGCACACCGCTCAATGTGACGACAGAGAGAAAGTGTTGTATGGTCCCCATCTATTGAGGGGAGCAGCTCAGTCTTGGTGGGAGTCCTATCTCGCCACCCACGCCAACCCTGACACCATCACTTGGGAGGAATTCAGAGATAATTTCTACCAGTATCATGTTCCAGCAGGTCTGATGACAGTGAAGAAAGAGGAATTCCTGGCGCTCAAGCAAGGGCCCATGTCTGTCAGTGAGTACCGATACAGGTTTTTGTAGCTGTCCCGCTATGCTCCTGAAGATGTCAGCATAGATGCCAAGAGGCAGTATCGTTTCTTGAGAGGCTTAGTCGATCCCCTGCACTATTAGCTGATGAATCATACCTTTTCCACATTTCAGCACCTGATCGACATAGCAATCATGACAGAGAAGAAGCGCAAGGAGATGGAGGATCGCAAGCGCAAGATTGGTGGACCTCAGCCTGGAAGCAGCAATCGCCCTCGTTTCTTAGGCAACCCACCTCAGTCGTTCAAGCAGAATCAGCGCCCGCTTCAGCAGCAGTTTCAGAGGCAGTACCCCCAGCATCAGCAGTAGAATCGTCAGAACAATCAGTCAGGAGGAAGTCAGTTCCAGAGGCAGAATCAGTAGGCACCTCGTCTCCCCGCCCCAGCAACCAACCAGAGCAGTCAAGCAGCCCTAGTGCAAGGTGGAAGCAGAGCATGTTTCCATTGTGGAGAGCAGGGCCATTGGGTAATGCAATGTCCGAAGAAGGCAGCCCAGCAGCAGTCAGGCCCTAGTGCCCCAGCGAAGCAGAATGTGTCTCAGCCAGGAGCAGGCAACCGCGTCCAGACACGCTACAACCATGGGAGACTGAACCATTTGGAGGCTAAAGCAGTTCAGGAAACACCAGGCATGATAGTAGGTATGTTTCCAGTTGATTCCCATATTACAAAAGTATTATTTGATACTGGAGCAACACATTCATTTATTACTGCATCATAGGTAGAAGCACATAATTTTCCAATAACTACCATGTCAACACCCATTCAAATTGATTCAGCCGGTGGTAAAGTTCGAGCCGATAGTGTTTGCTTGAATGTAAGTGTGGAAATAAGGGGGATAGAGTTTCTTACTAACCTCATAGTAATGGGTACCTAGGGAATAGATGTCATCCTAGGGATGAATTGGCTAGATAAGTACCAAGCAATTATCAGCTATGATAAGAGGACAATTAAGCTGGTGTCCCCACTAGGAGAAGAAGTGGTGACCGAGTTAGTCTCACCCGAGCCAAGGAAAGGAGGTTGTCATTAGATGGCTATTGATAGCAAGGAGGCAGATTCACTTGAGACTATCAAGGTTGTGTCAGATTTTCCGGATGTGTTCCTAAAAGATTTACCAGGTATGCCACCTGAGCAGATAGTTGAGTTTGCCATAGAGCTTCTTCCTGGCACCGCCCCCATTTCTAAAAGAGCCTACTGAGTATCTAGACCAGAGTTGGTTGAACTCAAGAAGCAAATCGATGGGCTGTCAGAGAAAGGTTACATCAGACCAAGCACCTCACCTTAGGCTGCCCCTGTCCTGTTCGTGGAGAAGAAAGATGGCACTAGGAGGATGTGCATCGATTATCGAGCTCTGAATGAGGTCACAATCAAGAACAAGTACCGCTTGCCTAGAATAGAAGATCTGTTCGACCAGTTGAGAGGAGCCAGCGTGTTTTCAAAGATAGATCTAAGTTCAGGTTATCACCAGCTCAGGATTCGACCTTCAGACATTCCGAAGACGGCATTCATTACCAAGTATGGGCCATATGAGTTTACTGTTATGTCTTTTGGCCTAACGAATGCACCAGCCTTCTTCATGAATCTGATGAACAGTGTATTCATGGATTATCTTGACAAGTTTGTGGTGGTATTCATTAATGACATTCTTATATATTCTCAAAGTGAGAAGGAGCATGTGGATCATTTGAAGATGATATTGCAGAGATTGTGAGAGCACCAACTGTATGCAAAGTTGAGCAAGTGCGAGTTCTGGATTGATGAAGTCCTGTTCTTGGGTCACATAATAAACAAAGATGGATTGACTGTGGATCCAAAGAAAGTGGCAGATATTTTGAACTGGAAAGTGCCAATGGATGCTCAAGGAATCAAGAGCTTCATTGGAATGGCTGGATACTATCGGCGATTCATTAAAGGATTTTCGAAGATCGCAAAACCGATGACAGCTTTGCTAGGCAACAAAGTGGACTTCAAGTGGACTCAGAAGTGCCAAGAAGCCTTTGAAGCGCTGAAAGAGAAGTTGACTACGGCGCCTGTCTTAGTCTTGCCTGATGTGCATAAGCCCTTCTCGTTGTATTGCGACGCTTGTTACACTAGCTTGGGATGCGTATTGATGCAAGAGGGAAGAGTTGTGGCTTACTCATCCCAACAACTGAAGGTTCATGAGAAGAATTATCCAATCCATGACCTATATTTGGAAGCAGTGGTTCACACACTGAAGACATGGTGGCATTATCTGTACGGGCAGAAGTGTGATGTCTACATAGACCACAAGAGTCTGAAGTACATATTCACCCAGTCAGAGCTGAATATGAGACAACGACGATGGTTAGAATTGATCAAAGACTATGAGTTGGAAATTCATTACCATCCAGGGAAAGCGAACGTAGTGGCAGATGCCTTGAGCAGGAAAAGTCAAGTCAATATGATGGTCGCTCACCCAATGCCTTATGAGTTGGCCAAAGAATTTGACAGGTTGAGTCTCGGATTTTTGAACGCGAGGAGTAACAGTTGAGTTAGAACCCACCTTAGAGCAGGAAATCAAAGAAGCACAGAAGAATGATGAGAAGATCAATGAGATCTAGCAACTGATTCTAGAAGGAAGAGGCAAAGACTTTCGGGAAGATGCAGAAGGTGTGGTACGGTTCAAGGACCGTTTGTGTGTTCCCAATGTCCAGTCTATTCGGGAGTTGATCCTCAAGGAAGCTCATGAGACAGTTTATTCCATACACCCTGGAAGTGAGAAGATGTATCAGGATCCGAAGAAGAAATTTTGGTGGTACGGAATGAAAAGGGAGATCGCAGAGCATGTGGCCATATGTGATAGTTGTCAGAGGATCAAGGCAAAGCATCAGAGGCCAGCTGGATTGTTGTAGCCGTTGCGAATTCCTCAGTGGAAATGGGATGAAATCGGGATGGACTTCATAGTCGAATTGCCTCGCACTCGAGCCAGCTACGATTCCATTTGGGTAGTGGTGGACCGCTTAACCAAGTCAGCCCACTTCATACCTGTCAAGACTAGCTACAATAGTGCAGTATTGGCGGAGCTATACATGTCCCGGATCGTTTGTCTTCACGGTGTACCAAAGAAGATAGTGTCAGACAGAGGAACGCAGTTCACCTCTCATTTTCTGGCAGCAGTTGCATGAAGCCTTGGGTACACATCTGAATTTTAGTTCAGCATATCATCCACAGATAGATGGATAGACTGAAAGAACTAATCAAATCCTCGAAGATATGCTAAGAGCCTGTGCGTTGCAAGATCAGTCCGGATGGGACAAGAGATTACCTTATGCAGAATTCTCCTATAATAACAGTTACCAGGCTAGTTTGAAGATGTCACCATTTCAGGCACTTTATGAAAGGAGTTGTAGGACTCCGTTGCAATGGGATCAGCCTGGAGAAAAGCAAGTTTTTGGGCCAGACATTTTGCTCGAAGCTGAAGAGAACATCAAGATGGTTCAGGAGAACCTGAAGATAGCGCAATCAAGACTGTGAAGTTATGCAGACACAAGAAGGAGAGAGCTGAGTTTTGAACTCGGAGATTTTATCTACCTGAAGGTATCGCCTATCAGAGGAGTCAGAAGATTCGGAGTCAAAGGCAAGCTAGCACCTCGGTATATCGGTCCGTATCAGATTCTCGCAAAGCGTGGAGAAGTGGTCTATCAGCTCAGTCTGCCAGAAGGTTTGTCAGCGGTGCATGATGTCTTTCATGTGTCTCAATTGAAGAAGTGTCTGCGTGTGCCAGAACAGCAGTTGTCAGTGGAAGGTCTGGAAGTCCAAGAAGACTTGACCTACATAGAGAACCCAGCGCAGATTCTTGAGACTGCAGACAGGATCACCCAGAGGAAAACTATCAGAATGTGCAAAGTCAGATGGGGTCACCACTCTGAGGAAGAAGCAACTTGGGAGCGTGAAGATGATCTGATGGCCAAGTATCCCGAACTCTTTGCTGGCCAACCCTGAATCTCGAGGGTGAGATTCTTTTAAGGGGCATAGGTTTGTAACGCCCTGAATTTGGGGGTAGAATTTTTTTCTTCTTTAATACTCACCAAATTCAGGCGTTACTCTCTTTTCTCTTCCCGTTTTGCTCCTTCTTCCCAGTTTCAAAGCAGTATAGCGACAGTTGTCTGTCTCACGTGTAAACAAAAACCTAAGTTGTCATGGGTATTGCATCATGCCGAAGCATATTTCCTTTGTCTGATGTAGTGTTTAATCGCGCGTCCATTTTGCCTCGCTCGGATCTCGATTCGCGATTGGTTTCTGATCCGTGGTCGTGTGCGCCGCGGGTTTTCGACCCACGACCCGACCTAGCCTGACCAAGCCCAGCCCAGTCCAGTCCGGCCTAGCCCGTCGCGCCCCTGGCACCCCCAACCCCCCATGCGCCCCCTCTCTATCTATCTCTCATTTGATTTCCCCGCGCATCAACTCCTTCTCCTCTCCCTCTCATCCACCTCTCTCTCTCCCACCTCATGCCCTAGGTGATTCGGTGATGGTTATCGCTGAATTTTGGATCCCCGAGGTGAGCTCTCCCTCTCTCTCTCCCTTCCTCTCTCTCTCCCTCTCCCTTCCCTCTTCCCTCCCTGCGTGCCCCCTTTCTTTCCCACGCGCGTGCCCCAGTGGCCCGCACCCCCCGGTGGTCGTGCCCTCCCTTGCGGTCGCACCCTCCCCCGGCGACTCGCGCCCGGCCCCGCGCCCCCCCTGCGGCTCGCGCCCCCCGGCGGTCGTGCCCTCCCTCGTGGACCCGCGCCCTTCCCCGCGGCCCTGCGCCCTCACCGGCAGCCGTGCCCCCCCGGCGGCGCCCCCGCGCCCTTCCCCACGGCCCCGCGCCCCCAGGCGGCGCCTTGCGCCTCTCTGGTGGGCCCCACGCGCCTCCCTGTCGGCCCCTATGCGTCCCCGGCGGCCCTCGCGTGCCCCCGGCCGCCCTCGCGTTCCCCCGGCGTGGCTCACGCGCCCCCGACGCGCGCAGCGCGTTCCCGCGCGTGCGACCATAGCGTGCGCGACGCTTAAATTTTGGTTTAATTAATTTTAAATTTAGTTTAGTTGACGTGCTACGTCGCGCGACGATTTTTTTCAAATTCACATTTATTAGTGTGCTGTGTCGTGCGACGATTCATCTTAATTTCAGATTATTTAATGTGTGGCGTCGCGTGTCCAGTTGCGCGATGTTTCGTTTTAAATTCAGTTTAGATGACGTATGCTGTTGTGCGCTTCGTCGTGCGACGCTTGATGTTATTTTCATAATAATTCAAGTGTCTCGTGGCGCGTTCCATCGCGCGACGAGTCGTTTTATTCTCAATTCAATCTAGGTGTTGTGTCGCGCGTATTGCCGCGCGACAATCCTTTTAAATTTACTTTGGTTTGTTTATAATGATTAAACACGGAACATGACTTTATTCTATGCATAACGTGATTGCCAAATCAATATTATTCCGTTTAGACGAAGTACTTTGATCTATAATCGCGTAACGTGATCGCTCTTCGACCGTAGCCTCGACCGTTACTCTCTCTTTCTCGCTTAGTCGTAGGTGTGAGCCCTGCCCCGAGCGTTTGTTTATTTATGATATTTTATTACATGGTGTACTGTTCTTTTGTATTAAATTTGTGGAATGTATGTTTAAACTCGTATAGATAACGGTCAGTTGGTAGATTCTGAAGGAGTTGCAGGTGAAGACCCTGAGCAGCAGCTGGTTGGTGAAGGCAAGTGTCCCTTGACCCATCCATGTCCTACTCATTCTTATAATTCACTCCCCGCATTTATACAGTTTATACCTAAGGATTGACTAGCTTTTGTTTATCTTGTCCTTGTTTACCTATTTTGGTTGGGTTATTTTGGTTTAGCTTTATGCTAGTGCTTCACATTAATCAATGAACATGATGAGAATATCTATGATACGCTGTTTTCCCTTTTGATTATGATGATGGTACTATGACGTTTAAGGGGACTCGAGCTGTTTCTCGAGTGCCTCTCCGTAAGGACTTGTTCGTTGGATGACCTGCCGAGAAAACAGTGCAACCATGAGGATGGAATGGGATGCCCTTAGCTGAGTAATTAGAGGAACTGAGGTGTAGTTCGCTTCGTCGTCATGCCGTCAATGGGGCTCGGTGTATGCGGTTGGCTCTGCCAAGGGTGGTTTGCCCCTTAGGGAGGAGTGTGGTACATTTAGGAAACCTAACGGGCAGCTACAGCCTCAGGGAATCTTTGTAAAGGCTACGTAATGAAACCCTGCCTATTCACCTTGGTAGTGTTTAAGGGTTTGATTGGCCCGAGGCAAAAGGGAATCATGGCTTGTGGGTAAAGTGCGCAATCTCTGCAGAGTGTTATGAAAACTGGTATATCAGTCGTGCTCGCGGTTATGAGCGGCCAAGGGAGCTCCATTGATTAGAGATACTTTGATCAGAGATGTTTGGTTTACAGGTGGTGATGAGGATGATGGTTATGATTATGCTTATGGTAATGTTTCTGGTATTCTTTCCGTTTGGAAAGGGTACTTTTGGGTTAATAACTTGGGTTAATGCTAAAACCTGGCTCTCTAACTAGTAATAATAACATGATCAACTAAAAGCAACTGTTTGACTTTAACCCCACATAAAGCTAGTCCACTACAGCCAAAACGGGACAATTGCTGAGTATGTTGATGTGTACTCACCCTTGCTTTACACACCAACCCTCCAGGTTGTCCACGTTGCAACCACTGCTCAGGAGAAGATGAAGTCGTGGAGGAAGACTTCCAGGAGTTCCAAGAGTATGATGAGTTTTAGGCGTGGGTTAGCGGCAAACCCCCAGTCGGCTGCCTGTGAAGGCCGTGTGTATCTACGTTTCTTTTCCGCACTTTGATAATTATTAATGACTATGTGGATGTCTCGGACATCATGATGTAATCAACTATTACTATCTTTCATGTTATTATTTAAGCACTGTGTGATGATGTCCAGTTATGTAACTGCTGTGTACGTGGATTGCTGATCCTAGCACGTACATGGTTCACATTCGGTTTGCCTTCTAAAACCGGGTGTGACACTCGGAGTCCTAGCAACGAGCACTAAGCAGATCTAAAAATAGAGGAAGCAGATCTGCAAGTAGAGGTAGCAGATGGGGATGGAGATGAAGAAATCCAACACCTCGGAGTCCCCGTAGCAGCTAGAGCAGCGTGCGTGGAGCAACCTCAAAGATGGGGGAACAAAGATGAAGCCCATTGGAGGAGCTCACTGTCGCCACCAACAACTACTTAGCACCATCGGTCTCTCACGTGGGAGGAGGAAAGGCAACGAGCTCAGAGAGAAAGAAAGGAGACGCAACAACACTAATAAAGACCAGAGGATTTGCTAGTGTGGAGTGCGCGCGGAGGTTTCACCTCCGCGCGCGTCACCCATCGACGCGCGAGAGCGCCCCCGAATCGCGGCCTTGCACCGCGAGCAGCCGAGCTCACAACTCTAGCGGCGTTTCCCTGGAGCCAGGTAGAGGGGGTCGATGTGCACGCTCATAGCCAGGCTCTCATATGGGCCAAGCAACACAAACACGAAAATTGCAACCCATGAACGCAGTCGAGCCGTCAGGCCACCCTCACAAACACGATCTTAGTTTTTTAAGGGACATTTGTGTCTAGGACGTTCTATTGGGTGATTTGGTTTAGCGCATAGGACAAATTCTTAGTTTTGTGGTTGCATAATGAAAACAAACTTTCTCAACGAGAGAATATGAAGATAAAAATATTTCTAATTAAAATGAATGAGCTCACAGTTACGTTATCTTTGTCACATACATGCCATGCGCTGAGTGCGTCTATATCTCGGTCGAAGATCGGTGAACCAGCTCACCTCTTTGCACAAGATACGTCTAGAGTACCGCTGTGACTACTGTTATGTAGCTTTGACATAATTTTTTATTTTTAACTTTTATTTAGGAATAGTTCAATTTTTTTTTGAAAAAAATATTGTTGTCTCAATACATTTTACGTGGCAAAATCATGCTATTGCGTCACATGTATTGGCGTAACAAAGTCGGTCATATTTGATGGTGGTTTTTACGTGAAAAATGTTGTCACACAGTCACACTACACCAGCAGAAATGATGTGGCATGATCCTTAGAAAAACTATATATTTTCGTACCATATTGGATGATGATTTTTATATAAAAATTATATATTTAAATTTATCCTTTTTTATTCGAGACGGTTAAAATGTTCGGAAAAAACATAATGTAAAAATTTATCAGTATAGTAATCGTGCATGAACGTTTGTCGTCTTACAAAAAAATATTTTTCATATATGTTATGAAATATAGATATTTTTAAATAAATGTTATAACCCCAAATAAGATCTAAAACTTATAGTTCTCTTATTTAAGGTTGTTCAAATACTAAAAAACAATATAAATTTTTAGCAGCATATTGATTGCATGTGACGAATAAAGGTAGTTTTATATTAAAGTTGTAACTATCGATAAGTTCGTTGACTTCTAATTTTTGAGTCGGTTAAAATGTTAAAAATAAAATAAAATTTAAGACTACAATTCCATCCGTTTTAAAATAGTACCCGTTTTAGCTCTAAATTTTATGTCCACGTTGATATAGATGGTTATATATATATATATATATATATATATAGTATTTAGAGCCCTGGGCTCCTTTTAACTACAGGAAGCCCTGACCAGGTGTGCAGACCGCACCGGAGCCCTGGGCTTATTGTACCTACCTGTGCTTACGCTAAATTATAATACGAGTTATGCTGATGTGTGTATCAGTTTATGCAAATATAGTCTGCGCATATTACGTGAATCGGGCCCACGCCGTCACTATAAAAACACCCCCCACGCCGCCAGAGATTAGGTTTTAGCGGCGGCGGCGGTTCCCTCGGGCGTGCGAGGAGGCGCCCGTGAGCAGGAGAGCCCCGGCCGCCGCGGCGCTCTCCAGCCGGCGGATTGGCGGTCGTGGAGGGGGCGCGAGGAGGAGCCTCAGCGTCCGCGGCGGTACAGCTTCAGGAGGCACCGGTCGGGCGCGGCGGAGTGGGCGGCGGTGGTGCTGTTCATGGTGCTTGCGGTCGTGGTGCTGCTGGGCGCCGTGGCCGTCCTTGTGGTGGTGGTGCTGCTGCAGCCCCGCGTGTCGTACGTGGCGATGCAGGCGGGCTGGCGGTGCTCTGCGCCTACCTGTTCCGTGTGCCCGCCAGGGGCGTCCTCCCGCTGGCGTACGTGGCGCGCGCGCAGGACGCCCCGCTGGGCGACGCCGGCAGCGCCGCCATGGAGGCCGCGCTCCACGACGGCGTGGTGCCGTTCCGGGTGGATGGGGAGGCCCGGACGCGATGGAAGGTCGCGGGGATCATCGGCGTCGACCAGTGGACGCGCCTGGCGTGCCAGCTCCGCTTCTTCTGGCCCAACGGCACCGTACTCCCCTTCAGATGCATCTCCAAGTCCAAGTTCTTGTTCTTCTGACCGCCGTGCCCTCTGTATTGATGATGTACGATAAAATTTGTACCCATTTACGCTGTTTGGTTCACGTTTTACGCTAAAATTTGACCAAGCCAAAATCCGTGCACGATCGAACGTGATCAATCTACGCTGTTTTAGCCAATATAGGATTTACGCTAAATTTCGTATTCATTTACGATGTTTTAGCTCATGTTTTACGCCGGAATCTGCCCTAGCCAGAACCCGCGCACGATTGGGTGCACGCGATTTTCACGCCGTAATTTTGGGCTTCGTTTGCTGTTACAAAACAGATATATGATTTACGCTAAATTTCATACTCATTTACGATGTTTTAGCTCACGTTTTACGCTGGAATCCGCCTGAGCAGAACCCGCGAACTGCGGCTATAAATTAAAATTTATTTCCTTCTACTAATGCTCCTCGAACCGTAACTGTCCCTTTATTTACGCGATTATGCAGCACGTATTTCCTTATATCAAACTGGTCAAGATTTATATAATGCATGGTTTATGCTATCATGTTACACATCGTTATGCAGTCGTAAACGGTGTGCACATGGTAATATTCGTTTCCGTGAGTCAAGGTACAAAATATCCCTTCTATGCATGATTTATGCACATTACTACATATATTTATGTGTGCGTATTTGTTTTCTCCCGTAACTGCGCCTTTATTTACGCGCACGAAGAGCACGTCTTTCCTTATCTCAAAACCGGTGGGAGATTTTAAATGTTTGCATGGTTTACGCTATCATGTATCACAGCGTTATGCAGTCGTAACCGGCAAGCACATGCAAATATTCGTTCCCGTGATTCGTGGCATAAAAGATTCCATTTATGCATGAGTTATGCACATTTGTACATATATTTATGCGTGCGTATATCGCATGTCGCGTCTCAGCCGGGATACGTGGCTATCCTATGCATGGCTGACGCAAGCTGACGTCCAGTGGGCTGAACGTGACCTGATCGTGCGCGCGATTCCTGGCATGCAAAGATTCCATTTATGCATGAGTTATGCACATTTGTACACAAATTTATGCTTGCGTAATTGCATGTCGCGTGTAAGGCGGGATACGTGGTTATCCTTTGCATAAATGGCGCAGGCTGGCGTCCAGTGGACGTAACGCGACCCGTTCGGTCTCCCTGGCTGGGGCTTCGCCCACTAACGGAAGCCCAGGGCTTCCATTACCTCTACCCTATATATATATATATATATATATATATATATATATATATATATATATATATATATATATATATATATATATATATATATATATATATGGTGATGGTAATGGAAGCCCTGGGCTTCATATAGGTGCGCGGAGCCCCAGCCAGACAAGCCGAGCCTGGTCGAACCGAGTGGACCGATCCAGGCGGCCCGCATTAATGCACCGCAGTTATGCAATTATAATAGCTAGTACAAATATGCGTAAACAGACGTGGGCCACTTGTTCGAACGTGGGTCGGTGACGTGTAACCCGTAAAATGGGGAAGCGCATTTAAACAGACAGTTACGACAACGTAAATCTATGTATAAAATTGCATAAATGGCTGTTACTCCCACGATCAGCGCGCCCACGATCAGCGCGCCCCACGATCCTAAAATTCAGCGGATAATGGATATGCGCCGTGAATTTCGCGTCCACGAAATTGGATATACGCATGGTACAGGGAAAATATTCATAATCTTCCAAAAAAAAGTGGACAGTACGCATCATTTGATAGGGCGCGGCTGGGTGAAGGGCGTAATTGCTCTGGAAGATGGCGGCGCTAAGGGGCAACGAGTCAATAAGTGAGTATACGACGCCGACGTCTGTTCATCGACCAAATCAATGCTTGGATATCGTAACAATGGTGCAGGAAGAACAACAAGGAGGGAACCAGTTTACCTCAGATGCAAGTACGCATACAAAATCAGCTACTACTGTAGATGCAATTACTCCACCAGCAGCTTTGAGGGCCCCGGGGGTTGATGATCAGACCATATTTGAGGCATCGAGGATGACAGTAAATCAAGGAGGACAGCACCTTAATACTATGCGTAGTATTGGTGATCATGAACAGGACACACCAGTGATTCTGCAGAGACATGTAAGTAATATTGAACTGATTTGAATTTTCAGTATTGTAGGTTAAATTGTATACAGCTAGAGATGGTATGACATTCAGTGGTTATATTGTGCATACAGTGTAAAACTATGGTCAGAAAATTGTTATACTGTACATACGACATAAAAGTATGTAGGGTACCATACATGATACAAGCTATAGAATATATGAATATACAAAATATATTTTATATTTTTGCACAGGAAGTTACAATTGATCCAAGATTGGTACCTAAAGTTGGCATGACATTCAGTGGGGTGGATGAAACATATAAATTTTATAGTAGGTATGCATATGAAGTTGGATTTTCATTGAAAAAGTATATGGAACGGAAAAATTGTAAGTGGTTGAATTGCTTGATGGAAGGTGTAACACCTCAAAATCTCATTTCGAGAATTATGTAAAATTTTCCAAAGATTTTGAGTTAGAATATTTTTTTTATCTCTTCTTTCGAAACTTTTGAAGTCACATCTCCTAACTTGAATGTTTCTTAATTAAGATTAAAAAGGATTTTATGTACTAAGAGATTATTTATCACGAACATATAATTTGTATACGAGTTTTCTATTCAAAAGTGTTTTTTAAAAGGATGGATAGATTGTGAAGTATTCTGTATAGAATTATATGTTTTGAAGCAAGGATAAAAGAACTAATCAAATACATAATTATTATTTGCATCATGCTGAACTTTTGCTTGCGCATTCAAATCAAATTGAAATTCAACTTTTACTTGAATTTACTTTTTAAAAAAACCGAAATAAAAGGAAAGAAGAAAACTGGCGCTTGGGCTGAGTCCTCCATTTTCAGCCCAATCCCACCTTACGCCTGTCAGCCCACCACAGAATTCCCCCCATACAGCCCACTTCCCTTCCTTTCCTTTTTTTTCTGGTTTCGCTGACGGCTGGGTCCCACTCTCCAGAGGGCTTCTTCGTCAACAGAACACCGGTGCTTCCAGGCGGATTCCAGGCTTGAGCTCCATCCACTGCCGCCCTCAATCCCAACAGACTTCCGTATATATCGCTCATGGCTCGCGACGGGATTCCTCCTCAACCGTCCGCGATGCCATCGTTACATCCTACCTGCCGCCGCCTTCAACAGATACACCGCAACAGACGGCGCTAGAACCGGCGGGTTCTGTTTCCCCCACCAGATCGGACTCCGCGTGAATCCCGTGGATTTTGCCAGGAAGTTATGTCCCGACTGGCGGTGTATAAATTGGGGCGCGTTTGCCCCATCTCTCCTCCAAATTGTATCTAGCCCCAAAGCAAATCAGGAACCGAATCGTGAGGTGGAGTTGGTCGCCATCGGGGCTTGGCAAGTTTACCATCGTTGGGGTCCTGGAGTTGGATCCGTGAGCTCGTCGTGGTGCGGCGAAGGTGGCAGTGGCTCCTGCGCTAAGGTTGGACCGCCGGTGTACTAGCAATTTCTTGCCGGAGCGCCGTCACTGCCGTGGAGCCGCCGCATATCGTGGCCAGCTCGCCTTGACCACTGATTGGAGGTGAGCCGCTAACCATAGGATTCGCCTAGTTCTCCTCTTCGCGTAGGAGCGTCTGGTGTGCGGTTTGGGGGCTCGATTGGCCGTATGGCTCATCGCCGGCCAGGGGCGCCGCTAGGGGAAATCTGCCGCCGCCGTCTTTGGACCGTAGGAGGAGGATGGCCTCCTAGCCGTTGGATCGACCACTAGCGAACAGGATTAGAGCGGAGGTAGCGGGTGCGCCTTGTCCGTTGATCTGGTCACCAACGGCTGTGATCGCGCCTTGCATACCGATTCGGTCAGGGCTTCGTGATCGTGGATCTCAGGATCGACGGTCAATAGCGCGTACCCCTTCGTCGTTATAACGGATCCGTTAGATCGGGATCTGACGGCTCATACTCGCCCAGATAGATTCAGCCGAGCAAACTTCTAAAAGAGACCCCGGAAAACTTGCTATTCAACCCGCGGTCTATCGCCTGGGTTCTCTGTGTCTTGGTGCACTTTGCGCCAGGGCCCCTACACTTCCTAATATTAGTGTGCCCAGTCCAGAGATTTATAAAACCCAGTAAAAGTAATTAGAAAATGATTTTAATGTAAAAATAGATGCTAGATTTTGTTTAATTCATAGAAAATTCATATGATGTCCAAATTAATCCATTCCAGTTTTTATAATTTTGTAATATTATTGTTTATCATCTAGTGTCTCTGTTTGGACATGAAAATCACATTAAAATTTAGATCCTATTTAATCTTGTGCAAGACACATATAGTCTTTAGAAATTCATAACTTAAAATCTAAAACTCCGATTTGATCCGTTCCAGTTGCGTTAGTATCGTATGAATATTTACTATATAATAACAACATTTATTATACCATGTCTCATTCTTTAATAATTAGACCTTTATTTAACTTATGTTGATTAGTTTGTTAATCTGCTTATTAATGCAATAGAAGATGATTTATGGTAAATTTATAACTTAAAGATAATTATTTATAGAATGACCTCTCATATGATTTATATTAACCAAATTATAATATAGTTTAATATTTTAATCAAACAGATCTTTTATAACATTTTAACTCCTTAATCGTAACTCCGATGTTAGTGGTTCTCGATCCCACGATCTCGTAGTAACGCGTAGATCATTATTATGCAATTTGTTCTTATGTTTGGTGTGATGTTAATTTTGTCTATACCATGTGTGTTTGTATTGCTACGACTAGCAGTGAGGTCACAAGGATCTGAAGAATCACCCTGGTAACTGGAATCTCAAGTGCCAGGCAAGTTGTGCCCTTGATCACTTCTTTTTACCCACTCATGTTCTAATTAATCATAATGATCTGCATAGGTTAATTTTGATGGGACCCAATAGGATACCCTAGTTTGACTATCTTTATACCTTGTTTACCACTGAACTTTTTGGGTAGTACTTGCTAGTGCTTTATGTGGTTTTGGGTATGAAGATACATTATTCATGATCACACTTTTATTATCTGTTTATTATTACTGTTCATGATAAGATCATTATGTTAATTGGAACATGGAGCGACCACCCGGGAAAACAGTGCTACCACAAGGGTTTAATGGGACGCCCTTGGCTGATTAATTAGGAAAGCTAGTGGAAGACTACCTTACCCGAAAGGGGCAAGGGCAGTAGGGGAGTGGTCAGTGTAGGGATGTCCTTGGTTGATTTTGCTGCGATGGCGGTCAGGCAAGAACCCTGCATTGGAGCTTCCTATAAACTGTAGCGGGTTTTCTGAAGCTAGTGGAACTTTGTAAAGGCCTCGTAGTGTTACCCTGCCTCGCCTCCTCGGTAGAGGTGTATGGGAAGTCGCGATCCCTTGGCAGATGGGTAACATGACTTGTGGGTAAAGATGCGCAACCTCTGCAGAGTGTAAAACTGGTATACTAGCCGTGCTCACGGTCATGAGCAGCTCGGACCCTCACATGATTAATTTATGGAACTAAATTCAATTTGTCATATGCATTGCATCGCAGGTGATGTTGTTACTTTTGTTCTACTGCTTAATTGGGTTGGTATTTACTTATACTTAGTAACTGCTAATAAAATTTTGACCAACTTTAAAAGCAATGCTCAGCTCTAACCATCCTCTTTGGTAAGCCTTACACTTCACGTGAGCTTCCACCTTTGGCGAGTTCATTCACATTATTCCCCACAACTTGTTGAGGGATGAACGTATGTGAGCTCACTCTTGCTGTCTCACACCCCCCCCACACACAGGTCAAGAACAGGTACCACAGGATGAGGCGCATGGAGGATGCTGCGATGTGTTCGTGAGAGGTCTAGGCCGTCGTCTCCCAGTCAACTTTGGGTTGCTGGACCGTTGTCTCCTTATAATGTAATTATTTATTTTGTATAGAATTCCTGTTATGTAGTAAAGATGTGACATTCGATCCTGTGCCATGATTCATCATATGTGTGAGACTTGGTCCCAGCACACCTGGTGATTATGTTCGCGCCCGGGTCTTGGTGCCCCGAAACCCGGGTGTGACAGAAGTGGTATCAGAGGAATGTTGACTGTAGGACGAAACCTAGATAGAACTGGACAACCATTGTTTGCTTACCTTTGCTACTCTGATTCTTTTCTAAACTTTTCTTAAACTTTTCTCATCTATTACCGCTTTACTCTGATTATTCTTACCTCTTCATTTCTAAAGACAAATGTGGATTTCACACTTTGAAATCATGTGCCTGAAGTGACCTTTAGGAGACCTACTTTTAAAAAAAACAAAATTATTTTCTTTTATATAGATATCTATGAACTTGAATGTTTGTTCTTATGATATTTGTCTAATTTGGATCTTTGATTGAGTGTGATGAGTTGTGGAGTAATGTCCATAATTACATCTGCATATACATAATGCTTATAAAACTAACTAGACAAACTAGATTATCCCTCATTAAAGTATCTAGCCTAACAATATCCATCTCATCTTAAAAGATTCTATCCTACACTTATAGATCCATCTTATCTCAAAAGATTCTAACATAATCCTAATAATGTTTATCCTACCCTGGTAGATCTATCTAACTTAAACTAGTCTAATCCAGTCATATCCATTCTATATCCTATCTAATCTAATATGATCTCATCTGGTGTGAGTTACTTAATGATGGTACAAAAGATAAGACCATACTCCTAATTCACCTAAGCTTAAATCAGTGACTTAGATCAACTTGGCCATACCCAACAATCTGACCTACATAATAGGTTACATAACCTATCCCAATCATTCAGAAGCAAAACAACCAAACCAGATTATGACTAATATCATTTAACTTATAGCCACCTAATAAACTAGCTGCTCCATCTACTACTTTATCTTAACTACATGTCCCTAATTCGGATAACAACTTCAAGAACGAAGATCGAAGATGATCGACCTCGACAAGGAGGGATATAACAATCAAAGAGAATCTCGAGGTGAATCAAAAAATAAACATTTAAGATGAAGTCATTCCTTGCCATAATCTTCCTTACCTCAACCTGTCCAGCTTATATCCCACATAGATAATAACTATACTCTCCTAATCACCCACTAGTGACTGAAAAAAAAGTCTCTGGATTTTTGAACCAATTATAGACTAAAATTCGAACCAATCCTTTTGTATCCCTTTTCTCAAAAATCTCGAGGACGAGATTTCTATTAAGGGGGGTATGATTTGTAACACCTCAAAATCTCATTTCGAGAATTATGTAAAATTTTCTAAAGATTTTGAGTTAGAATTTTTTTTATCTCTTCTTTCGAAACTTTTGAAGTCACATCTCCTAACTTGAATGTTTCTTAATTAAGATTAAAAAAGGATTTTATGTACTAAGAGATTATTTATCACGAACATATAATTTGTATACGAGTTTTCTATTCAAAAGTGTTTTTAAAAGGATGGATAGATTGTGAAGTGTTCTGTATAGAATTATATGTTTTGAAGCAAGGATAAAAGAACTAATCAAATACATAATTATTATTTGCATCATGCTGAACTTTTGCTTGCGCATTCAAATCAAATTGAAATTCAACTTTTACTTGAATTTACTTTTTAAAAAAACTGAAATAAAAGGAAAGAAGAAAACTGGCGCTTGGGCTGAGTCCTCCATTTTCGGCCCAATCCCACCTTACGCCTGTCAGCCCACCACAGAATTCCCCCCATGCAGCCCACTTCCCTTCCTTTCCTTTTTTTCTGGTTTCGCTGACGGCTGGGTCCCACTCTCTAGAGGGCTTCTTCCTCAACAGAACACCGGTGCTTCCGGGCGGATTCCAGGCTTGAGCTCCATCCACTGCCGCCCTCAATCCCAACAGACTTCCGTATATATCGCTCATGGCTCGCGACGGGATTCCTCCTCAACCGTCCGCGATGCCATCGTTACCTCCTACCTGCCGCCGCCTTCAACAGATACACCGCAACAGACGGCGCTAGAACCGGCGGGTTCTGTTTCCCCCACCAGATCGGACTCCGCGTGAATCCCGTGGATTTTGCCAGGAAGTTATGTCCCGACTGGCGGTGTATAAATTGGGGCGCGTTTGCCCCATCTCTCCTCCAAATTGTATCTAGCCCCAAAGCAAATCAGGAACCGAATCGTGAGGTGGAGTTGGTCGCCATCGGGGCTTGGCAAGTTTACCATCGTTGGGGTCCTGGAGTTGGATCCGTGAGCTCGTCGTGGTGTGGCGAAGGTGGCAGTGGCTCCTGCGCTAAGGTTGGACCGCCGGTGTACTGGCAATTTCTTGTCGGAGCACCGTCACTGCCGTGGAGCCGCCGCATATCGTGGCCAGCTCGCCTTGACCACTGATTGGAGGTGAGCCGCTAACCATAGGATTCGCCTAGTTCTCCTCTTTGCGTAGGAGCGTCTGGTGTGCGGTTTGGGGTGTCGATTGGCCGTATGGCTCATCGCCGGCCATGGGCGCCGCCAGGGGAAATCTGCCGCCGCCGTCTTTGGACCATAGGAGGAGGATGGCCTCCTGGCCGTTGGATCGACCACTAGCGAACAGGATTAGAGCGGAGGTAGCGGGTGCGCCTTGTCCGTTGATCTGGTCACCAACGGCTGTGATCGCGCCTTGCATACCGGTTCGGTCAGGGCTTCGTGATCGTGGATCTCAGGATCGACGGTCAATAGCACGTACCCCTTCGTCGTTATAACGGATCCGTCAGATCGGGATCTGACGGCTCATACTCGCCCAGATAGATTCAACCGAGCAAACTTCTAAAAGAGACCCCGGAAAACTTGCTATTCAACCCGCGGTCTATCGCCTGGGTTCTCTGTGTCTTGGTGCACTTTGCGCCAGGGCCCCTACACTTCCTAATATTAGTGTGCCCAGTCCAGAGATTTATAAAACCCAGTAAAAGTAATTAGAAAATGATTTTAATGTAAAAATAGATGCTAGATTTTGTTTAATTCATAGAAAATTCATATGACGTCCAAATTAATCCATTCCAGTTTTTATAATTTTGTAATATTATTGTTTATCATCTAGTGTCTCTGTTTGGACATGAAAATCACATTAAAATTTAGATCCTATTTAATCTTGTGCAAGACACATATAGTCTTTAGAAATTCATAACTTAAAATCTAAAACTCCGATTTGATCTGTTCCAGTTGCGTTAGTATCGTATGAATATTTACTATATAATAACAACATTTATTATACCATGTCTCATTCTTTAATAATTAGACCTTTATTTAACTTATGTTGATTAGTTTGTTAATCTGCTTATTAATGCAATAGAAGATGATTTATGGTAAATTTATAACTTAAAGATAATTATTTATAGAATGACCTCTCATATGATTTATATTAACCAAATTATAATATAGTTTAATATTTTAATCAAACAGATCTTTTATAACATTTTAACTCCTTAATCGTAACTCCGATGTTAGTGGTTCTCGATCCCACAATCTCGTAGTAACGCGTAGATCATTATTATGCAATTTGTTCTTATGTTTGGTGTGATGTTAATTTTGTCTATACCATGTGTGTTTGTATTGCTATGACTAGCAGTGAGGTCACAAGGATCTGAAGAATCACCCTGGTAACTGGAATCTCAAGTGTCAGGCAAGTTGTGCCCATGATCACTTCTTTTTACCCACTCATGTTCTAATTAATCATAATGATCTGCATAGGTTAATTTTGATGGGACCCAATAGGATACCCTAGTTTGACTATCTTTATACCTTGTTTACCACTGAACTTTTTGGGTAGTACTTGCTAGTGCTTTATGTGGTTTTGGGTATGAAGATACATTATTCATGATCACACTTTTATTATCTGTTTATTATTACTGTTCATGATAAGATCATTATGTTAATTGGAACATGGAGCGACCACCCGGGAAAACAGTGCTACCACAAGGGTTTAATGGGACGCCCTTGGCTGATTAATTAGGAAAGCTAGTGGAAGACTACCTTACCCGAAAGGGGCAAGGGCAGTAGGGGAGTGGTCAGTGTAGGGAGGTCCTTGGTTGATTTTGCTGCGATGGCGGTCAGGCAAAAACCCTGCATTGGAGCTTCCTATAAACTGTAGCGGGTTTTCTGAAGCTAGTGGAACTTTGTAAAGGCCTCGTAGTGTTACCCTGCCTCGCCTCCTCGGTAGAGGTGTATGGGAAGTCGCGATCCCTTGGCAGATGGGTAACATGACTTGTGGGTAAAGATACGCAACCTCTGCAGAGTGTAAAACTGGTATACTAGCCGTGCTCACGGTCATGAGCAGCTCGGACCCTCACATGATTAATTTATGGAACTAAATTCAATTTGTCATATGCATTGCATCGCAGGTGATGTTGTTACTTTTGTTCTACTGCTTAATTGGGTTGGTATTTACTTATACTTAGTAACTGCTAATAAAATTTTGACCAACTTTAAAAGCAATGCTCAGCTCTAACCATCCTCTTTGGTAAGCCTTACACTTCACGTGAGCTTCCACCTTTGGCGAGTTCATTCACATTATTCCCCACAACTTGTTGAGCGATGAACGTATGTGAGCTCACTCTTGCTGTCTCACACCCCCCCCACAGGTCAAGAACAGGTACCACAGGATGAGGCGCATGGAGGATGCTGCGATGTGTTCGTGAGAGGTCTAGGCCGTTGTCTCCCAGTCAACTTTGGGTTGCTGGACCGTTGTCTCCTTATAATGTAATTATTTATTTTGTATAGAATTCATGTTATGTAGTAAAGATGTGACATTCGATCCTGTGCCATGATTCATCATATGTGTGAGACTTGGTCCCAGCACACCTAGTGATTATGTTCACGCCCGGGTCTTGGTGCCCCGAAACCCGGGTGTGACAGAAGGCAAGAGTGCAATAAGGGGAATATCAAACCCAAAGGTACGTAGTACCAGTTCAAAGCAGACACAATGCAAGGCCGGTATGAAACTTAAAAAAAATTTATGATGATGCAAAAGAGACAGTTATATCAGTGCGTATTGATCTGTTGCACTTGGATCATAATCATGAATTTTTTAAGAAGGATACCGAAAAGAATCAATTACAATGCAACAAGACGCATGATCCTGAATACATGGAGTTCATAAGTTCAATGCAAGAGAGTCGAATCCCGCAACATTGTATTATGGATTATGTATCAGAAATGCATGGTGGTCCTGAGAGTGTGCCTGTAACAGCACAGGACATGTATAACCTGTAAGTTTATAATATGTTTCGATTGATATTCATAATTGATATTTGCTAATTGTTGTTTTCGCCTAATGCTAAATTTTGACAATAATTTCAGGAAAAAGGCAAAGCAACGAGAAAGAAATGCAAATGATGTGGCAAAGCTACTATCCTTTTTTGCATCCTGCAAAAAGGATAATCCACAATTTTTCTCTAACTTCCAATTGGATAAAGAAGGAAAGATTTTGAGCATATTTTGGTCACATGCAAGCCAGCAAGGGGATTACATGGATTTTGGTGATGCGGTTACATTTGACACAACACATAAGACTAATCTATATGAAAAACCACTAGGTATGTTTGTTGGTTCAAATCACCACCTCCATTGCACTATATTTGCTTTCGCATTGTTGGGGGATGAAACTGTTGATACATTTGAATGGGTATTCAACGCCTTCAAAACATGCATGGGAACCGAAGGGCCACGAGTGATGCTGACAGGTACGACTGATAATACTGAATTAAATGTATATACATAAAATATGGCTTAAATTTGATATTATTTTCTTTATATAACATGGAATAAGATTCGTACAATTTTGTCATATATGTTTGCAGATCAAGATCCTGCAATGCCAGTAGCCCTCGAGAGGGTTTTCCCACACACAATACATCGTTTATGTCTATGGCATGTGCAAAATAGGTATATGCCTTTTCTAAACGAGTTGTATGCAAGATTTGAGGAAATGGACCTTAAGACACGGTTTCAATCTATAATACATCATCCTTTGACTGAGTTGGAGTTTGAGATTGCATGGTCAATGCTACTTGAAGATTTTCATCTGCACGATAACATTACTCTCAATAAGCTGTATGGAATACGTAAGGATTGGGTGCCTGCTTTTTTCAAAAATCATTATTGTGGTCTAATGTTGTCTACACAGCGTAGCGAAAGCATGAACAGGCTTGTCAAAAGTGCACATGTCGATGCAAATACTCCGCTTCATCAATTCGCCAAGCAAATGATGAAGCTTCTACACAGTAGAAAGATGAAAGAGTCAAAGGAAGCAGTGGGAAGCATGGTGAGGATAAATTGTTATGTCGTATATTGATACCTTAATATAAGTGTAAACTAATTTGCATTATATATGCCACAGGGTCAAAAGGAAACGAACACGCTATACATGTTTGAGATAAGGGTTGCAAGAGCATACACAAGGGCTGTGATGAATAAATTCCAGGAATCTTTGAAATACGCAACCGCATTCAAGATAATGCACGACGAAGAAGGGGGTGCAAATGATTGGGTAGTGCAACATACAACTAGATCGAATAAAATTGTGTGGGGACAACACCAATTCAAAGTGACAGCTGATGAAGATGCAGGAAAGTATACTTGTGAATGCAAACATTGGGAACATACAGGTATGTAGTACTAAATAGTAAATATATACATTGAAAACATATATACAAAATCTTATGATTGTTGTTGGTTTATAGGGCTATTCTGTGTACATGTACTATGCGCGTTTATGCATCTTCAGATTGACCGGATACCGAAGGAATATATTTTACAAAGATACACCTACTCTGCAAGGCAAGATGTTCCGTTCTCAAGAGATGATAGGAATTTGAAGGGGAAGGATGGAGAAACAAAGTCATATAGACAGAAGATGTTGCTAAAAAAGGCAATGAAAGTAGTGCATCATGCTAGTTTATCCAAAGCAGGAAGTGATAGAGCCCTAACAGTAATGGATGAGCTTCTCGAGGTACTTTCGCGTTTGGAGACAGATATAGAAGTTGAGGAGACTTGTGGAACTAGTGGAGGAGATGGTATACAGGTATGTAATGTTTTAATATGTATTTTGTAACATATTATTAATCATATTATATTGATGAGGTGTGAAACAATAAATTCTCAGGACGATGATGAAGACAATAGAGACAACGAAAAGGATGGTGAATTTGATGCAAGGAATAACAAGGTTTTGATCATATTGTTGTGAATGTTTATTTGTAAATGATGTATATTGAGCTTTCAACCAAATTTTCAGGAAATTCAAGACGTATCTAATATACTTGAACAGGGTGTGGCCAATGTTCAAATACCTATACCAATACGTCCATTAGAAGAGGTAATATCTTTAACAACTATATTGATTTGCAGTTATACATATACATGATTTATAAGTTTGAGTTATTGGGTTATGATTGAGCTAAAAAATGTGTTGTCAGTTACAGGTTAATTTGCATGATCACGCAATTATGAATGTTAGTGGTGTCAATGAACAAAATGATCATGCCAGAAAGGTAATAATGGTATAATACTGTATGTTGGACTGCATAATATTATATGCTGAGAAATATTTCCTTTTGACTTGCAGAAACTGGATTTTGCAGTCGATGGGATAAGCTTGGCAAGACCAAATAACTCAAAACCCAAAGGAAGAACAATAAAGGGGAGTGAAGAAAAGGTTATTAAATTGGGAGCAAAAGGTACAAAGAAAATGACTAGGAAATATCAGAAGTGTGGAATTGCTGATGGTCACAATAGTAGGACATGTTTGTCAATGGAGGAAAATAGACTAAGGTTGGCAAGCCTAGCTGGACGTAAGAGAGGACGACCTCCTGGATCTAGGAACAAGGGTGGCAGTAAAGCTCCTGATTGGAATGAGGCAACAACATCAAAAAAGCACGCAATTGATTTCGATAGTAGTGAGTCAGACAGTGATTAGTCTGTTGTATGAGATACGATTAATTTGTTTTTTACAATAAACCTTGCATGATTGACAAATGATTTATATAGAGGTGGCTATTGAAATCTAATAAATAGACCGTATATTGCTTAATAATGTTGCATAATTGGAAGTACAAAACATCGTAGATAACTTGTATGATGATCGTATAATTTGTAAACTATATGACCAGTAATTAGTCTGTTGATAACGACAGCAGTGAGTTAGGCAGCGAGTAGTCTGTTGTATGTGATACGAATAATCTAAGATATACGGTTGTTGAAATCTAAAAAATAGAGCGTATATTGCTTATTAATGTTGCATAATTTGAAGTAGGAAACATCGTATATAACCTGTATGATACTCGTATATGAACTGATGGTAATATTAAGGAATGAGGTATTCATATAACATCTTCATAACATATAAAAAGATCATATTTAAAGCCACAGAAGTGAAAACATCTGATGTTCACATATTTGCAGCATAACCATAAGTATCCAATCAACTAGAGTTCACAGAAAGAACCTGGGTAACACCCCTAAGACAAGGTAGCATGACAATTGTTCTAAAACAACACATATAAGGAAGCTTCCTAACATTGTTAACTCACAATAATGGCCAAAATACCACAGTACGGTACATTGCCCACACCATTGCTTAGTTCTGACACATAGTTAACTAATTGTGCGCAAACATAAATCTCTGCATATCTAATGGAAGTGGCAGCGCCTTGTTCATGCGATGGAATGTGAGTTGATGAAGGGCATGAGCACGTAGGTCCCGGGAATTGTCCTGCAATAAAAGCATAGCATGCATTAGACACGTATATAGCTAACATGTACAAATGATGGCAACCGGATTATAGAAATAGTTAGCACAATCACTTACTGGTTGATTGAAAGAAGTTATGACACCTGCATTGTGATCATAAAACTTCATGTAACTCATTACAAAAAATCCACAGTCATTTGACCCTGTTCTCATTGTTGGGCAATTATATGGCATATCCATTGGAAAATTACCAAACTTAGGAAAGGCTGCATTGGGGCAAACATGTTGTAACGCTTTGCTCAGCCTACTCATTATAACCCTAGCCCATGGGAATTTCCTTCCACCTAAATAAATTGGATCATAATGGTAGTCCTTCCATTCGGTGCCACCAAGTTGTATACCATACGGATTTGAATCTCAAATGTGTATACACCGATGGTGTAGATTGATCACATACAGTGTCCAATGTCCCCTACTAAGCATAGGTACCAATATCTGTTGATGAGAAAAGTAAATATAGGTTACATGTTGCTGTTACAATGTCATGATAATTAAAATGTACAGTTAATGTGCTGATGAAACTGGGAACAAAATGTTAATAAGACTTACCGACTTGCATTTATCCAGATTTACCAAAGGAGGCAATGTGTTGTGCAAGCAATTCTGTAACACATTTTGATCAAACGGCTGAGGATTCTTGCTGTGACGTTCCTGCTCTTCAAAATTTAACAGAGCCTATAAAACAAAAAAATAGAGTGTGTAAGTATATTATGTGTATAGTTACAATAACTGTGAAGAAGAACCTACCCCAACATTGACATCAAGTATTAATCTGTTAGATGTCATAGTTCGACGATGATTTTTGGAATCATCACGAACACACTCAATGAAACACTGCATGAAGACATTCTCAAGACATTTGCCCTCCGCGAAAGATTCATAAATATCCATACAGTTTGCACTATATTCACCGTAATCTATGACAACCCTGTATGATGAACAAAATTATATATTCATATTGCATAAATGAACCAAACTTATAAATACGGTATTCGTAATTTGGGTAACATGTACCTGCTTTGGTCAATGTCCTTGGAACAAATTAAATCCCACAGAGAACAAACGCACTCGTGCTCTGTAAGGGATGGATCAGATCCAGAGTTTGTTGTCCCTTTCAGTGTATCATCCTGAAATGCAACATGGTTGTAAGTGGTTGAACATTAAAAAAATCAGTTTAATGTCATAAATGCATTATGTAATATGTATGTTATCATACTGACATGAGGAGTTGGGGTCTGGTCAAAAACTGGCCCACTGTCATTGTGTTCCATTTCCTCTGTTGCCATTTCACCTCTCTACACAAAGGTATATGATTAGTATAACTGTGTAGTATGTATAGTAAAATGGAATTATAACATGAGACATGAACTGCTAACAAACATTTTTTTCCAGTGTCACGTCAAATTTCGGCAAGCGGGTGCAAGCTGATGTGGTTTGAGGTGTGATATTTGTGTTCCTCAAAATGATGTTTCGAACATCAAAACAGAAATCCTGTTGACAAAAAAGTGTGGTCTGTATACTGCTAAAAAGTAGTATGCATACAATGTACGTATGATGAGTAAAAATAGTATTGGAGTTGGACAAATTACCTGTTGATCTGTAACCACATCCGATTCGTCGGGACACGTCTCAAGCACTCTACGGATATGCTGTTGTCTTTCATGAATTTCTTCAAACTGAGTACCACCCAGCTGGGTCTCGAGCTGCGAAGCTTGGGATGGCATATCGGGTGTGGGCTGGGTGGCATGAACAGTATGTCCTTGTACACAATTATATTGAAAATAATATATGTCAAAACTTGCATTATATATCAAATGTTGTTGTGTATACTTGACAAAAATATAAGCTGTTAACTGTACATATAACAAAAACCGTATGCACATGTCGAAAGATAAAATGTTCTGAATAAGGGATAATTGTATGACTGACCTGCTGAATCAGCCGAATTCCCCGGATGCTGTGGCTCATCAGTCTCGTTTTCTAAATTATCAGACTCGGCACGTAGTACCTCGTCTATCAATTCTATAAACTTGTCTGCTATGTCGTATTGCTTCTCAATAATTTTGTCAATGCTGTCTTTTATGGCTATGCATGACTTATCAACCTCCAAGTCATATGCAGCAAGAATGTCTGTGAATTTAGATCGATGACGATGTGGGAGATCGTTGATCTTACTTGACATCATCTCTTTGATAGATGGAAGTTTGATGTTAAAAGTTGGCCGAGGCGTGGGGGCAGGGCGCGGTGCATCAAAAATATTGGTCCTACACTCCGGCTGGTTGTTCAGCAAAAATTAATAAGAATCCATGTCCACCTTCCTATTCTATTTGTTCCATAAATATTCATAAACAATGTATATAATACATCATAAACTTGCCTCAGATTGGCAATCGATCTTAGGTCCAACTGCATAGCATGTCTCGGTCGAGCTTCGGAACTAGAAATAAAATTGAAGTGACTGTGAGTAACCAACTGTGTAAAGGTGCATAACCAACTGTGAAAATATGAATAACTTACTTCACAATGTCCGAAAGGTTCAGCCCCATGGCGTACCTTCCTCTTGTCAGCTTTGGTCAAAGCTTTTATGATATTCTTATCAAAGAATTTAATGCGAGGTGTGCCAGTCTTATTTTGGGGGGCAGCGGCTGTATGCAGGTGATCCAAGTAATACAACTACATAAAAGAATTACAATGTTCAATAGCTATGTAAGTAAACGTAACCAACATCGTAAAACATGTTACATAACTACCCACAGAGAGCAACCAAAAATGAAATAAATGTGCATACGGAAAAACACTATACTTACAAGGACAATAATGGAGCATCCATATATAGTCGTGGAGACATTTGTGGTGATTCGGTTGTGCCACTTCTTCGCAGCTTCACATAGATCATTAAAAATTAACTGGCACCAGTCAATCTCATGGAAACGGTGCATTTCTTCTGTGAGAAGCACCTCATGATATGTTATGCCCCAGCTAGCAGTTGGAAACAGCAGACGGTTGAATAAAATGAGGAAGAAACATCTGATTGAAAGGTCATCATCCTCGCCTTTCCTTAAACGATCCTGTAGAAATGTCACATTGAACTCATCTTTGGCCACACCAAGCTTCGCCCTCAAGTTGCTTGCTGCAACTGCTTCGTCAATCCCCAATGGTTTACCACCGCCATGATTTGGCACACCAAGGATAAGATGAACAATGTCCTTTGTGATCTTTAGTTCCTTTCCTGGACCAGGACGAATTGTCATGTCCTTGGGGTCTAGCTTGTCCATCAACCATTGAAGGTGTGATCTACTGCACAGCGCATCTACTGTCATATCAAGAATAGTAGAGAAACCTTTACGTCTTATAGCCTCACGTTGTCTTTCATTCAAAATGTTAATGCTTGCAATGACATCTTGAGGGTTGCACCTCACATTAAGCCTCTATTAAACAATATAAAACATGAAATAATTTTGTTATTATAAAAAAAATATTCAGAACCTTACAAATATGAAATTGTTTGTTGGGTATGCATAACATTAACCTGTCGGGGTAGCTCCTCATGTCTAATCCTCTTTGTCACAACTTTTCTTAACACTCTTGTGTGGCTTTCAGAAACATTACGCTTCTTCAGAGCTGGCATGAAGTCATCTTCATCAGAATCAATCTGAGCTGTTTCATTGGTCAAATTTTGACTGTCAACATTTGGAGGATTTCCAACTTCTGGACATGGATTAGACAGTTCTGCAGAGGGAATGTCAACACTGAAACACTCCTGGCTTGACTGAATTGTTATACGTTTGGGGTTATTTGGAGGACGGTCCACGTGCTTCATTTTTTTTAAATTAAAAGCTGCATACATAATACACAATATTGAAAAAATTAAACTGATATATATGCATATGTATTTATTGTGTGGTATGATTAATTCAATGAACCTAATTGTTTTAAATACCAAGCTTAAAACATCTGAATATACTGTTCTCTATTTACATTTGCATACATATACTGAACTGTTCAATCATTAGGAAAAACTGAATATGTTTCAATAAAAACAACCCTTGCCGTAACCAATAATGTATTAGCTGTAATCCTCTGAAATACATAAATGTATGCACTAAACAGATATGAAATTTTATATAAAAATATACTCTATGAAAAACAACTAGTTGACTCCTCATTTACTAAACACAGTTGCATACATATTCTGACATGATATACTATCATAAAAAAACTGAATATGTTACATAAAGTTGCATACAGTTGCATACATGAAACACAGTTGCATATATGATCTGTCCCGATCTACAGTCATAAAAATCTTAATATGTTTGAGCAAAACAAAACTTGTTATAAACAAAGCTGTATTGTCTGTGACCTAGTGTAATAAATAATGTCTGTTTTGTGATAATAAAAAACTGGATATGATTCGATAAAACATATACTGAACTGTTCAATAATAAGTGAATAACAGACCTTGCTGTAACCAATAATGTATTAGTTGTAATCATCTGAAATACATAAATGTATGCACTAAACATATATGAAATTTTATATAAAAAATATACTCCATGAAAAACAACTAGTTGACTGCTCATTTACTAAACACAGTTGCATACATATTCTGATCTGATATACAATCATAAAAAACTGAATATGTTGCATAAAGATGCATACAGTTGCATTCATGAAACACAGTAGCATATATGTTCTGTCCTGTTCTACAGTCATAAAAATCTGAATATGTTGCATACAATTGCATACAGTTGCAAACATAAAACAGAATTTGCATACAAACTGATATGTTTGAGCAAAACAAAACTTGCTATAAACAAGCTGTATTAACTGTGAACTAGTGTAATAAATAATGTCTGTTTTAAAATAATAAAAAACTGGATATGATTCAATAAAACAATACATGCTGTCAACAGAAATGTGTTAACTATAAAATAATGGAATAAATAAATGTATGCAGTCACAAAAACAACTAGATGACCACTAAATTACCAATTGAACATAATCTGTGAAAAAAAACTTTAACTGATGTGCATAAATATGTAACCTAATGTGCATAAACAACTGTGTAAATGTGTGTAACCAACTGTGTAAATGTGCGTAACCAACTGTATAAATGTGCGTAACCAACTGTGTAAATGTGCGTAACCAACTGTGTAAATGTGCGTAAATGTAATAAATCAACTGCATAAATATTTTCCACCCTAGTCGTAATCCACACAATGCAGAATGAACAAAAAACAACTCGTTTGTTGACGGTCGAAGTCGATCCAATGAAATGCGCGCGAGCTAGGGTTGGGAACAACACACCGAAAATGGTTGGGGAAGGACTACCAATTGGAGCGGTACCCGTTGACGGCGGCGAATGTGGAAGATGGCGGAGAATGTGGAAGCAGTCGGGTCGGCGGAGAGCGAGGAAGCAGACGCGTCGGCGGAGAAAGTAGGGTTTTCTCTGGTCTGGACTCCGGTCTCCTGACGCAGCGGCGGGAATATTGGAGCGTGGATTGGGGACACCGAGGACGCACCGCTCAAATGCCGTTTGCGGCTGGATCGACAGCGAGCGGCGAGGGGCTGGAAGAGTCGTCGGAGAGGGGAGCGGAGTCGTCGGGGATGGAAGAGTCGGCGGAGATTCACGGAGTCGTGGCGGGGTTGGGGTTTTGCGGTTATGGAAACTGAGCCGGGAGCAAAGGAGCTAATCGCGGGAGCACGTCAGTATTTATATGGAAACTAAAAAGTCGGTCGGCTGTGAATGCACGTGCGTTCATATTTGGCTGGGGCTTCCTCTAGCTAAATAGAGCCCAAGGCTCTAAATACATATTATATATATATATATATATATATATATATATATATATATATATATATATATATATATATATATATATATATATATATATATATATATACGGTGGCACTAAAATGCACCTGGGTGCATTCTCTGTATTGAATGCACCCAGGTGCAATAACATCCCGAGCACGCCTCCCTATAAGAGCACGCCCTCGGTCCTCCTGTACGCGCGCCTCCCTGCCCCCCGCGTGGGTATCATCTAATTACAAACTTGAGTCTCTATTTTTACTCCTTAATTACCATTGCATGGTGTGTTGTTGCTCCAGTTGCAACGTTTGTTGCTTGTTGATTGCAACTATGGGTATCCGCTAATTACAAACTCATGATTGCGTGTTGTTCTACAGGATGCAAACATACTTGATGTGTTTGTCCCCAGTGTGCAGCAAACATTTGATACAAGGGAAGAAGCCTACCTCTTTTACCTTGACTATACAAAGTTGGCTGGTTTTAGTGTCAGGACAAAGAGGTGTAATTGCAACTGCTAGTGTGGTGTGATTGCAACCCCGCATTAGGTGTGATTGCAACTGTTGTATAATTCTACCCAAATATCTGTTAAAAAATGTAAACAAAATGATTGCAACTGCTGGTGTGTTGTAATTGCAACTACTGGTGTGGTGTGGATGCAACTGCTGAGTTGCTCTGATGTGATTGCAAGTACTAAATAACTCTGGTAAATTTTGTTAAAAAATATGATTGCAACTGCTGGTCTGGTGTAATTGCAACTGCAGGTCTGGTGTGATTGCAACTTCTATATAACTAGATGCAACTGCTGGTCTGGTTCGAAAATTGCTCTGATGTGATTGCAAGTACTGGATAACTCTGGGAAATTTTGTTAAAAAAATATGATTGCAACTGCTGGTCTGGTGTAATTGCAACTGCTGGTCTTGTGTGATTGCAACTTCTATATAACTAGATGCAACTGCTGGTATGGTTCGAAAATTGTAGCATTCTGTCGGGAGCGTGCGGGAGGGACGAAGACGAAGCGTCGGTTCGGCCTGGGTGGGGCGGTTGGCTCGGACCAGGTGCTCCTGGCGCGTAGGTTCGGCCTGGGTACATTCTCTATATTGAATGCATCCAGGTGTAATATATAAATACAGTATATATATATATAACTATGGTAAAAAAACGAATTTTAATTTGGGAAGAAAGCAGTACTAGGGTAGATAAGTGGAGGAGAGTATTTTAGACATGCTTCCTCCACTATATATATAAAAATGGAGTTTTAACTGATATGATGTATTATGTGCAGATGCACATTTTTATAATACCTACCGGACTAAAATGAGTTTTACGGTATATTACTTACTAAACCTAGTTTTCTTGGTGTCCTGGAGATAAAAGATCATTTTTTTTTTCTACCGGGGTGCGCTACGCTGCTGACCCTTTTTACCGAGTGGGGCCCAATCGTAGTGGTCGCGTAGAGCCGTAGACCAGGGACTGTGTGGAGTGTGGACAATGGCGACACCGACGGTGACCTCTGTTGGTGGTGCTGACATTTACCATTTCCGGCAGTGCCGTGCGGTGGACCGGACCGCGCGGTGCGGGTGGCTAGGTAGCGTAGTGAAGCCGCTCTGGAAAGCAGCCGCGCAGGCCAGTAAAAAAGGCAGTTTCGCCAACTCATCAAAAAGCCTGGCTGCGCCGGTCAAAAGCCCGGTTTCTTTCCCTTTTCCCTTTTTCTTTTTCGACGGTTTCTTGTGGGACGCGGTTGGTAAATTCTGCTGCTCCGTCTGCGAAAGTCTTTTGGGTCTGCTCTGTGTTAGGGGGTGTTTGATTACACCCCGCTAAAATTTAGTCCCTGTCTCATCGAATGTTTGAACCTCCGTTCTAGATATTAAATATAGTCGGATTATAAAACTAATTTGTCAGCCGAAGATTAAAAGACGAGACGAATCTAGTTCAGTTGGTTGGGTCTATATTTCATACTCCTATTTAAAAGTCAAACGTTTGATATGATCCGGGCTAAACTTTAGCCGGAGCAACCAAACACCCCTGAGAAGATCTCCGGTTTTGATTTTTTTTCCCTCTATTCGGAGTTGGATCAGGTCTATAGCCTACGTGCTGTCGTGCTCGGTTGGTTCTCCCGCGTCAGCACGCGTAGTCAGCTGCTCTCAGCAGAACTAATATTACCTAAAACCCGAATTTTATTTGAAAATTTCAGATAGCATCTTCTGAAACCCGAGTTTATTTTGATAATTCATGTACCAAACATGACTGGATAATAATTTGGGTGGGTAATAAATGAATATCGGATATCACTCGGATAGATAACAAATATTTGTCGGGTAGTTCGACCCGATAATATTAATTATTTAACCATCTAACAAATAAGTAAAATAAGAAATACTAGTCGGTTGCCCGTGCGTTCCGATGGCTTACAATAACACCCATGTAAAATATCCACCAAAAAAATTTCAAGATTTTTTATTGATTGTCTCTGCTCTTCGTATAATATTTTTTGATATGGCTAAATGATGTTATTGTTTACTTCATGCAATATTTCATGGTACAACACAGCCAATAAAGTGAGCGATTAGAAGAGAGTTCACAACGACTGACTGAACGAACAGAGATTATAAAATGATATAATTCCACCATACAGAGACCAAATAAGAGAGTTTGTGCGCTCAAGTTTCTAAAATAAGTCACATGAACTCAAACTTATAAAAAAGATGGATCAAAATATGGAGTGATTGCTAAAGTCAGGCATCAATAAAAACTGGATGCGCTCCATATAAATTATGCTACTTCGTAGCAATTACTAACGTTTAAAATCAATAAATAACCTTTCATTTTACTGTTAGTGTGACAAATCATTGTTGCTCCATCCAATTCAGCAACCTCAAACACCATGGAGTTCATTACGCCAATGTGGTCTCAGAAACGACCTAATGCTTGCAAGAACCAAGAACGTTGTGCCGTGCTTGAGCTGTAGACTCGGTCCATAGTGCTGGCCAGGCCCGACACGATTATATTTTTTATTTTAGAAAAAAAACGTATATACATATTGTCGGGGACCATAATTAAGGGTACCCTCAAGACGCCTAATTCTCAGCTGGTAACCCCCATCAGCATAAAGCTGCAGAGGCCTGATGGGTGCGATTAAGTCAGGGATTAGTCCATACGAGCGACTTGATCACGCCTCGCCCGAGCCTAGCCTCGGGCAAGGGCAGCCAACCCTGAGGTGTTTTCCGTCTCGCCCGAGGCCCCCCTTTTTTTACGGCAGACGCACCTCCGGCTCGCCCGAGGCCTTGCCTTCGATAAGAAGCAACCCTGACTAAATCGCCGCGCCGACCGAGCAAGTCACAGGGGCATTTAACGCAAAGAGTGAGACCGACGGGCAGCCAGGCCTTGCCAAAGGCACCATAGGAAGCTCCGCCCGACCCAGGGCTCGGACTCGGGCTAAGGCCCCGGAAGACGGCGAACTCCGCTCCGCCCGACCCAGGGCTCGGACTCGGGCTAAGGCCCCGGAAGACGGCGAACTCCGCTCCGCCCGACCCAGGGCTCGGACTCGGGCTAAGGCCCCGGAAGACGGTGAACTCCGCTCCGCCCGACCCAGGGCTCGGACTCGGGCTAAGGCCCCAGAAGACGACGAACTCCGCTCCGCCCGACCCAGGGCTCGGACTCCGCCCTGGCCTCTGCCGAACGACCTCCGCCTCGCCCGACCCAGGAGCTCGGGCTCGGCCTCGGCCATGGAAGACAGACTCGACCTCGGCCTCGGAGGAGCCCCCACGTCGCCCGACCTAGGGCACAAGTCCGCCACGTCAACAGGAAGCGCCATCATCACCCTACCCCGAGCCGACTTGGGCCGCAGAGAACAAGACCGACGTCCCATCTGGCTAGCTCCGCCAGATAGGCAATGATGGCGCCCCGCTAGACCATGACGACGGCGGCTCTCAGCACCCTTACGGAAGCGGGGGGACGTCAGCGAGAGCCCAACTATTCCGACAGCTGTCCCTCCACCAGGCTCCGTTACTCCTCCGACAGCCACGACACCACACCAGCTGGGTGCCAAGTTCTCTCCGGCTGCCACATTGGCATGTACCCAGGGCGCTAGCTCTCCCCCGCTAGACACGTAGCACTCTGCTGCATCCCCATTGTACGCCTGGATCCTCTCCTTGCGCCTATAAAAGGAAGGACCAGGGCCTTCTTAGAGAAGGTTGGCCCCCGCGGGAACGAGGGCAGGGGCAGGCGCTCTCTTGGGGCCGCTCGCTCCCCTCACCCGCGTGGACGCTTGTAACCCCCTACTGCAAACGCAACCGACCTGGGCGCGGGACGAACACGAAGGCCGCGGGATCTCCGCCTCCCTCACGACCCGGCTCCGGCCACCTCGCTCTCCCCCCTTCGCGCTCGCCCACGCGCTCGACCCATCTGGGCTGGGGCACGCGGCACACTCACTCGTCGGCTTAGGGACCCCCCGGTCTCGAAACGCCGACAGTTGGCGCGCCAGGTAGGGGCCTGCTGCGTGTTGACGAGCAGTTTCCCGTCAAGCTCCAGATGGGCAGTCTCCAACGACCTCTCCAACCCGGGACGGTGCTCCGTTTCGGGAGCCTCGAGTTCATGTCTTTCGGCGGCAGCTACGACATGATACTCCTTCCACCGCCGCGCGACGGCGACAATGGTGGCCGACAGCCCGCCCGCCGGCGGCGGAATCGACGACGTCTTCCCCGCGTGGGGGAAGAACAACATTCAAGCTCGCCTCATCCTCTCCCTCGCCATCGGAGGAGGAGGCGGGGCAACCAGGGCCGAGCGGGAGGCTGCGCTCCGTCGGCTGTCGAGCAAATCGACATCCCCAGCGCCTCAACGGAGGACGCGTCGGGCGTCACCCTCGCGTTTGAGGCGAAGGCGAGCGCCGTCCCCCCGCAACACGCCAACCCCGAGCAAGTGGACGACGCCAGCGCGCTCACGGAGGGCTTGCAGGACGTCGCCCTCGTACCCAGGACGACGGCGCGGTCAGTCCCCGATGTAACTTCGTCGCTCCTCGTCGACCAAAAGGTACCGACTGATTCCCATCCTTCGTCATTTCGACTCTACCTCAACCCGCCTAGCGACCTCGCTCTGGCAGGCGCTCACGTTGAGGCGAGTGCAACCCCTTTTGGTTTTCGTGTGCGGTCGCCTTGGGACCGATTGACGGGCGTCTCGACCTACGGGCCCTCTGGGTCCGAGGAAGATGATGACCCCAGCATCTGCTGGGATTTCTCTGGATCTGGCAACCCCAGTGCCATGCGGGACTTCATGACCGCATGCAACTACTGCCTCTCCGACTGTTCCAACGGCAACCGCAGCCTTGACGACAAGGACTGCGGCCCGAGCCGCGAATGTTTCCACGTCGAGCTAGGGGATCCCTTTGGAGGCAGCCGTCTCGGTATGCCGGAGGATGGTGATCTCCCTAGGCCAGTGCCTCGCGTCGACATCCCGCGGGAGCTAGCTGTGGTCCCCGTTCCGGCGGGGGGTCACGACCCACAGCTCGAGCAAGTCCGCGGGGCGCAGGCCGGGCTCGACGATGGGGGTAGGAGCGCTCGAGTCGATCCGCCGGGACGTCGGGCAGGTATGGGCGGGCCAGCCTCCGGCCGGAGAAATACGTCACCTGCCCCAGGGTCTCCAGCACCGCATCGCCAACGATGCCAGGGACAGGCCGCCACCCGCATCCGGCGGAACCGGTCAGGACCTGGCAGCCGCAGCGATGCTCCTCCGCGCGATGCCGGAGTCATCAACCACCGAGGGTCGGCGAATCCAGGGAGAGCTCAAGCATCTCCTGGAAGGCGCTGCGGCCCGGCGGCCGAGAGCTCTGCCTCCCGAAGGCAGGGGTACCCCTCGGAACCTCGTGCCGCGACCTCCCGACTCATGCGGGAAGCCTCGGTCTACACCGGGAGCACGCGCAACACCGCGCCTGCGGCCCCGGGCCACCTCGGTGACGAGCACCCTCATCGCGACCGTCGGGCCCGCCTCGACGAAAGGGTGCGCCGAGGCTATCACCCCAGGCGTGGGGGACGCTACGACAGCGGGGAGGATCGGAGTCCCTCGCCCGAACCACCCGGTCCGCAGGTCTTCAGCCGGGCCATTCGGCGGGCGCCGTTTCCGACCCGATTCCGACCCCCGACTACCATCACAAAGTACTCGGGGGAAACAAGACCGGAATTGTGGCTCGCGGACTACCGCCTGGCCTGTCAACTGGGTGGAACGGACGACGACAACCTCATCATCCGCAACCTCCCCCTGTTCCTCTCCGACACTGCTCGCGCTTGGTTGGAGCACCTGCCTCCGGGGCAGATTTCCAACTGGGAGGATTTGGTCCAAGCTTTCGCCGGCAACTTCTAGGGCACGTACGTGCGCCCCGGGAATTCCTGGGACCTCCGAAGCTGCCGGCAACAGCCGGGAGAGTCTCTTCGGGACTACATCCGGCGGTTCTCAAAGCAGCGCACCGAACTGCCCAACATCACCGACTCCGATGTCATCGGCGCGTTCCTTGCCGGCACCACCTGCCGTGACCTGGTGAGCAAGTTGGGTCGCAAGACCCCCACCAGGGCGAGCGAGCTGATGGACATCGCCACCAAGTTCGCCTCCGGCCAGGAGGCGGTTGAGGCCATCTTCCAAAAGGACAAGCAGCCCCAGGGCCGCCCGTCGGAAGATGCTCCCGAGGCGTCTACTCCGCTCGGCGCCAAGAAGAAAGGCAGGAGGAAGTCGCAAGCGAAACGCGACGCCGCCAGCACGGACCTTGTCGCCGCCGCCGAGTACAAGAACCCTCGAAAGCCCCCCGGAGGTGCCAACCTCTTCGACAAGATGCTCAAGGAGACGTGCCCTTACCATCAGGGGCCCGTCAAGCACACCCTCGAGGAGTGCGTCATGCTTCGGCGCCACTTCCACAAGGCCGGGCCACCCGCAGAGAGTGGCAGGGCCCGCGAAGGCGACAAAAAGGAAGATCACCAGGCAGGAGAATTCCCCGAGGTCCGCGACTGCTTCATGATCTGCGGGGGGCACGCGGCGAATGCCTCGGCTCGGCATCGCAAGCAAGAGCGTCGGGAGGTCTGCTCGGTGAAGGTGGCGGCACCAGTCTACCTAGACTGGTCCGACAAGCCCATCACCTTCGACCAAGATGACCACCCCGACCACGTGCCGAGCCCGGGGAAGTACCTGCTCGTCGTCGATCCCATCATCGGCGACGTCAGGCTCACCAAGGTCCTGATGGATGGGGGCAGCTGCCTCAATATCATCTACGCCGAGACCCTCAGGCTCCTGCGCGTCGATCTGTCCTCTGTCCGAGCAGGCGCTGCGCCCTTCCACGGGATCATTCCTGGGAAGCGCGTCCAGCCCCTCGGACAGCTCGACCTTCCCGTCTGCTTCGGAACACCCTCCAACTTCCGAAGGGAGACTTTGACGTTCGAGGTGGTCGGGTTCCGAGGAACCTACCACGCAGTATTGGGGAGGCCATGCTACGCGAAGTTCATGGCCATCCCCAACTACACCTACCTGGAGCTCAAGATGCCGGGCCCCAACGGGGTCATCACCGTCGGCCCCACGTACAAACATGCGTTCGAATGCGATGTGGAGTGCGTGGAGTACGCCGAGGCCCTCGCCGAGTCCGAGGCCCTCATCGCCGACCTGGAAAACCTCTCCCGAGAGGTGCCGGACGTGAAGCGACACGCCGGCAACTTCGAGCCAGCGGAGACGGTTAAGGCCGTCCCTCTCGACCCCGCTGGCGACGCCTCCAAGCAGATCCGGATCGGTTCCGGGCTCGACCCCAAATAGGAAGCAGTGCTCGTCGACTTTCTCCGCGCAAACGCCGACGTCTTTGCGTGGAGTCCCTCGGACATGCCCGGCATACCGAGGGATGTCGCCGAGCACTCGCTGGATATTCGGGCCGGAGCCCGACCGGTCAGACAGCCTCTGCGCCGATTCGACGAGGAAAGGCGCAGGGTGATAGGCGAGGAGATCCACAAGCTGATGGCAGCAGGGTTCATCAAAGAGGTATTCCATCCCGAATGGCTTGCCAACCCTGTGCTTGTGAGGAAGAAAGGGGGGAAATGGCGGATGTGTGTAGACTACACTGGTCTCAACAAAGCATGTCCGAAGGTTCCCTACCCTCTACCTCGCATCGATCAAATCGTGGATTCCACTGCTGGGTGCGAAACCCTGTCTTTCCTCGATGCCTACTCAGGGTATCATCAAATCAAGATGAAAGAGTCCGACCAGCTCGCGACTTCTTTCATCACGCCCTTCGGCATGTACTGTTATGTCACCATGCCGTTCGGTTTGAGGAACGCGGGTGCAACGTACCAGCGGTGCATGAACCATGTGTTCGGCGAACACATCGGTCGCACGGTCGAGGCCTACGTCGATGACATCGTAGTCAAGACAAGGAAAGCCTCGGACCTTCTCTCCGACCTTGAAGTGACATTCCGGTGTCTCAAGGCGAAGGGCGTCAAGCTCAATCCCGAGAAGTGTGTCTTCGGGGTGCCCCGAGGCATGCTCCTGGGATTCATCGTCTCCGAGCGGGGCATCGAAGCCAACCCGGAGAAGATCGCAGCCATCACCAGCATGGGGCCCATCAAGGACTTAAAAGGCGTACAGAGGGTCATGGGATGTCTCGCGGCCTTGAGCCGTTTCATCTCGCGCCTCGGCGAAAGAGGCCTGCCCCTGTACCGTCTCTTAAGGAAGGTCGAGTGCTTCACTTGGACTCCCGAGGTCGAGGAAGCTCTCGGGAACCTGAAGGCGCTCCTCACCCAGGCGCCCGTCTTGGTACCCCCAGCTGATGGAGAAGCCCTCTTGGTCTACGTCGCCGCTACCACTCAGGTGGTTAGCGCCACGATCGTGGTCGAAAGGCAAGAAGAGGGGCATGCATTGCCCGTTCAGAGGCCAGTCTACTTCGTCAGCGAGGTGTTGTCCGAAACCAAGATCCGCTACCCACAAGTCCAGAAGCTGCTGTATGCAGTGATCCTGACGAGGCGAAAGATGCGACATTACTTCGAGTCTCATCCGGTGACTGTGGTGTCATCCTTCCCCCTGGGGGAGATCATCCAGTGCCGAGAGGCCTCGGGACGGATCGCAAAGTGGGCGGTGGAAATCATGGGTGAGACAATCTCGTTCGCCCCTCGGAAGGCCATCAAGTCCCAGGTACTGGCGGACTTCATAGCCGAATGGGTCGACACCCAGTTGCCGACAGCTCCGATCCAACCGGAGCTCTAGACCATGTTTTTCGACGGGTCGCTGATGAAGACGGGAGCCGGCGCGGGCCTGCTCTTCGTCTCGCCCCTCGGGAAACACCTGCGCTACGTGCTACGCCTCCATTTCCTGGCATCCAACAATATGGCTGAGTACGAAGCTCTGATCAACGGATTGCGAATCGCCATCGAGCTAGGGGTCCGACGCCTCGACGCTCGCGGCGACTCGCAGCTCGTCATCGACCAAGTCATGAAGAACTCCCACTGCCGTGACGCGAAGATGGAGGCCTGCTGTGATGAGGTTTGACGCCTGGAAGACAAGTTCTACGGGCTCGAGCTTAACCACATCGCCCGGCGCTACAATGAGACTGCGGACGAGCTGGCAAAGATAGCCTCGGGGCGAACGACGGTTCCCCCGGACGTCTTCTCCCGGGATCTGCACCAACCCTCCGTCAAGATCAGCGACACGCCCGAGCCCGAGGCGCCCTCGGCCCCGTCCGAGGTGACCTCGGCCCAGCCCGAGCCATCCTCGGTTCAGCCCGAGGAATCCTCGGCCCCCGAGGGTGAGGCACTGCGCATCGAGGAGGAGCGGAGCGGGGTCACGCCTGATCGAGATTGGCAGACCCCGTACCTGCAATATCTCCGCCAAGGAGAGCTGCCCCTCGACCGAGCCGAGGCTCGACGGGTAGCGCGACGCGCCAAGTCATTCGTCTTGCTGGGCGATGAGAAGGAGCTCTACCACCGCAGCCCCTCGGGCATCCTCCAGCGATGCATCTCCATCGCCGAAGGTCAGGAACTCCTGCAGGAGATACACTCGGGGGCTTGCGGCCATCATGCAGCGCCTCGAGCCCTCGTCGGGAACGCTTTCCGGCAAGGCTTCTACTGGCCGACGGTGGTGGCTGACGCCACTAGAATTGTCCGCACCTGCGAAGGGTGCCAATTCTATGCGAAGCAGACCCACCTGCCCGCTCAGGCTCTACAGACGATACCCATCACCTGGCCCTTCGCTGTGTGGGGTCTGGACCTCGTCGGCCCTCTGCAGAAGGCGCCCGGGGGCTACACGCACCTGCTGGTCGCCGTCGATAAATTCTCCAAGTGGATCGAGGTCCGACCCCTGAACAGCATCAGGTCCGAGCAGGTGGTGGCGTTCTTCACCAACATCATCCATCGCTTCGGGGTCCCGAACTCCATCATCACCGACAACGGCACCCAGTTCACCGGCAAAAAAATCTTGGATTTTTGCGAGGATCACAACATCCGGGTGGACTGGGCTGCCGTAGCTCATCCCATGTCGAATGGGCAAGTAGAGCGTGCCAACGGCATGATTCTACAAGGGCTCAAGCCTCGGATTTACAATGACCTCAACAAGTTCGGCAAGCGATGGATGAAGGAACTCCCCTCGGTGGTCTGGAGCCTGAGGACGACGCCAAGCCGAGCCACGGGTTTCACGCCGTTCTTCCTGGTCTACGGGGCCGAGGCCGTCTTGCCCAAGGACCTGGAATACGGCTCCCCGAGGACGAGAGCCTACGACGATCAAAGCAACCAAGCTAGCCGAGAAGACTCGCTGGACCAGCTGGAAGAGGCTCGGGACAGGGCCTTACTACACTCGGCGCGGTATCAGCAGTCCCTGCGACGCTACCACGCCCGAGGGGTCCGACCCCGAGACCTCCAGGTGGGCGACCTGGTGCTTCGGCTGCGGCAAGACGCCCGAGGGAGGCACAAGCTCACGCCCCCCTGGGAGGGGCCATTCGTCATCGCCAAAGTTCTGAAGCCCGGAACGTACAAGCTGGCCAACAATCAAGGCGAGGTCTACGGCAACGCTTGGAACATCCAACAGCTACGTCGCTTCTACCCTTAAGATGTTTCCAAGTTGTTCATATACCTCGCACCCACGCAAAGTTTAGTCAACAAGGAAGGGTCGGCCTCACCTCGGCAAAGCCCGACCCTCCCTCGGGGGCTAAAAGGGGGAAAACCCCCTCTGCGTCAAAATTTTCCTCGAAAAAAATCTCTTTTACCAGAATATCTTTCGTGCTTTTTTGACTACTTCGAAAAGTGGGTCCTGGAAACGACGGGGTACACGTAAGCAGTCAAGGCTGACCGAGCCGAGGGACTCCTACGCCTCCGGGATACGGATACCTAACTCATCACCTTCTGCGATAAGTAACTCGCGTTCGGATAAGGTGACTCCGCGGATCGAACAAGTCTTTACGTTCAGAAGCCCTTCTGTCGAAGAAATTCTTCAAGTCTTCTCGACCGAGTCGGTGATAGGGCCTCATGGACGAGTGAAAGTGCACGTAAGCGGCAAGGCCGACCGAGCCGAGGGACTCCCACGCCTCCGGGATACGGATACCTCACTCCTCACCTTCCGCGAGAAGCAACTTTCACTCGCGCAAACATCCCTGTTACCGACAAAAAGTCCAGATACTCGAAACAAGAGGAAAAGAGACGCAGCTTTACAACGCAGCAAGGGTGTGTGTTCTGGCCTCGACGGCCGCACAAAGCACACACTACAAGATAATCTGATCCTGTAGGCTCGGGTCTTGACGCTGGAAGGGGGCAGCAACACCCTCGGCATCGACGGCACCTTCGGCGAGGCTCGACCTAGCCTCGGACGGCGACGCGGTCCGAGGGTCTCCGCTCCGAAGGACGACGTCATCACCACGCCCGGGCAATCGCTGTCAGGAACTTCTCCGGGAATCCGGCCCGAGCAGGCTGCTCGGCCGGCCACCTCCGGGGCCTCGGCCAACCACCTTCCAGGGGCGCCGGCCAGGTCCGAAGCCTCGGCTGATCAACTCCAGCGTCGATCCTGCCAACGGACAACCCGGCTAGGCTCCGGCCAACCAGGTTTCATTTTCGAGCCAACTCCGCCTCTGTTCATACTGATATCGCTACCCCTGGCCTCGGCTCGTCGAAGAGCGGCCGAGGGGTCTCTTTAACTAAGCTAGAGGAGCCTCGGACAGCAGGGCCGACCGAGCCGAGGGACTCCTACGCCTCCGGGATACGGATACCTCACTCGTCACCTTGACACTGGGCGACTCATGCTTGGTGAAGCGGTTCAGATAATCAGCAGACGAGTCTTAGCGCTCGAAAAAATGAGGAAGAAACACGGCTCCGTGCCGAAGTTACGTACATGTTCGGGCCCCGAAAGCCGAAATGAACAAAAAACCCGGCACTCGAAGTGCCATTACAAACGGAACTCTGGTTCCCCCTCCGCAGGTACGAACAACCCCACTCGATAGGGGTGGGCCTGCGGGGCAACAGAAGACCGACGAACGGCATGTCATCGCCCGCCCCGACAGCGGCGACGATGAAGACTTCTGCCCCGGGGGGCCGAACAGCAGCAGTGATGGCCTCAGGCCGGATGCCGCTGCTAGGAGGCCCCCGCCCTTGCCCAAACTCGAGAGGCAAGGACGGGCAGAAGGCCGTAGAGTTGGAGGTCGGTCCATGGCCAACCTTGGCTGTCGCGCCGGCGGAAGAACCTCTTCCAGCTGCCGTGGCGGGAGGCGGCACTGGGAGCGGCTCCGAAACCGCTCGGCTCAGAGAGCCGGGCACGGTGCAGCTGTCAGCGCCACGGACAACTCCCGCCCTTCCCCCCGATCACTGAGGGAAGGAGCGGGCCACCGCCCGCGCAGGGGCCGACCCCAACTCGGCACACTCCCCTCCCCAGCACTAGTGATGAAAATCCTTGAGGCTGAGGGAGGGGCAGAGGCCGCAGCCCGGCTCGCTTTCCCCCGCCATCAAGCCGGAGGTCGCCATCTTGGGTGACCGCCGGTGGAGGGGTGCAGCCGGGCTGCATGATGAAAATCCTTGAAGCCGAACGATGGCTGAGAGGTACCAACTCCCACGGAGTTGCGTTCCTCCAACGATGAGGCAAAAAGACGGCGGATATCCCCCATCCGGGGGCTTGGAAGGTGGAAAGACACGATGCATAAGGGAGGAAGAAGACATGGTCGCCTTACGAAAGGGGTCGCCCTCCTTTTAAAGGCGACTCTCCCTGCTTACGCCCCCAACCGTCACGGGCTGAGTCTTCTCCAACACGCCTCCAAAGCCCTCCCCTGCGGCACGGGGGCTGGGTCCCGCATGTCATGCAGACTGGCTCCGAGCAGAAGAAGCCAAACCGCCGCGCACGGCGCACGCAACCACCTAGCGGTTACAAGTGACCCTCCACTTTTGCCCAGGCCAACGGGCGAAAGGGGCAGCCAGCCATGCAGGCGGCATGCAACCACGACAAGTGGCCACGCCTCTCCGACTCCTAACCTGCCAGCACGGAGGCCCAAGCCCACGCGTCGCGCGACCGGCGCGCCGGATGCTGCATGCAAGCAACTGTACCACTTGCGCCACCACCGCACCTCCTCGATTGCGGAACCGATACCGTGACCCGAGGCGACCCAGCGCGCGACCCAGCAGCGCCAGCCTGATGCAGCGGTCAAACACGGTCAAAAGTGGGTCGGCAGTAATGACGGTGGCAGGCGCGCGGGAGCAGCGGTCGCGCCGTCGGCCAAGCTCACGTCCCATCCGGAGGCAGCGAGAGAACCCCCTCTCACGGCGTGAAGACGACGCGCCCGTGACCCGTCCCTCGAACGGCTCGCGCACGCGCAACGGCAGCCTCGCCAACTACTCGCCCCGTCGCATTAACTCCGCGGCTGAACAGGCGGCGCTTCTGGCAGGAGCAGCTGGCGACGCTTCGCCCTCGCCGAAACGACCACACCGAAAAAGGTACACCGCGTCGTTCAATTTCGTATTCTTTTTTCCCTTTTTCCTCTTTCTCTATCTCTTGCAACAGGGACCGGGAAAGGGGATACCCCCAAAGGGATCCTTCCCCATGAAGGAACTAGGCTCCGAGCCTCCTTACTGATCAGGGGTTCGAAGGCTGGCCCCCCGAAGGGTTCAACAGCCGCCTCAGATCGCGTGGGCCCGACACCCAATACTGGTCAGAGGTTTGAAGGTCGGCCTCCCGAAAGGTTCCACGGCCGCCTCAGGCTACTCGGGCTCCGCGCCCATTACTGATCAGGGGTTCGAAGGCTGGCCCCCCGAAGGGTTCACAGTCGCCTCAGACACCGAGCAAGGGATGACCAGGGGTACGTTCGATACATAACCGAGGCTCGGGCTGCGCTCCCGAGGTACCCTAGGACATTTCCGAGACCAGCGGGAACGATCCTGTAACGGAATCCCATCGGAGGGAGGCAACGAGCCCTCGGACCCCGTCGCCAGGGGACCGGGTCCGGCAGATCACCCGCAGGTACTTTTGGGCGTGCCTCCGGGCCCCTAGCCGACCCCCAACGAACGGGGCACGGACGTCCACTCGGATTACCCGCTTGCAGCTCACCGGAGACACCATGTTCGGTGCCCATCGAGGGTAACATGGCGCTCTCCCCCCTCCTCCTTGAGGAAAGGCGACGTAGGGGCGTATGTAAAAAAGCCGAGTCTGTCCCTGATCGCCCTCTCGCCCTGTGCGGAGGCTCGGGGGCTGCTCTCGCAAACCCGGCTCTGGCCAAACCGTTGACAGCGTCAACATACCAGCCCGAGAACTTGGGCCCCGACAGTGCACCCGGGCTACGGCCTGTTCGCATGAGGGAACCACCAGACCAGCCGAAGCATTACGCAAGGCATTAAGACCTCGAAGGAGTGAAACCACTCCTCCGAGGCCTCGGGGGCTACACCCGGCGGGTGCGCTCGCGCGCACCCACCGGAACAAAATGCAACCGAGAAAGGCTGGTCCCCTTGCAAAAAAGTGCGACGAAAGCCTCCAAGCGAGTGCTAACACTCCCTTCGAGGCTCGGGGGCTACTGTCGGGGACCATAATTAGGGGTACTCTCAAGACGCCTAATTCTCAGCTGGTAACCCCCATCAGCATAAAGCTGCAGAGGCCTGATGGGTGCGATTAAGTCAGGGATCAGTCCATACAAGCGACTTGATCACGCCTCGCCCGAGCCTAGCCTCGGGCAAGGGCAGCCAACCCTGAGGTGTTTTCCGTCTCGCCCGAGGCCCCCCCTTTTTTTACGGCAGACGCACCTCCGGCTCGCCCGAGGCCTTGCCTTCGATAAGAAGCAACCCTGACTAAATCGCCGCGCCGACCGAGCAAGTCACAGGGGCATTTAACGCAAATAGTGAGACCGACGGGCAGCCAGGCCTTGCCAAAGGCGCCATAGGAAGCTCCGCCCGACCCAGGGCTCGGACTCGGGCTAAGGCCCCGGAAGACGGCGAACTCCGCTCCGCCCGACCCAGGGCTCGGACTCGGGCTAAGGCCCCGGAAGACGGCGAACTCCGCTCCGCCCGACCCAGGGCTCGGACTCGGGCTAAGGCCCCGGAAGACGGCGAACTCCGCTCCGCCCGACCCAGGGCTCGGACTCGGGCTAAGGCCCCGGAAGACGGTGAACTCCGCTCCGCCCGACCCAGGGCTCGGACTCGGGCTAAGGCCCCGGAAGACGACGAACTCCGCTCCGCCCGACCCAGGGCTCGGACTCCGCCCTGGCCTCTGCCGAACGACCTCCGCCTCGCCCGACCCAGGAGCTCGGCCTCGGCCTCGGCCATGGAAGACAGACTCGACCTCGGCCTCGGAGGAGCCCCCACGTCGCCCGACCTAGGGCACAAGTCCGCCATGTCAACAGGAAGCGCCATCATCACCCTACCCCGAGCCGACTTGGGCCGCAGAGAACAAGACCGACGTCCCATCTGGCTAGCTCCGCCAGATAGGCAATGATGGCGCCCCGCTAGACCATGACGACGGCGGCTCTCAGCACCCTTACGGAAGCGGGGGGACGTCAGCGAGAGCCCAACTATTCCGACAGTTGTCCCTCCACCAGGCTCCGTTACTCCTCCGACAGCCACGACACCACACCAGCTGGGTGCCAAGTTCTCTCTGGCTGCCACATTGGCATGTACCCAGGGCGCTAGCTCTCCCCCGCTAGACACGTAGCACTCTGCTGCATCCCCATTGTACGCCTGGATCCTCTCCTTGCGCCTATAAAAGGAAGGACCAGGGCCTTCTTAGAGAAGGTTGGCCCCCGCGGGAACGAGGGCAGGGGCAGGCGCTCTCTTGGGGCCGCTCGCTCCCCTCACCCGCGTGGACGCTTGTAACCCCCTACTGCAAGCGCACCCGACCTGGGCGCGGGACGAACACAAAGGCCGCGGGATCTCCGCCTCCCTCACGACCCGGCTCCGGCCACCTCGCTCTCCCCCCTTCGCGCTCGCCCACGCGCTCGACCCATCTGGGCTAGGGCACGCGGCACACTCACTCGTCGGCTTAGGGACCCCCCGGTCTCGAAACGCCGACACATATATACAATTTATATTCAATATTAAAAACATCTGAGCATGATGTTCTACTGGTTAGACAGCTTCACCCGGTGTTTCCCGCCCTTGTTCCATCGGGAGCATGGGTTTGAACCTCACATCTTGCACCGTTTTTTAACATTTTACGCTGATTTAATCAAATGGACCGACAGGCTAATGGCTGGCCCAGCATAGTCAGCAGGCCGGCATGACGTGTATGGGCCAGAGTTGTGGCCCGCTGGCGTCTGGCCTATGCTGGGCCGCCGTTTGACCATCTATAGGCGTGTAACGAATTAATTTGAAATAGTTATGAGGAGTTATTTGTAAAAAGATGATACGGGATGACCGTTGAAACTGGTGCTTAAGTATAGTATAGACATAACCATGCACATGATAGTTCAAATATAGAAAAATAAATCGATAAAATTGACATCATATAGTTGAAAGTTATTGATCCATAAGTATGTGTGATTTATAGCTGCTTCCTTTGCTTGAGTAACTTTTTTTTCTCTTGTATTCTCTTCGTTATTTGTCGTGTTTTAGTTTAAAAATGAACTAGTGTGCGATAAATATTCCAGAACGGAGGTAATCCATAACATTATTTTGTTCTTCAAAAATGATTTATTTGAAGACTTCTGCTCATGCTCATGATGCATTACATTAACAAATGTAGAACACATCAACTTTCTGGAGTTGTGTTGAGGATTTTGGTTCCCAGTTCTCCCATAAATATTATGGTAGTTATTTGGATAACCCTGGTAAGATAATGCATAAATCTAACAACGTTGCTCTTAAAAATCAATTTGTTACCATGTGACATATATATCATTTTTTCTGTAGTAAACGTATACCATATTCTATACTATAATTAAAGTACCAGTTTCAACAGTCCTTGGTGGAAGACACTGTACGAAGCTGTCTAATCAGTAGAACATCATGCTCAAGTATTTATAATATTGAATATAAATTGTACATATGTATATATGATTTTTTGTAAAATAAAAAAATTATCATGTCGAGCCGGACCAACACTACGGACCGAGGCTACGACCCAAACACCGCACGACGCTCGTGCCGGGTTGGCCCAGTCACTATTAAATGGGTCGTGCCTCGGGGCGGCTCGCTAGACACGGCCCATGATGGTCCTTGCCTCAGTTGTCACCACCTTGTTTGCCATTCTACTTCTTTTCTCTCTCCCCTCATGCCTCCACCACCGCGACACCCCATTCTCGACAGAGGGCATAGGTGCAGGTGCCTCCTCCCCGTATTCGTCTGACACCAGCCCCGATACCGACTCGCGCAGTGGCTATTGCACGTCCACGAGAATGTTTCACATCATGCGCACACCATAGTTTTTGCCGTCGTCGGACGTCCCGTTTGTCTTCCCGGCCTTCGCTCTATTCTTCCTCCCCCAACCTGCTGCCCCCGCCCACGGTCGTAGCCGCGAGTCGATCGACGCTCGTCGACGCGGGTATGGGGCGAGTCGGTCATGCTCCTAACATTTTTTCATGTGTGCTGTCGAGGAGGACATGGTGGCGCCTGTCACGCTTAGGTTATCCTAGCGACGAGGAGTCCATGTCTGAGATATTAGACAACTAAGGCTCGTAGTGTGGCAGCAGTCGTCATATGCTATGGAGTTGGTGGTGGTGTTGTGTCGCTTCGGCGAGTCTAGGGCTGGGAAGACACTCGCATTCTTTCGCCCTTCTCGGACTGACGCCTGGTGCGGGTGCCTCTTGGTTTGGAGCTACTTCGGCTGGGCTTCTTTCTCCGCTTGCGTGCTCTCTCCCTATATATCTAGCTGAGAGCACCTAGAGGGGGTGAATAGGTGATCCTATAAAATCAAACACTAAATAGCCACAAACTTGATTATATAAAAGTTAATGCGAGTTAATCAAGTTGCTATGAAGCGATCTCTTGCGAACAGAATAATCACAGAAGACCAACACAAGAGACACGCGATTTTTATCTCGTGGTTCGGGCAAGTAACACTTGTCTACTTCCACGTTGTGGCGTCCCAAGGGATGAGGGTTGCACTCAACCCCTTTCAAGTGATGCATCCAATGATCAACTTGAATACCACGGTCTTTTCTCTTTTGAGTATTCTTCCCGTTTGCGAGGAATCTCTACAAGTTGGAGCCTCTCGCCCTTACAATATAGATCATAAAGAAAGCATAAGAGTAAGGATGGGAGAGCAACACAAGCAAGACCCAAATTCACAACACACACACACACAAGCCAAGACTTGAGCTCGAAACACAACATAGAGAGTTTGCAACTCAAACGGAGCTCAAATCACTAACACAATCGATCAAAATGCGTGGAGGCGGAGTCTGGGAGTCTTAGAATGCTTGGTATAATGCTCCATGTGTCTAGGGGTCCCTTTTATAGCCCCAAGGCAGCTAGGAGCCGTTGGAGATCAACTTGGAAGGCAATTCCTGCCTTCTGTCGTGTGGCGCACCAGACAGGTCCTGTAGCTGTCCGGTGCGTGATCTCTTTCCTTTTCTGGCGAAGCCGACCGTTGGATCTTCAGATCTGTTGGCGCACCGGACACTGTCCGGTGCAACCATCCGACCGTTGGCTTTGCCACGTGTCGTCCGTTGATCGCGCAGGCGACCGTTGGCCGCGAGCGGCGTTGGCTCACCGGACAGTCTGGTGCACCACCGGACAGTCCGGTGAATTAGACTTGGGTGCGGGCGCTGATGACGCACCGGACCGGTGCCCCACCGGACAGTCCGGTGATTTTTAGCGAAGTCACCCAGTCAATCCCCGAGAGCAGCCAGTTCACCGTCAAGCCGCCCGCACCACCGGACACTGTCCGGTGTGCCAGACTGGTGCTGGTTTTGGCTGTACTTAGCCAACTCTTCTCCAATTCTTTTCTTCTTTTCTTGTCATTATTTCTACACTTAGATAAACACGTTAGTATTCAAAAACAATTTACTAAGTCTAGAAACATACCTTGTTCTTTGATTTGCACTTCTCACTTATTTAGCACATAAGGACTCAATTAATATGTGTTGGGCATCTAATCACCAAAACACTTATAGAAATGGCCCAAGGGCACATTTCCCTTTCAATCTCCCCCTTTTTGGTGATTCATGCCAACACATTAAAAAGCAATAACAGAAGTGCAATATTAATTCAAATTGAAGACCAAATTCTCTTTACTTAGGATTTGACATGTTTGGATCATTCTTTGTTACCACTTGGTTTGTTTTTGCAAATCAAATTCTTTTCCCTATCACTAAGTCAAACACGCTTGTTTGTGCAAATATAGAGATATTCCAAGAGTGAAATTGATCAAGTGCCAAAAACTCCCCCTTTTCCCGTAATCAAAATTCTCCCCCATAAGAGACTAAATTTTGCAATAAGAGTATTTTGACAAATCACAATTTCTAAATCTACTATTTTCAAAATTCACAAGTGGTTGGCTGATCCATTTGCTTTGGCCTTAATTTCTCCCCCTTTGGCATTAAGCACCAAAACGGGATAACTTTTGGCCCTGTTAACCCCATTACCTCACCAAAGTGTCAAATAAGAGCAAAAAGGCAATGAGAGCATAAGTATGAACTTGGAATTAAATATACTAATACCGGAGTGTAGTGGAAGTCTTTTCATCGTCCAAGTTCACTTTCCCTTTCAATGTACTTTTGAGACTACATCAAGTGTACTCACACAAACAAGTTAGTCTCAAAGGGATCAAGTTGTAGCACAGCTCCCCCTAAATATATGCATCATTTGCATACAGACTTGTGAGATCCGGGGATGACTTGTACAACTTGAGCATCATAAATAGACAACAAATGATGTAAATGCTTAAGGTAACATGATCAAAGGCATGAACTACATGTATGCTCTAGATCAATCCAAGCTACGCGAATCTAAGACATTTAGCTCATTACGCAACCTGCAAAACCTTTTCTCATCTAAAAGCTTAGTGAAGATATCGGCTAGCTGGTTCTCGATAATAATGTGGTACACACGGATATCTCCCTTTTGCTGGTGGTCTCTTAGGAAGTGATACCGGATGTCTATGTGCTTAGTGCGGCTGTGTTCAACAGGATAATCCGCCAAGCGAATTGCACTCTCATTTTCACATAGGAGTGGGACTTTGCTCAGATTGTAGCCAAAGTCTTGGAGGGTTTGCCTCATCCAAAGTAGTTGCGTGCAACACTGTCCTGCGGCAACATACTCGGCCTCAGCGGTGGATAGGGCCACAGATGTTTGTTTCTTAGAACTCCAGGACACCAAGGACCTTCCTAGAAATTGGGACGTCCCTGATGTGCTCTTCCTATCAACCTTGCACCCATCATAGTCAGAGTCTGAGTATCCAATCAAGTCAAAGGTAGACCCCTTTGGTACCAGATCCCGAAGCACGACGTAGAAACTAAATACCTAAGAATTCGCTTAATGGCCACAAGGTGACATTCCTCGGGGTCGGATTGAAATCGAGCACACATGCATACACTAAGCATAATGTCCGGTCTACTAGCACAAAGATACAGTAATGAACCTATCATTGACCGGTATGCCTTTTGATCAACGGACTTACCTCCTTTGTTGAGGTCAATATGTCCGTCAGTCCCCATCGGTGTCTTCATGGGCTTAGCATCCTTCATTCCAAACCTCTTGAGAAGATCTTGGGTGTACTTTGTTTGGGAGATGAAGGTGCCGTCCTTGAGTTGCTTCACTTGGAATCCAAGGAAGTAGGTCAACTCGCCATCATCGACATCTCGAACTTTTGCATCATCACCTTGCTAAACTCCTCATAAGAATTTTGGTTAGTAGAACCAAATATTATGTCATCGACATAAATTTGGCACACAAAAAGATCACCATCACAAGTCTTTGTAAAAAAAGTGGGATAAGCTTTCCCAACCTTGAAACCATTAGCAATTAAGAAATCTCTAAGGCATTCATACCATGCTCTTGGGGCTTTCTTAAGTCCATAGAGCGCCTTAGAGAGCTTATATACATAGTCGGGATACCTGTCGTCCTCAAAGCCAGGGGGTTGTTCCACGTATACCTCCTCCTTGATTGGTCCATTGAGGAAAGCGCTCTTTACGTCCATTTGGAACAGCCTAAAAGAATGGTGAGCAGCATAGGCTAGTAATATCCGAATTGACTCTAGCCTAGCCACAGGAGCAAAAGTCTCCTCAAAGTCCAAACCTGTGACTTGGGCATAACCTTTTGCCACAAGTCGAGCCTTGTTTCTTGTCACCACTCCGTGCTCGTCTTGTTTGTTGCAGAACACCCACTTGGTTCCCACAACATTTTGCTTTGGACGTGGCACCAGACTCCAAACTTCATTCTGTTTGAAGTTGTTGAGTTCTTCCTGCATGGCCAATACCCAGTCCGGATCCTGCAAGGCCTCTTCTACCCTGAAAGGCTCAATAGAAGAGACAAACGAGTAATGCTCACAAAAATTAGCTAATCGTGAGCGAGTAGTTACTCCCTTGCTGATGTCACCCAGAATCTGATCGACGGGGTGACATCTTTGGATCGTCGCTCAGACTTGAGTTGGAGGGGCTCGTGGTGCTTCTTCGTCCATAACGTGTTCCTCCCGTGCTCCCCCTTGACCCTGCTCCTCTTCTTGAGGTACCTGTAAATCGTCTTGAGTTGGGGGATGCACCAATGTCGAGGAGGATGGTTGATCTTGTTCCTATAGTTCCTGTGGTCACACATCGCCTATCACCATCGTGCGCATTGCGGCTGTCGGGACTTCTTCTTTATTTAAATCATCAAGATCAACTTGCTCTCTTGGAGAGCTGTTAGTCTCATCAAATACAACGTCGCTAGAGACTTCAACTAATCCTGATGATCTGTTGAAGACCCTATACGCCTTTGTATTTGAGTAATATCCTAGTAAGAAACCTTCTACTGCCTTGGGAGCAAATTAAGAATGTCTACCTTTCTTCACCAGAATGTAGCATTTGCTCCCAAATACACGAAAATAAGAAACATTTGGTTTGTTACCAGTAAGGAGTTCGTAGGAGGTCTTCTTGAGGAGACGGTGTAGGTAGAGCCGATTTATGGTATGGCAAGCTATGTTCACAGCTTCCGACCAAAACCGCTCAGGCGTCTTGTACTCTCCAAGCATCATTCTTGCCATGTTGATTAGCGTCCTATTCTTCCTCTCTACCACACCATTTTGCTGTGGTGTGTAGGGAGCGGAGAACTTGTGCTTGATGCCTTCCTCCTCAAGATACTCTTCAACTTGTAGATTTTTGAACTCGGACCCATTGTCGCTTCTTATCTTCTTCACATTTAGCTCAAACTCATTTTGAGCTCTCCTTAAGAAGCGCTTTAGGTTCCCTTGGGTTTCTAACTTATCCTGCAAAAAGAATACCCAAGTGAAGCAGGAAAAATCATCGACAACTACAAGACCATCCCCCGATGCTGAAGTAGGCAACGGGTTCAAAGAGATCCATGTGAAGAAGCTCCAGTGGTCTTGATGTCATCATCACATTCTTGCTGTGATGAGTGCTTCCCACCTGTTTCCCTGCCTGACATGCTGCACAAGGTCTGTCTTTCTCAAAACAGACATCGGTTAGTCCTAACACATGATCTCCCTTTAGAAGCTTATGAAGATTCTTCATCCCAACATGTGCTAGACGGCGATGCCAAAGCCAACCCATATTAGTCTTAGCTATTAAGCATGCATCTAGATCGGCATTCTCTTTTGAAAAATCAACTAAGTAGAGCTTGCCATCTAATACACCCTTAAAAGCTAATGAACCATCACTTCTTCTAAAGACAGATACATCAATATTTGTGAATAGACAATTATAACCCATGTTACATAATTGACTCACAGATAACAGATTATACCTGAGCGATTCAACTAAAAACACATTAGAGATAGAATGCTCGGATGTGATGGCTATCTTGCCCAAGCCTTTGACTTTGCCTTGATTCCCATCTCCAAAGATGATCGTATCCTGGGAATCCTTGTTCTTGACGTAGGAGGTGAACATCTTCTTCTCCCCCGTCATGTGGTTTGTGCATCCGTTGTCGATAATCCAGCTTGAGCCCCCACATGCATAAACCAGCAAGGAATTTAAGCTTGGGTTTTAGGTACCCAACTCTTGCTGGGTCCTACAAGGTTAGTCATAACAGTTTTTTGGAACCCATATACAAGTTTTGTCTCCCTTGCATTTGGATCCCAACTTCCTAGCAACTACTTTTGCATTCTTGCATAAAAGTACAAAAGGAAGCATTGCAAGCATGGTAAATAGTAGTAGGACCATTGCACACTCTCCTAGGCGCATGAGACACAACATGATTATTCCTAGGCTTATTTCTACCATAAGCATAAGTAGAGCTAGAAGCAACCATAGCATGAGAAGTATGATAACTAGGTAAAACAACATGATCATAGCATCTATCATTATGAGCACGACTATTAAATTTCCTATCATAAATATAGGCATGGTTCTTTTGAGAACTACTAGCCATAGGGGCCTTCCCTTTCTCCTTGTTGGGAATGGAAGTCCTTTGGCTTGTTATGTTCTTGGTTTCCTTGCGAAAACCAAGTCCATCCTTAATTGAGGGGTGTCTACCAATAGTGTAGGCATCCCTAGCAAATTTTAATTTATCAAAATTATCTTTGCAAGTCTTAAGTTGAGCATTAAGACTTGCCACCTCATTGTTTAATTTATCAATAGAAGTAAGATGTTCATCACAGGCATCAACATCAAAGTCCTTACATCTATTGCAAATAATTACATGCTCTACACATGAACTAGTTTCCTTAACTTTCTCTAGCTTAGCATTTAATTCATCATTTAAATTCTTTAGGCTAGATATAGATTCATGACAGGTAGGCACTTCAGAAGATAGCAGTTCATTCTTTTTAATTTCTAAAGCAAGGGATTTTTGAACACTAACAAATTTATCACGTTCTTCATACAAAATGTCCTCTTGCTTTTCTAGAAGTCTATTCTTTTCATTAAGAGCATCAATTAGTTCATTTATTTTGTCTACTTTAGCTCTATCTAGTCCTTTAAATAAATCAGTGTAATCTACTTCATCATCAGATGATTCCTCATCGCTAGAAGAAGAGTACTTGGGGGTATCTCGAATACGTACCTTCTTCTCCTTAGCCATAAGGCAAGTATGGCGTTCGTTGGGGAAGAGCAAAGATTTGTCGAAGGTCGAGGCAGCCAGTCCTTCATCGTCGGAGTCGGATGAAGAGCAGTCAGAATCCCATTCCTTTCCAAGGTGCGCCTCGCCCTTCGCCTTCCTGTACTTCTTCTTCTCCTCCCTTTTCCCGTGCTTTTCTTATCCCTAGTTATTATCATTATCGAGGCATTGAGCTATGAAATGACTAGTCTTACCGTATTTGAAGCAGGAGCGCTTTCCCCTTGTTTTATTCTTGTTGGGGTACTCATTGCGTCCTTTTAGCGCGGTCTTGAAGCCCATGATGATAAGCGTCATTTCATCTTCATTGAGCCCGGAAGCCTCCAGTTATGCCACCTTGCTTGGTAGCGCCTCCTTGCTACTAGTTGCTTTGAGATCAACGGGCTGCGGCTCGTAGATGGGCAGTGGACCATTTAGCGCATCGTCCACGTATCACGCCTCCTTCACCATCATGCGCTCGCTCATAAATTTTTCGAGGATTTCCTCAGGCGTCATCTTGGTGTACCTGGGATTTTCACGAATAAGGTTCACAAGATGAGAGTCAATTACTGTAAATGACCTGAGCATGAGTCGGATGACATCATGATCCATCCATCTTGTGCTTCCATAGCTTCGGATTTTGTTGACCAGGGTTTTGAGCCTATTGTAGGTCTGTGTTGGCTCCTCTCCCCTGATCATTGCTATGGCAGAACCTCCCAAGGTATCGGGCCCACATGCACCTGTTTTTGTCCTAAAGACCTCAGACGGCCATGCATGTGCACCAGATAACTTAACAGGATCTGTCTGATTGCCCCAAGGACATCGGATAAACCACTTACAACCAGAACCGTGGGATTAAGTAACACCAATCACACACACAACATTTTTGCAGTGGAAATCTTATTACCAAATTTTACAGGTTACAAAAAATTTACATTATTTTATCGGAGTGATTACAAAAGTATAAGTTTGAAATATATGCTAGCTCAAGTGACCATCCTCAATAAGAAGATAAAGATGGGGTGTACTTATATAAGAAGGCCGAGCCCACCGGCACTTAGCACCATTCACAGCAGCACAAAACTATAATCTGAAAAACAACAGGGAATAAAACCTTGAGTATGGAATTACTCAGCAAAGACTTACCCGACTAAAGAAAAGACTCTCAAGGGTATGCTGGATTTGGGAATCAAGGAGAGGCTTTAGTAAAAATCAACTTAGATACTTTTGCGGAAATAGCTTACTAAAGTGAATCCTTACTTTCAATGTTTTAACGCCAGATTAAATATTAATAGACTCTATTTGCATCTAGTCTAATTTCACCATCTCATCCATACAACATCATTTTTATTCATAATGTTTACATCCTGACTTAGGTTGCAGGGCAGCGATCAAGTCTCCACTCTCCGGGGATATAACGGCGATCCGAATCGATTTACTCAGCTGAGGATCTTTAACCACACGACATATGTTTCTCGTAAACCTTGCATGTCTACCATCCCCACGGATCCTCCACTGCATGAACAGGTTCGCGCCACCCGAGAGCACACCACCCTTTTTAGGCGATCCTTTGCCAGGAGGGTACGTGCCACTCTCGCCATCTCTCCACTCCCAGTGCGCGATTGTCTTTTCATGTATGGAATAGCCGGGTTCAAGCTTACCCTGTCCCATTTCCAAGGCATGTGGCTAGTTAAGATAGTCCTTGATCAATAGGCCTACATACGCATCCAATCCTTAATTAACCTGGACGGAACATCACCTGTTCCTAGCCCAAGTCCCGATTTAAGTACTTCCACCCTTAGGATTGTTTGTATTCCTAGGATGAAAAGAGCATCATAGGGAACTTTGCAGTAAGATCCCACCACGCTCTCAATGAAAATATTCTTGCAGGTAGAAGCCATCTTTCCTCAGGATAACCCCTGAGCTAGGCCTTAATGCAAAAGACAACCTCTATCCACAAGATCTGAGCAGGGCTAAGCATTTTTGTAAATCATATTTTGATACTTCATCAGAAGTATCTATAAAGGTATGGATATCAAGGTAGGCAATGCATCAAAGGGTTTCCAAGCAACTCCTATAAACCAAATGTACATTTCACTAGACTTAAAGTGTGCAAAAATTATTTAAAAACACAAGGAAAGGGGTTGCATGCACCGGGGCTTGCCTTCGTTGCAGAGACGGAGTTCTAGATCCCTCTATTAAACCCCAGTTAGATGGCTCCCATCACTTGATGAGCAGGCACTGAAGCAGACTCCTCTTCAGAAACCACTTCTTGAATTTCATCTTCTTCTTCTTCTGGGAATTCTACATGTAATGATATGAACATGAATGCATATACTTGTGCAACTACAAAGAAGATACTTTAAAGCAGTACAAACTACACCTTACTAAAGGTGCACACAAAACTAACCAAACAACAGGGGAGCTAAACATTCTAATATCATCACTAAGCTTTCAAACCACACCAGGGAACTCTGCCTTCATAACCAAGAACTCTATGCTTGCCTTAAGTAAGGACTTACTTCTCTGATTTGAATCCTACAACTTGAACTTCTAGAGGATTAGAACAATCTTCAAACTACGCCAAAAATCCAGATCCCACTAGGCACTCTTGCTTCTTTATCCAAAGATCAGGTTTCACTTGTTAAACTTGTTCCTTTTTCCAAATTTCTAATCCACATGTGATTATGTTCTTCTTATTATTCCAATTAGGGACTCTACATGGATTTCTGAGCAAATGGCTTACAGACAGCACCAAACTTTTACCAAGAGCTTATCTTCTGATAACAAGACTCTCCACAAGTTTCCACAATTTTTGATGCTCACATTTGCTCCCTAAATATTGAATTAATCCTTTTGAGAGCACACTTAAACTACTTAAAATTTGTAAACTGCACTAAAGATCCCAAAAACACCTTTACCAGAGAGCTTCAATGATCTCACAAACCTATAGTGCGCGCGTGAACTCGTTCAGAGAACACTCGGATTGGTCGGTCGACAAGGAGATGGGTTCGTACCGGCGTTCACTGACGACGACGTGATGTTCCCAAGGCTCTGTTACGGTAGAGTTCAATCGGGCGGGATGGTAAGCATCAGGTATGTAAGGGAACTCAGAACACACAAAGACTCGGCTGCGATTACCTCCGAGAGTGCTAGCCATGGTGAGGTGGGCAATCGGTGGTTGTGGTCACCACACCGGGGCTGCACACTTTGCACAAAGGCAGACCAAGTTGGTGGCTGCGGAGAGGAGCTTAGACTTGCAATCATGAAGCATAAGACACCAAGTGAACCAGCTGAAGCTCAAGGACAGCAGGGATCACTTCACTGGAACCAAACACTTAAGACAACTAAATATAGGCAAATGCCCTTGATCTGTCAACCATGCAGTGGAGAGGGGTTTTCCCAAGTTAACAGCACAGCAGGGACTCCCATACGTGGCTCACATGCCCACATACTACTCAGATTTATATGCACAACTGATACACTGCACTTGGTTGATTTTTTTATAGCCAAAATATCTCCTTTTGTCTAGTTATTTAACTAGGAGATAGAGCAGATAAGGTTCACTGCCCACAAATATCCACTGTCCAGTAATATAGAAAGAGGAAGGACAAATAAAAACTCCACTGCAGCAGGCTCAAACACATCCAAAAGTTTGATATTTTCTGCAGGGGAGGAAAAGATCTTCAGATATTTAGGAATCACTGAATTGTTTTAGCTGGTCTGATCCTCCCTGTTCAGCGCCCCTTTTCTCCCAATTCTTCGCAGCAACAGACCACTCTCCTTAACCAAAATTATTCTCTACTTGTAGCTCTACCTATTTTGTATAGCAACTCAAGGCTGAAACCATACAGAGCGAGAGCTATTGTACCCCAAAATTGAGCCAAAACAGCTAAAACCCACAATCTCAGTTAACTGAACAGCCCTTCACTAATTCTGACAGGGGGTTTTGCAGCACCATTTTCTCCCAGTTTTATGTGGAACCAAGTCCACCTCCCTATATAAAACTTGTTCACTATACTCTGTTCTTCAACTTTTCTATATAGTTCTTAGTTCAAAACCTCACGAACTGATCACAAAAGGGCTCCAAACTCAGCAACTTTCACTGAAATTCAGTTTTCAATAACTGAATATAATTCAGTTTCAGCCACAACACAGCCCCACTTTAAGCAGTTGTTATTCCAATTCTTGTATGGGATCATGTCCATCACCCATTAAGGAAGTTGTTCACCAATATATGGTCTTAAATTCCTCTACAAGCATCATAGTCTAAAACCTACTGAATTAATCACAAATGATCTCTAAACTAGGCATCCTGCTGCAATTTCAGTTCTCAAAACTGAACTAAGTTCAGTTGAAACACTGTCTGCTAGTCCAACTTTGAACAAGTTTTTCTCCAATTTCTGTGTGGAATCAAGTCAAAGCCACTTTAGTAGATTTGTTCACCATCATATGGTCTTTACTTCCTTCATAAACATCACAGCCCAAAACCTTCTATATCAGCCACAATTGAGCTCCAAAAACAGCTATATATACTGAAATCTCAATTTCAGTTCACTGTTTTAAATCTAAAAACTCAAAAAGTCTGACAACCCCACTTTGGATCACCTTTTCTCCTAGTTGTATATAGTTCTAGGGGTGTCACACTTAATAAAGTTGCTCTCCTATACTTCTTCTACAAGTTTGCTATAATGGTCATTAACCAAAACCTCTTGGATTCCAAACTACAATAGCTCAAAGTTTGCTCCAATTGCTGAAATTCAGACTCTGAATTCTACCAAATCTGAAATCCAGAAACTCTGTTAGCTCTATTTTGGACCAGTTTTTCTCTAAGTTCCAAATAGCTTTAGAGCTAGGTGACTCAACCAAACTTATAATACTCATGTAGCTCTATAACTTTGTTATAATGACCATCTTCAAAATGGTTATAGATTAGAAGTTACAAGGGTTCAAAGTTGACTAGTTTATATTATTTTCAGCAATTCTAAAATGAACCCAAAACTGAATTTTTGTACTTAACTCCAAATTCTTCCACACAACTTAGGAATCTCCAAATAAGAAATATATCCACTTTTCCAAGATCTACAACTTTGGTATATGAACTTTTAACCAGTCATTTCTAGATTTTAAATTCCACTTTTGGGCTAGTTTAGGGCTTATAGATACTCAACCACCCTAAGTGCTTCACCACTTCTAATCCACCTGTCAAAAGCAAACTTATCCATCCTCCTAAAGCAAAGTTGCTCCTTAATCTCAAATCCAACTTTGGCTTATAGAACTCAGGTCCAAAGTATCCTTGATTTGGGAGTTGTTTGCTTACACTCAATTCCAATCAAGGTTTTCAAGCCTTAGGATTTTGAAGTTAATCCTTCGGTCCAAGTATTTCTTCCACTTGATCTATCTTTGGAAACAAGGTTGCTATAGGTCCTAAGTCTTACCTTTAATACTTTAAATTCCAAGCCAACTTATTACTTCCTCAAGAGACGACTTCACTTCCCATCTCTTAAGCAAAGTCCTTAATTAAGCTATATACTCTTATACACAACACCACATTCATTAAAAAAATTTTCGACCTAGTGAATGCATTCTAGGTGTAACAAGCAAGTTAATGCAAATGCTTATGATGACATGTCATAGTTTTAGTTCATGTAACACCAGGGGTGTTACAATCGCGAACCTCCCCAGCTTGCCTTCCACCAGTTTCATCTTGGTGATCATGGTGGCGTCGTTACCCTCATGTGATATCTTGAGGGTATCCCAGATTTGCTTAGCATTGTCCAAGCCACTCACTTTATTGTACTCATCCCTGCAAAGTGACGCTAGCAAGATAGTAGTAGCTTGGGCATTTTTATGAATTTATTCATTTATAAACACAGGATTATCCATACTATCAAAATGCATCCAATTTTCCACAATTTCCCAAATGCTAGGATGGAGATAAAATAGATGACTACGCATTTTATGGCTCCAAAATGAGTAATCCTCTCCATCAAAGTGTGGGGGTTTTCCAAGAGGAATAGAAAGTAAATGGGCATTTGAGTTATACGGAATATGGGAATAATCAAAGGAGTTGTTTTGATTAACCGTCTTTTTCTTGGATGTGGAGTCGTTGTCGTCGTCATCCCTTGGTGATGAAGATGAGGCATCACTGTCATAGTAGATGGTCTTCTTGATGCGCCTCTTCTTCTTTCCGTCCCTCTTCTTGTGACTCGAGCCTGAGTTAGTGGGCTAGTCATCTCTTGGCATGTTCAAGAGGGACTCCTTCTCCTTGTTGTTGACCACCATCCCCTTACCCTTAGGATCCATCTCTTCGGGCAGTTAGTCCCTTAGATGAAGAGTACGACACTGATACCAATTGAGAGCACCTAGAGGGGGTGAATAGGTGATCCTATAAAATCAAACACTAAATAGCCACAAACTTGATTATATAAAAGTTAGTGCGAGTTAATCAAGTTGCTATGAAGCGATCTCTTGCGAACAAAATATTCACAGAAGACCAACACAAGAGACACGCGATTTTTATCCCGTGGTTCGGCCAAGTAACACTTGCCTACTTCCACGTTGTGGCGTCCCAATAGACGAGGGTTGCACTCAACCCCTTTCAAGTGATCCAATGATCAACTTGAATACCACGGTCTTTTCTCTTTTGAGTATTCTTCCCGTTTGCGAGGAATCTCCACAAGTTGGAGCCTCTCACCCTTACAATATAGATCACAAAGAAAGAATGAGAGTAAGGATGGGAGAGCAACACACGCAAGACCCAAATCCACAGCACACACACGCAGACAAGCCAAGACTTGAGCTCGAAACACAGCACAGAGAGTTCGCAACTCAAACAGAGCTCAAATCACTAACACAATCGATCAAAATGCATGGAGGCAGAGTCTGGGAGTCTTAGAATGCTTAGAGAATGCTTGGTATAGTGCTCCATGCGGCTAGGGGTCCCTTTTATAGCCCCAAGGCAGCTAGGAGCCGTTGGAGATCAACTTGGAAGGCAATTGCTGCCTTCTGTCGAGTGGCGCACCGGACAGGTCCTGTAGCTGTCTGGTGCGTGATCTATTCCTTTTCTGGCGAAGCCGACCGTTGGATCTTTAGATCTGTTGGTGCACCGGACAGTCCGGTGCACACCGGATAGTCTGGTGCAACCATTCGACCGTTGGCTTTGCCATATATCGCCCGTTGATCGCGCATGCGACCATTGGCCGCGAGCGGCGTTGGCTCATCGGACAGTCCGGTGCACCACCGGACAGTCCGGTGAATTAGACTTGGGTGCGGGCTCTGATGACGCATCGGACAGTCCAGTGATCCACCGGACAGTCCGGTGACTTTTAGCAAAGTCGCTCAGTCGATCCCTAAGAGCAGCCAATTCACCGTCGAGCCGCCTGGGGCACCGGACACTGTCCGGTGCACCACCGGACAGTCCGGTGTGCCAGGCTGGTGCTGGTTTTGGCTATACTTAGCCAACTCTTCTCTAATTCTTTTCTTCTTTTCTTGTCACTGTTTCTAGCACTTAGATAAACACGTTAGTATTCAAAAACAATTTACTAAGTCTAGAAACATACCTTGTTCTTTGATTTGCACTTCTCACTCATTTAGCACATAAGGACTCAATTAATATGTGTTGAGCATCTAATCACCAAAACACTTATAGAAATGGCCCAATGGCACATTTCCCTTTCACTAGCGGTATACTACCTATGTCGCCTCTAGATACTCAGGTCTTCGTCGTGTCCTTCTCCAGCAACAAACATGTATGCTCGTCTCTTCTCTTCACCTCCTACTCTACAAAACCTTAGAAGTGGGGGAGGTGAAGGATGGGGGTCTCTGATTTGCTGTCTATGGTACCCGTGCGTTCATAAAAAATATTATACGAAGAGTAGAGACAACCAATAAAAAAACTTGTAATCTTTTGGTGGATAATTTATGTGGGTATTGTTGTGAGCCGTCGCAATGCACAGGTAACCGACTAGTTTCCGTTTATGGGAAACTAAGCAATGAAGTCGATAGATATGCCCAAAGGACAACAAATGTCACGTAACTACCACCATGCATATTCGTTGTGCCGCGGCTTTAATCTGACTGTGGCTACAACATCTACAGTATTTTGTCACTATGTATTGCAGCTGTGGCTGTAGCTGTAGGGCAGCCGAATAGATTAGGCAGGGGCTACTACTAGCAGTTATAGATGGCCAATAAGCACGGGGCCTACGAGCCCGGCACAAAGCCCGCTGTTTGGGCCCGATCCGAGCCCGGCACGGCCCGGTTCTATGTGGGCCCAGACCGGCCCGGCACGAATAAGCGGTCCAGACTTGGATAGGAAACTAAGCACGGTGGGCTAGCCCGACACGACCCGTTTACCTCTAAGCCCGTTAAACCCGCTTTTTTGCAGTAAACCGTGCTTACCGACCCGTTTAACCCGTTTTTCGGTCCGCTTTTTTCTTGCTTACCGGGCCGGTCCGACCCGTTTAGGCCCGCTGCGGGCCAGGCTCGGACAGGGAAATATTCGTGCCTGCAGGCTTAGATGGCCCGATCCGGTTTTCTAACCGTGCCTTACGGGCTGGGCCCTACTGTTGTAGTGCTAGTAGGCCGGGGCTGACCATTTAGACACTGAGCTTGAGATAATGGGCCACCGGCCAACTTCATCCGCATGGCGCATGATAGTGGAGACAACAACCCGCCAACAACAATGTTGTGAGTACCAGGTGCCCGATCATCTGATACCCGTATCCGATCTGAGGTTTGCGGGTAGTTACCGGATATTAGTGACTTAATATCCTACTCGTATCCAGGTGTACATTATCCGAGTAGTTCTCGTATCCGTCCTGATAACAAAAATTTTCGTATCCAAATTTTCGGGTTATTTTACTTGTATAGTGGAGAGACACCAAAATGGTTCTCCAAGCACAAGAGACAACTAAGATACTCTATTATACAATAAAGTGTCTATAAATATAGTCTATTAATAAATACAGAAGTAAATGCGCTTGTACATCATCGGATCGATAAAAACAGACAACAAATTCATACAGTGGGAAGTGAGACGTCTGCTGCTACTTCGGGTTACGAGTCAGATGTGTCTCTTCACGAAGAAGAGATGGCTCCACGAATTTTTTTATAAATACACCTTTTAATCACCTTAACGCCCCATTTGGATCATTGGAATTGAATTTCATTCTAATAACAATAATTTAGGCATATATCAATTATGTTAATTCGTTTTATGCAAAATATATTTGTATAATATTACTAGCAAGATGTAGGAGATATTTATGTGCTACATTTTTACTATAGAGGAGTGAGACGAAGAGTGTCATGTAAGTTACAGAGTAGAAACAAATTCTACTAACGCATAAAATCATTTCTCATCCTCAAACTCATGAATTTGAGATAGACTTATATCTGAACTTTGAAAAGTGGTGGAATGTCAAATTCCAAACTAAATTAGTTACTTTATTAAGTGAATTCTAATTCGTCTAAAATGAAAGGATCCAAGCGCTTCGTAAGAGTCTTTATATTAATTAAACATTCTCTACTAACTATTAAGAGGGCAGTGTAGACTGCCCCCGCTCCCGCAACTCCCGCTCCCGCAACGCCCCACCAGCGAAACCCCCGCTCCCGCACGCTTGTGCAACTACCTCCCGCGCGCGCCGCCGACCTCGCTTCCGCAACGGCCTCCCGAACGCTCCGCCGTCCTGGTACCGATGTTCGGCGACTCCGACGGATCTAAGGACGCCAGCGCCACCGCGCCAGGGTCCAACCCGCCGGAGCCGCCCTTCCCCAGCCAAGAGCTCACGCTCAGCAGCTACCTTTGCGACAAGGCGCCGCCCGCCGCGGCGGGGCCATCCTCGCCGCCCAACCCCGAGGCGGCGGCTGGCCCGGCCGAAGACACCGCGGCCAACGCCAAGCTGTGTGTCGAGCGGGATTTTCTCCACCTCACCGCGCCCAAGCGCGGGGATCCGCTCGGCGATGACTCCTCCGTGGTAGGGGGTAAGAAGCCCCGCCTAGAGTCACTCTAGCTCTAGCTTTCACTCTCCACTGACGCGCCCGCGCCGCCGCCAGCCTCCCAGCAGCCGTCCTCCTCCCTGTTGCCTCAGTCACAGCTCGCGTCATTCCTCCAGGTCGATGGCGATCTGCGGTGCGGGAGCGCCGCGCCCGCCGCCACCACAGTGCCTGCCGCGCCCGCGCCGCCCCCGAGGTGGACCTACAGCGCCAACACGGGGCGCACCCGGAGCATCAACTTCGACGACATGTCATATTCCTACTCGGTGTTCTCGCACAACCCGAGCTGCTCCCTCACGCACAACTCCACCGACATCTACGCCACCGGGGAGGGCACGAACGGCTCCGTCCACAGCCGGTTCAACTTCCGCCCCATGGGTGACGACAGCGTCGCCTTCGCCCCGGCGCAGCTCAAGGAGGGCACCGCTTCCTTCTTCCCCACGGAGCTCCCTGCGAGGGCGTCAGCTTCGCTCAGCGCTGGCGGCAGCTTTGACGACAGCCGTGGAGGGATGCACTCGTCACGGCCTGATAGGATCTTGCGGGAGATCGTGTCGGACTCCGTGCCTGCCATGGCTCAGGTCCTGTAGGATTTCCCCAGCGAAACCCTGGAGGTGCTGCGGGAGGTACTGAACCTTGGCTCTGATCAGAATGGAACGATAGTTTTAGGGTCCAAATTCTTTAGGGTTGAACATTGAAAAATCTAATTCTCTCATGCTGAATAGTGGCCTGCTTATTACATTTGGCTCACATGCTGTTATATCAAGCTATCTTTTTTATTAGGCTATTGATTCAAAATTGTAGTTTTTAAGTTTTCTTTGCTTCAATAAACCTGATTTGTGTTGTATAGGCAAGCAATTCTTCTAGATTTTAGGTTGGAAGAATGTTATGTTAATTGTATTCATTTTTGGCAGTTAGAAAAGCACCAGAGAATTGATCAAGAGCTAAAGAAGGGGGTTTTGAAGCTTGAATTTTGCCTTCAAGAATCTCAGTCTCAGATGCGAAAATTAAATAGGTATGCTCCTTCTGGTTCCATAAGGATATCAGTTTCATTTCATGTTATAGTTGTTTGATAGCACATTCTCCTTCCAGTTCCATAATTATTGTCATTTTCTCTGTTGGTTGCACTACAAAAGTGTAGCTCAACTTCCATTTGTAAAGTGGTGCATTTGCATAACTTTAAAGGACCATGACTTGAGCATTTGTGCGAGTTTTTTTCCTAAACATGAGATGTTATTCAAAAGTTCTAAACTTAATAATGGCCTTACATACAGATGATCAGTCATTAAAAAACAAAACGCGCATATGAACACACACCTTTTGAAAATAGCAACAACATTAGATAGTGAAGACACGTTCAGCTGAATTGCACCTTCCCATATGCTCTCACGTATCATAGGGATACTGGCTACCTGATCCTGATGAACAGAGTCAGGATTAGAGGCATTATCAGTCGTCGTTTTCTTGGCTTCACCTTTGCCATGGGAGGGGGAGGATTTATTCAGCTCTCCTTCACGTGGTTTAGTAAGATCCGAATTTGGAACCGCTGTATCCCTGATGACTCTAGCTTAGGCTCGCTGTTAACCTGTGCAAATTTCTATGGTGTAGATGCATTATCCTCTGTCTCTGGAAGGTCCTCAGGCTCCATGGTGGTGTCAGGTTCCTCAGAGTCATTGACATCTTCTTGAGGAGTCCCAACTGAGAGATCAACAAAAGGTGGCTCGGAATCTAAGCCCTGCATGAATTCATCTAAAGAAGGGATCGATGGGAGATTTACAGTGTTCGTCATGTCATCCAAAATAAGTTCCTGCATGAGATCAGCTTTCTCCAAGTGGTTTTCGTCTTGATCTTCCAAGCAAATTCGAGTGAGGGGCAACAAACACGAAATCAAGGTCCCCTAACAAATAATGGCAGTGGTAGGTACAGTACTGGCAGAGGGACCTTGGAATTCTGTGCAATTTGTTCGTTCTATTGCCATTTTAATCTCACCAAGTTCTCTGTAATTTATCAGTGATGAGCATCAGCAGACTCAAGGTCCTACAGACCAGCATGGATAGTAATGACAGGTACGGTCGGAAGCACGTACGTACGTACTATATTTTATCTAAATATATATATATACACTCTGCAAATTATTGGAACTAGCAACTTGCTGTTCGCGCTTCGCGCGAGTTTTTTAACAGTATATTTAAACAATTTATTTGACATATATAAACAGTACAAAAATTAATAATATAGTTTTTCTATAAGCAATATATAGATCTATTAATATACATGGAAGCACGTATAGAGTATAGAAGTTTATGCTTAGAAATTTGCAGAGTTTTTAAAATAGATTAGGTGGCTGTGGTGAATATAACGTTCTAACTTGATGTGTTCAACTTTTTTATTATTATGCAACAAAATAATATATTGTCGTGTAAGTACTTATGCAAAAAAAGTCATGATGTGACCTATAATCTGGCCCTGTCTTTTGCTACTGAGAGGACACTGATACTTGATAGAGGAGTCTGGTAATATTTTATAGCAAGCACAAAAGTTGCAGTTAGGGATCTAAATTGATAATAGTTTCAATTCAGGCAGTATACATCACTTCCCTGGCTGGCATCTGACAAAATATGACATTGATGCAATGACAAATTCCAATAGCATAGATGAGGGAATACAGTTTGAGGAGTGAAGTGATGCAACTGAAACAAAACTAAGAAAAGTAATAGAAGGAAGATAGTAGATAGATGGGGTGAAATATGCTGCCAAGCCGTTTGTTCAACTGAGTGAGGTAACAACATGAATATATTTGCAGCGTTGAGAAGTTGGAATGTACAAATGTTGGATACAACACAGATTACAATGGGTCTTAGTTGTCCCAAAGAACTGTGCGCTAAAAGAAAGTTTTCAAGGACTTCGTGAACCAAGCGCACTTCTTGACTTGTATAGCCATAGAGGTCATACCAAGGAAAGCCGTGGATTTGTTCACATCTCGGGGACCTTGACTTGTCCAAAGACAACCTGCAGACCAAGGAAAGTAAAACCCAAGGAATTTACATTTGTATAGCAATAGAGATCAGCGTGAAGAACATGTTACCTTCCTTCCATTCTAATTTTCTGTGATATTCAGAAAGTATTTGGCAATAGGACCTCATGCTTTCACTTTAATATCTGGTATCCGTTTAATTACTCTTGCATATATCTCTTGAACAGTTCTGATGCCTTAGAGAACCTTTCTATAAATCTTCTCGAGCTTTACTTGGAGTTTCTTTCTATAAGCAGATTCTAATTTAGTTTTTTTGTCTTATTTAAATTACAGCAAGGAATTGCCAACAGGGTTGTTGGGGAAACACATATCCTCTATAAATCTAGAATCTTGAAACAGTTATTTTATAAATTTTTAGTAAATATATTTTCCATGAGATGCATACCTTCCATTTTGGAATAGTGTGAACATCTCTTTTGCACAGTTTATGTTATTCGCCTCACTTATATCCTATAATACAAATAGTAATATCTTAAATATGCATGATTTAATTATATGGTGCATGAAAAAAGAATGGAACGAACAACAACATCGATGATGTGTTAACTAAACAAATAAGGTACTCTTAACGTTATTCGAATGGGAGAAAAACACAGGAATCGAAAAGAAAGGAACCAATCGTCTACAATGTTGGTGAGATAAGGAAGTAAGCAGATGGTGGCATGGCTCGGTGGAGACAACGATGGTCCCTCCATTTTCCCTTTTACCACTGTGGCTCGCTTTCGTCTCCCGTCTGGAAGATTCTTGTGGCATCAGGATGGACCGCACACCGCAGCCTTATGCAAAGGAGGTACTGTACACGCATGTGCGACTTGCGCTCAGAAGACGTGGATATGAGATCGATCGACTGAAAATAATGGTGAAGATGTGGACCATGTGGGAGGCGAGATTCCCTCCCCGCTCTATTATAAAGAATTGCAGTATGCAATTCAACGACATTTTACTTGTAATTTTTTTATCGTATTGATTTTATTGTTATTTGTTAGTGATGAGCAGCAGCAACAAACCCACAGTCTGCAAACTAGGGGGGTTAAGTTTTAGGTTTTAGGTTGTTTATGTAGGGTACATAGAAGCAGAAAGGAAAAGGTTGATGTCTTTTACTTATATGTCATTAATTTGGAGCACTCCTTTTCTTGCTGTATCCATTTCCTGTTTGTAATTTTCGTCGGACTTCGGCAAAAAAAACTGACAAATGAGTTGTACTCCAACTTCTAATCTCTTATTCAATGTGAAATGGAATTATTCCTTTTGTTTTGCTTGTATGGAGTTAGCGGCTTCTGATTGTAGAAATTGTCATTCCGTGTACTCAAATCACACCAAGCATTCTATGTATTTGAAGGAAGGGGAGCTGGCTACCTCTTCTAGAGAGACAAGCAGTAGGCGATGGATTGCTGCTAGCAAGTTTTCTAAGTTTATGATGTCAGATTATATTCCTTAAAAAGTAACTTACTCTGGCACGTACCTTACTATATCTTTTCAGATATGAAAACATCTACTTTTAGTGATGCTAACAAAAGTATAGAATAATAATTAGTATTTTTGCATATCAATGTATCTTATCATATTGATTTCATAGCAATAGACGAATATACACCTATATCTTTTAAGGTATGTAAACATCTACTTTTAGTGACACTAACAAAAATATAGAATAATAATTAGTGTTTTTGTATATTAATGTATGAGTAGGATCACAAATAAATTACGAAACCTTTTTCTATAATATTATAACACATTTGTACATGAGTTATCGTGGTATTTTATCTTCCCGTTACAACGTACGGGCATCCACCTAGTTAAACATAATTGTATATGCCATTAGCTTACTGTCGGGTGCTCTGCATTTTTTTCCTTCTCTGAGCCACGTGGGCTTTCTTTGTCGTCCCGTACTCCCGTCGCCAAGATTTTCTGAGCCCCGAGCCGGCGAGTGGCTGGCTGGTGGGCCGGTAGGATATTTTGGAATGTGGTACGCTGTTGGGACGGGGGATCTCGTCGCAAGCTTGTCAGCTGGGCCGCCGGCCGAATCTGCTCATGGGCTACGAGGTTGCATTAGCCGGTTTCTAGGCTCACAGTCGTCTACAAAAGTATTCCCTCCGTCTTATATAAGACTTAACCATTTTTTTCTTATCCCAGAATAGAAGACATGATCTCTCTATACATATGTACATCGATGCAATGATATATAGAGAATTAAATACATTTTATGATCTTTAAACTAGAGATAGTTATGACTTATATACTAGAACTGAGGGAGTAGTACGTAGAAATGAGGATGCAATATGACTTGTCCATCCTCTCCTAGTATATTACTACTACCACACTATGTATTAAAGAGCAAAGATTTTAAGAGATGACTCTCCACTCTATGTAAGACCGTGTCCAAAAACTTATTTATATGGTCACTAAAAACACTGTTTGCACTGTTCATAAAATGAAATTTAATATGGGATCGAAATAGGTAAGCCGTTAAAGATAGTCTAATAACCAGATCCATCTAGACGTTATCACATCCAATTCTTCCATCCTCCAAGAGGATATAAGATTACAGTACTCCCTCTGTCCCAAAACAGTAGTTCGTTTTAGCTCTAGATTTTTTTATCTATATTCATATGGATAATTATGGCCTGCTGTCTCCTCTCTCTCTCTCTCGCACTGGCGTACCCATCGTCGTCTCCTTATCTCCCTCGTGCAGCCGCTGAGAGCGAGACCGATCCAATTCCCACGGCTCTCTCTGACCGCACGACAATCCATTCCACTCTCGAGGGTGAGTGGGGGGTGTCGGCGTCGCGTCGATTTACTGCATCGGATCCGAGGCGAAGCCGAGGATGAAGCACCAGCCGTCTCCTTATCTCCCTCGTGCAGCCGCTGTTGCCTCCTCTCCCTCTACTTCGCGCACCCGCCGCCGCCTGCTGTCTCCTCTACCTCGTGCACCAGCAGGTTCTTGCTTTATCTAGAAAAAGTCCAAGAAAATGTTCCTTTTTGTGGTTGATGATCTGATTCACTTGCATTATATTCTCTTCAAATGACCTTTAGATGATGCTTATTTGTTTTGATCAGTCTATAAAATAAACAAAGAATCATTAGCAATTATGTAAGCATTTGCTTGTGGATTGCAGTAATTATGTCATATACGGTATAAACCTGTGAGATATGTCCCATATATGCTTGTTGCTTGATATACTAACAACACAATGCATTTACTAAGTTTTGCTCCCCTTGTGTTCTTCCTGTTGAATGTTGCCCCCTTCTGATTGTTCTCTTCAAACTCAGATTAGCAAAGCTTCTGTTTTAATACTAGGAGCATACTATAATATACTGTATGGATTAGTAATGCTTTCTTATGTGCTTAAATTTCATTTCTTGTTATTTAATAGGGAATATAACAATCTTTGAACCTCTACTGCATTTCTGTTTATTCTAGGGTTGGTCATCGCTCTCTGGTTTTGGTTGTATTCATTGGTGGTGTCACATTTGCTGAGATTGCTGCCCTTCGCTTCCTTAGTGCATAGGTACACCTTGGCCTATCTGTTTCTTAGTTTTCAGATGTTTAGAGCAAATTGATTCCAAGTTTCTTATATACAAGAATTCACTTCAGTATCAAACATGTACACACTTCTTGTCATATTTCTTGTCATATTTCTCAAACATGTACACACTTCTTGTCACACTTTTTGTCATATTTCTCAAACATGTCCTCAAACATGTACACTTTTTAAAAATAATTTGGTGCAACCATGTACACACTTCTTGTCATATTTCTCAAACATGTTCTCTTGTTTTAGGGATACTAACAAATGGGTTCTAGAATTGAGTTGATAAGGAAACATTTGAAACAGGAGGAGGAGGATGATGATGAGTTATTTTTTGTGTTAGTTCCAACTATATATGCTTCCCTTTATTCTGAAAAGAGGCCAGTACACACTTCTTGTCGTAGTGGTGCACAAAAAATTAGAGAAATGCTCGATGGTCATGAGAGCTGGTGCAAATTTGAGTTCCGAATGGAGCCAGAGATCTTTAGAGCTGTAGCAAGCTATCTTAGAAGGGAAGGATTGTTGCAAGACACTTCAAATATGAGCATTGAGGAGCATCTTGGGATATTCATGTACATGATATCACAAAATGCTAGCAATGCGATCTTACAAAAAGAATTTCAACATAGCGAGGAAATCATACATAGAAAGATAAGCGAGTTCTTTGGTATAATCCCTGCTCTAACTCAAAGATTTGTGAAGCTCCCAAGTGTAAACCAGCCACATGTGAAGATTACATCCAATCCTCGGTTTTGGCCTTACTTTCAAAATTGCATTGGTGCAATTGATGGGACACACGTCCCCATAACTATTAGTGAAGATAGAGCCCCTCCATTTAGAAATAAAAAAGGAACCCTTTCTCAAAACGTGATGTTGGCATGCGACTTCGATTTGAATTTCACATTCATCTCATGTGGGTGGGAAGGGTCCGCATCTGATGCGGGGGTTCTTGAATCAGCTTTAAGAAAGGGTTTCAAAGTGCCAGATGGTAAATACTATCTTGTAGATGGGGGATATGCAAACACTCCTTTTATTGCCCCATATCGAGGAGTTATATAAAGCACTCAATTTCTACATTTTTTTGCTTCATGGCCACATTTACTAATTTCTGCAATATTTTCATGTCAAGGTTAAGCTACATCACAGCTATATCATTTCTTCATAATGACAAGTGTTTATTTCAACTTATACTTCACAACTAGTACTAACCACTTGCATGACAAATTTTGTAGAAGAATAACTTATATCACTTCCCGGACACAGCTTGGAAGTAACAAAGTGAGTATTCTTCTTGTTTCTTCTTTGACCAGATTATCACAGCTAGTGTTTATTTCCTCAGCTTGCCTTTTATTCTTTCATTCTTGCCTTGTTGATTTTTGTTCTCTTTTGTGCCCGTCATAGGTTTACGTGCACGAAGAGCTTGGAAGTAACAAAGTGAGTATTCTTCTTGTTTCTTCTTTACAACCAAATTATAACAACAAGAACATAGGACATTTAACAAGTTCTTGCCTAATTTCTCGCTCAAAGTTACTACTGTCTATAGTTTCTTGGTGTTCAATTAAGCATTGTTTCATGTCTTCTTATGAGCTCTTGGTGTCTTGATGATGACCATGATAAGACACTCCACAAACCTGTATCTTTTTGCATGCTCTAATTTAGTTACCTTATTTTGTTTCTATATAATCATGTCCAACTAATTTCTGATTTGGTTAGCTATATATATGTTACTGTAGCTATTGCAAGGAGACAAGGGATGGAGCTCTCTGGTACTAAATAGAAGCTATTCAAAAGAAAGTCAAGATGATCATAGTCATTGTTGTGTTAATGTTTTGGGCAAGCCAAGTACTATTTTTTGTTATGAGTATGTGAAACATATGTTAAATTTGTGAAACATATGTTAACGTTTTGGACATGCCAAGTACTTGCTATACACAAGTGTTTGATTTTGCTATTCACAATTATTACCAAATAGCAGCAGGGATATCTTGGCTGCTGACTGCCAAACAACAGCAGGGGAGGGCAGCCTGTGGGGGACAGATATCCCCCAAGTCCACTAGAAGGTAGGAAGGCCTCACGAGAGGCTTTGGGCCAATTACCTCGCAAGACCATCCCTTCATGGGTCAGGACAGAACTACTGGCGGAGTGGGCTGACACAAGAAAGAAGTAGACCCAGGCCCAAGCAACCCCTCAGACTCGAACGCTATCTGTAGCGTCCACCCGACTTTCCCGCGTGCAGCGCCCTTGAATATCGGGACAAATTAGGGATAAGTCGGCAAGATTGTAGGAAGATCAGTTTAGTTGGTTCACTATAATTTAGGGTATACATAATCATCACATACGCATGTAGTACCCTACGGTCGAGTATATAAGGCCTAGGGGGTACCCCATTATTTCAATCATCCATCTACCTATCTCACTAGCTTTTCTCCATCCTGGAGACTTCTCTTGTAACCTACCACATAAATATCCACACTAGGAAGTAGGATATTACACCTCTCCAAGCGGCCCGAACCTGAACAAAATTGCCCGTCGTCTCTCGTGCATCCCGCATGAACCATTGGGTTACAGTCAACAACACTGTCCTACCCAAAAGCACCGCATGGGGTAACCCTGGGTGTGCGGTCGGACTCTAAACACCGACAACTGGCGTGCCAGGTAGGGGGTGTGTCGTTGACCCAATCTAGCTCAATGGCCGTTACTTCCCAGTGCAAGATCGCTCTTCGCCCTGGATCTGTGTTCTGCTTCGAAACCATCTCATCCATAGTAGATGAGAAAGGAACTCTACATCGCATAGCAGATCCGTCGGAGAAGAGGTTTTCCCCAGAAATCCCCAGGAAAGCCGGAGCAAGGCAACGGATAGCGCAGCCTCCTGCGCCTCAGGCGAAGACTACTTCTTACAAGCCAAAAATCGGGAATTTACCTGCTCGAAGAACTCCGCTGCCCACTTCACCCATAAAGGAGTGGACGCGGATTACAAGAAAGAAAGAAGCAATCATTCCGAGAAAGGGGACGGAGCTCCGCCGAGTTATATTTTCAGCACCTTCGCCCTCAAAGGAGGATGGAAAGAAGCACACCATCACAGGAACTCCTTTCTACCTTGACATTCTCTTCATCGGGGGGAGATTGGAATCATCTCCCATCTCCGACGACGAGCCGACCGTGCAAGGGGAAGAACCTCCCCAGCGTGAAGCACGAAGACGAAGGAACATACGCTGGAATGTTCGGCGACATCACGAGGCCGAGGAGCGGGATCCAGCGCAGGCCATATCCCAAGATGAAGTTTTAGAAGTGGGAGAAACTCCTAACGAGCGAGTATACCGAGAAAGGCAGAATTCTCACCGGCGTGATCGCCGACAAGCTCAGGACCGAGAGCGAGAATAGGCTGAGCAGGGCACAAGGTTGCGCCGAGAGAATCCCCTCTTCGCTCGAAACCTGAACCCTGACTTCGCCCGTGCAATGAACACGCCGAGTGAAGTCGGAGGAGTGCTGGCCCAAATTGCTAATGGCCTCCCGTGAACTTCGGACGCTGAAGGCTATCGACGACTGCTTACTCGGGCAGCTAACCACCTTCTACCTATCGCTCATCCCCGAGCGACCTGCGACACACCATCAACAGTCGGTGGGACACGCGAAGCTCCATCAACGCTTTGCGCGACCGACGACACGAAAACGAGATAAGGCACTGGGAGGAGTATGACCGAGACCATGGTGTCCTAGCCCGAAGTCACACCACCTGAATTGAGTCGGTTGCGGCCTCAACTAGTGGCCCGATCCGGGGACGGTCGAGGCGACATATCACTGACTCACCTCCCCGGGACCGACACCATGAACGCCGATAGGAAGACACATGTGGAGTCTCCGCGCTTACTCCGTGTCTCTAGGCCATCCAGTGGCCCCCTAACTTCAAAGTCTCCAACGTCAACAAGTACGAGCCTAAGCAGGACCCGGGGGGCTGGTTGGTCGTCTACACGACCACCACTGGGGCCGCCGGGGCAATAGAAGATGTAATGACAACATATTTGTCCATCGTCCTTGGGCAAGATGCACTGCAGTGGCAATGACATCTGCCACGACACTGCATCGACGATTGGAGCGACTTCAGTTGGTGGTTTATCGCCAACTTCTAGTCCCTCTCTGACAAGTCAGCGCAGCCATGGGACCTCAAATCCATCAGGTGCCAGGGCGATGAAACACTTCGGTCATACCTCAAGAGGTTTCAGACCATGAGAAATCGCATCCCCGAAGTCACCGAGGCAGCGGTAATCGAAGATTTCTTCTAGGGGTCCAATGACTCGGCCTTCATCCGAGCCATACTACAGAAAGCGCCGACCACCTTTGAACAACTGTTTCGAGAGGCAGACCTCTACATCACCGCTGACGAGCGGGCCCAAGACCTCATCGGAGGTACAAAACCTACACCACCGGCACCACGGCGCGACACGAACCAGCAACCTGACAGGCGCTGGGAGAAGAGGCCTCGTGAGGAGGTACATGCCGCCGGACCCCCGTCGCTCGAGCCCGAGGTGCGCCCCATGGAGGCGAACAAACACTAGATGACATCCTCGACACCCAGTGTCCATACCACAAGGACATGCGCCACACCCTACAAAACTGTAGGGACTTCAAGCACTCCGTCGGACATGGTCGACCGTTCCAGCCTCTACCATCTCCCCCACCACGAGGAGGGCCCAGCAAGCCCAGGCAGCCTCAGCAACCAGAAGGGGGAGGGGGTGGAGTATTCCCACGCGTTGAAAGGGAGGTCAATGTCATCTTCATAGGGCATGGGTCGCAGGAGAATAGAAGGCAGCAGAAGCTCAACGACCGACAGGTCCTGGCGGCAACCACAAGTGCCCCAGCTCCTTATCGGTGGTCGGAGCACGCAATAACCTTCAGCCGAGCGGATCAATGGCTCAACTTCGACCACCTCGACAAGTACCCGCTCCTCGTTGATCCGGTGATCCAAGAGAGCAGAGTGAAGAAAGTACTAGTGGATGGGGGAAGTAGTATTAACGTTACCTTCCCCTGGACACTCCTAGCCTTGGTGGTTGCACTCAAAGACCTCACCGAGTCAGATACACCTTTCTTCGGTATCGTGCCGACCGAAGGGGAATACCCACTCGGGCACATCTACATGCCCGTCACCTTTGGAACTCCGGAGAACTACAGAACTGAGTTCCTAAGGTTCGGGGTGGCACGCTTCGACTGCGGGTACAATGCCATCATCAGCAGACTGGGACTGGCGAAGTTCATGGCCATTCCACACTACTCATACATGATATTGAAGATACCGGGACCTCAAGGAATCATTACCGTGTGCGCTGACTTCCAAGGCACCGTGGAATGCTTTCGGGGAGCCATCCAAGCAACTCTCACTGTCGCATCCCCAGCAGCTCCCCCTATGCAGGTAGACATCAAGCCGGAGGATCTCACCATACCCACTAACGAAGCTCAAGCCATGACCTCTATGCGCCGACTGAGGAAACTAAGAGGATCAACCTGGGATTCGCTGATAAGCGCAAGACTGCTATCATCAGTTCTAGCCTCGACGACAAATAGAAAAGCGCGCTCGTCTGGTTCCTGCAAGATAACCGGGACGTATTTGTATGGCAACCTGCGGATATGCCGGGAGTTCCGAGAGAACTGGCTGAGCACAAATTGAAGGTCTATCCTCAAGCAAGGCCGATTCGACAGAAGCTATGTCGTTTCACGCCTGATAAAAGAGAAGCTATTCGCGCCGAGCTAGCCCACTTATTGGCTGCAGGGTTTATTGGGGAGGTACTGCATCCCGAGTGGCTAGCAAATCCTGTTCTTGTACTAAAAAAGAATAAAGTGGATTAGCACATGTGCGTTGACTATACCGATCTCAACAAGCATTGTCCGAAGGATCCCTTCGGTCTCCCTAGAATAGATCAGGTAGTCGACTCGACTGCTGGCTGTTCTATGCTGTCCTTCCTAGATTGTTATTCTGGATACCATCGGATTAGCCTGGCAAAAGAAGATGAGGAGAAGACTGCTTTCATCACCCCGTTTGGAGCTTTCTGATATACCTCCATGTCGTTCGGCCTTAAGAACGCGGGAGCAACTTACCAAAGAGCCATCCAAACATGCTTAGCCGATCACTAGGGCAAGCGGGTGGAAGCCTACGTTGATGATGTGGTAATCACAACAGAAAACTCATAAAACTTCATCTAAGATTTGCAGCTGGTCTTCAATAGCCTGAGGCGTTACCGGTGGAAGCTCAACCCAGAAAAGTATGTTTTCGGAGTACCGGCAGGGAAGTTACTCGGATTCATTGTCAGTCACCGAGGAATTGAAGCTAATCCAGAAAAAATCGAGGCCATCATGAGAATGGAAGTGCCACGATCACAGAAAAAGGTGCAGAGGCTTACTGGATGCATGGTAGCCCTGAGCAGGTTCATATCAAGGCTAGGTGAGAAAGGCATGTCGTTCTACAAATTGCACAAAAAGGTGGACAAGTTTCAGTGGACCACAGAGGCACAAGAAGCTCTAGAGGCACTGAAGAAGTTTTTGACTACACCACCAGTACTCAAGCCACCGCACCGAGCTACACCGAGTCAGTCGGTGGAAGATCTGCTGTTATACATCTCCTGCATGACTCACGTGGTAAGCACCACGTTGGTAGTCGAGCGGGTGGAGGAAGGACATGCATACCCGGTGCAACATTTAGTCTACTTCATCAGTGAAGTCCTTGGGCCCTCAAAGATAAAGTATCCTTAAGTCGAGAAGCTGCTATACGCGGTACTCCTAACCGCTCGCATGCTCCATCACTACTTTGACGACCACAAAGTCATAGTAGTCACAGGATTCCCAATAGGGGACATTCTCCATAACAAAGAAGCTATCAGAAGGATAGCCAAGTGGGCGTGCGAGCTGAGAGCTCACGACATAGAGTTCCGGCCCCGCACAGCAATAAAGACTTAGGCACTGGTTGACTTCATATCAGAGTGGACTGAACACCAGGTCCCGGACAGCCCAAAAGTTACTGAGGTGTGGAGAATGTACTTTGATGGCTTGTTAAAGCTGCAAGGAGCAGGTGTAGGGATCCTCTTTATTACTCCTGGAGGTGAGCAACTCAAGTACATACTCCAGCTACTATTTCTAGCATCAAACAATGCAGCAGAGTATGAAGCACTGATCCACGGGTTAAGCATCACCGTATCACTCGACATCAAGAAACTGATGGTATATGGTGATTCGCTAGTGGTCATAAGTCAGATAAACAAAGATTGGGATTGCTCGACTGACTCCATGGGCAAGTACTATGCAGCTGTGCAAAAACTGGAGGACAAATTCGAAGGATTGGAGTTCCATCATGTGGAAAGAGACCGCAACACAGTAGCAGACGCGTTGTCGAAGCTGGGATCCAGTCGGACCCAGGCACCACCTGGGATCTTCATCCAAGAAATATCACAACTGAGCATCCTCTCAGATCAGGTGGAAGAGTGCAACACCTTGAGCCAGCCAGAGTCGAACCCTAATGACTGGAGAGAGCCTATCATCAGGTATATAAAAAATGAAGAAGAACCGGATGACAAGGCTGTAGCGGAACGCATCGCGAGGCACTCAGCCCACTACACCATCATAGGGGGCTTACTGTACAGAAGAGGTACGACAGGAGTCCTCATGAAATGCATTCACTCGGCTACCGAGAAACAATTATTAGATGAAATCCATGCTGGGCAGTGCGGGGTACATGCAGCGTCAAGGACTTTGGTCAGGAAGGCTTTCAGATCCGATTTCTATTGGCCAACAGCGAAGAGCGATGCTGCCGAGTTAGTCCAGAAGTGTGAGGCATGCCAATTCCTATCAAAGCAACAACACTTACCTGCACAGCAGCTACAAACCATTCTTGTAACATGGTCGTTTGCATGCTGGGGACTGGACATGATTGGACCCTTCAAGAAAGCTCAGGGAGGCTATACTCATGTACTAGTTGCCATTGATAAATTCACAAAATGGATAGAGTATAAGCCAATCGCTTCTTTGACCTCAGCCAAAGCAGTGGAATTTATACAAGACATAATATTCAGGTTTGGGATACCAAACAGCATCATCACTGACTTGGGATCCAACTTCACCAGCGCTGAATTCTTCGATTTCTGTGAGCAAAGGAGCATCTAGATTAAGTACGCATCGGTGGCACACCCAAGAGCCAATGGCCAGGTAGAAAGAGCCAACGGAGTGATACTAGAAGCACTCAGAAAGAAAGTATTCGACAAGAGTGAAAATCTTGCAGGAAAATGGATTAGAGAACTGCCATACGTGGTCTGGAGTCTAAGAACTCAACCCAGTTGGGCTCTGCATGGAAATACCCCGTTTTTCATGATTTATGGGTCAGAGGCAGTGCTGCCGGCCGATCTAATCTTTGGGGTGCCGAAGTTAACTTATGAAAGCATAGCTGAAGCAGAAGCAACAAGGTTGGAAGATATCGATGTGCTAGAGGAAGAACGATTGAACACAGTAATTCAGTCGGCTAGGTACCAGCAAACCTTGAGGCGCTATCATGATAAAGCTGTGCGGCACCGATCCTTTGCAGTGGGAGACTTGGTCCTTCGCCGAATTCTAACGGGGGAAGGGCGGCACAAGCTATCACCACTATGGGAAGGATCATTCATCATATCAGAGGCCACATGGTCGGGATCATACCGGCTTACTCAGATGGACGGCACAGAAGTGGGGAACTCATGGAACATAGAACACCTCAGAAAATTCTATCCTTAGCGAGGCCTTAAAATTCTTGAAGGAACATTGTACTCTATAATCTGAGGACTTCATCATCAATAAAGTTTTCGTTTTCCAAAGGCATTCAGACTCTTGACTTACAGCTGACTTCGATTGGGCTTAGCTTGAAATCAGCACGCTTACTTGACTTAGGGTGACCACTATACCCTACTAACGGAGCAATCGGCTTAAGTCAACGACGACTTAAGTCGGTGCGACATGCTCATGCTTACTTGACTTAGGGTGACCACTATACCCTGCTAACGGAGCAATCGGCTTAAGTCAGCGATGACTTAAGTCGATGCGACATGCTCACGCTTACTTGACTTAGGGTTACCACTATACCCTACCAACGGAGCAATCGGCTTAAGTCGGTGCGACATGCTCACGCTTAGTTGACCTAGGGTGACCACTATACCCTGCTAACGAAGCCACCGGCTTAAGTCGGTAACGATTTAAGTCGGTGCAACATACTCAGGCTTACTTCACTTAGGGTGACCACTATGCCCTACTAGCGAGGCGATCGGCTTAAGTCGAAAAACGCCTTAAGCCAGCACGGTATACTTGCATTCGCGTTGTTTAGGGTGACCACTGTACCCTAATAGCAGAATGACCAGCTAAGATTAAAAGCACTTCAGAAAAAGAGAACATCTTACTTGCTAGTGCCAGGGGCGTTTCCCGGCACCCTGTTCACAGAATGATCGAGTTCTAACACAACTGTCGCGTGCACATAGAATTCATATTACATCTATCCTCCAAAGAGATGCTAACTCGATAAATAAAGTGTTTTACAGGAAATTAGTATGTTGAAACATCTTTGCAAACAGTACCATTCGCAGGAGCAACAGAAGAAGAGGGACGGCTTGCAGCGTCAGGCATGGCCTTGACATCAGCAACAATACCGTCAGGCACCACGACGCTGGGTCTCCTCATCAGGATCCGTCCAATGCGAACGACTTTATCCTTAGCCTTGTCGCGCTGGGCCTTCAAGACGACACAGTTGTTCTCTAGAGCTTTAACAACAAGTTGAGCAGCCTCTAGCTCCTGTGCGACAAGTTTCTTGGAGGCACGCAGATCCTTGATGATGGAGTCTTTGGTCGACAGCAGTTGTCAAAGTCGCAGAACTTCGTCCTGAGATGCCTGCAGCTCGTGGCGGTGATGGTCTAGGTCAGACATGGTGAAGCGGTGGCTCCTCTCCAGGATGGTCAAGGAGTTACTAGCATCACGATACAACCTGTCTAGATTGTCGCGAGAGGCGACAAGTGCTCGTTTCTCCTCCCACAAGCAGAAGACAACATTCAACATTAAAACGATAGTAACGGAGCAGGGTCAGTTAGGGAAGTTTACCTCATGTGCCATCCTCTTGGAATCAAGCTGGGCGTTCAGATAAGAGTTCAGGGAATGTGCACTATCTAGAAAGGTAGAAGTCTGGGCTGTCGGTCTGACTCTGAGAATACTTCTCCTCAAAGTCAGAGCACTGTTGAGCCATATCTGATAAAGCAACTGAAAGAGAACGTGTGCTTAAAAACAAGCTAAGCAATTAAAGCAACTAGAGAAACTGTGAGCTCACTAACCAGCATTTGATGCCTTCAAATCATCCATCTGTTTCTGGAGCAGCAGAGGGTTCCACTACATCAGGGATAAAGCTTGATCGGGAACAACGGCGCCATAAGATCTCAATTGGGCAGATACACCGTCAACAAAATCCTGTGATCATAGACAGATGAGCAAAAAGAAGATAATTCGCCAGTATGAACAATAAAGAGCAGAAGGTTGACTCACCTGGAGATTGGAAAGGAATAGTGGAAGACCCAACACAGGAAGGGCTGGTGCCTGGCTTGACAAAGGAAGATTAGCAGGAACGATCTCGAGAACATGACTCGGGGTGACCTCAGCCCCACCAGCAGGCAATAGGTTCCTAGCATCTGTCTCACCGACCTCTAAGGTGGCTTGGCCAGTTAAAGCCATAGAAGCACGTGTCGCCGTCACCTCCTCAGACCGGATTGGGGGTGACCCGATGTGGACGTCCATGGAAGCAGTAGAGAGAGAGCATGCCTGAACACCCTTGGGGGTTGGATTACCGCCAGCACTACCCTCGGGGGCTGGGTTGCTATCGACAACACCCTCGGGGGCTAGGAAGCTACCAGCGCCACCCTTAGGGGCTGGGTCTTCTGCAGCAGCCACCTCTAAGGCTGAAGGCCCCCCAGGCCCCAGCCACCTCCATGGGAGTTGGGTGACTTGGATCAACGTCCTTGCATGGAAGACTGCCCTCTAAGGTCGACGATGCGCGGGACACCACCCGGGTTACCTCTTGCCTGGCAGAATCAAGTAGTGAAAGTCTAATCAGCAGAAGTCTGATATCTTATAGTGACGGCTGGTTGGAATGTCAGCTTCAGGAGGCTCCGGTAGTATGTCTTCAGGAATGACCTCTTCCAGTGCCTGATCAAAGTCTGATATCGAAAGCCCTTGAAGACTGAGGAGTACCGACAAAGCTTGGGAGGGAATGATGCTGGCCCCATCGCTGCCTCTATAGTGACGGTTGTTCTTGTGGATCAGTGGGATCTCTTCTTCTTCTTCCTCTTCATCCTCGTCAAACACGCCAGCAGCAGCCTGCAAATCATTGCAACCTTCGATGCCAACCTCGGGAATGGCGTTCGCCGAGACATCATTAGGGATCGGTGCAGACGGACCCGCATCCTGATCTAGGCATGACAGTCGCCGAAGACGCCTCTTTTTCTTCTTCTCCTCGACAGGTGAAGTCAGGCGGTTCACTCGGTGTGGACGCTTTGGGCGGGCACCTTCAGGTTTCCGGATCTCCACCTTTTCGCCAAATTCTTGTCCAGTCGTGATGGCCATCGGCTCGGTGCGGGTAGAGTCAGACGATTCCCCGGCCAGCAGGCTAAGCACAGCGTCCATCTCAGCATCATCGGTGCTAGCTGACATTTCAAAGTGAGTTTGCCTCTCAGCCTCGGGAAGACTCCTAAGTGGAGCAATCAAGGCCTCAATGTCCTCGAGGGAGGGTCGCACTCTATGACCCGGGCTACCATCACGAGCAGGAGGGTTGGAGACAAATTCAGAAAATGGCCTATTTGGTGGTAGGTTCCACACAGAATAAGCTACAGGAGCACCAGCATTCGAGACTCTACCCCTCATAATCATATCCAGTCGGCTCAGCAAATCCTCATCGGGAATCTTTCTGTTTGTAACCCTGGTGGAATCACTGATGCCGGTATATAAGTAAGCAGGGTAAATTCTGTCCTACAAGAGTTGAATGTTTTTGAAGACAAAGTCAGCAACCACAGCTTCAGTAGCCAGAACCCCATCCTTCAGCAAGCAGATCTCAGCAAGTAGAGCCTTGGCCTCGGTTATCTCTGAAAAGGTGGGAGATTCTACCCAGCTAGGTGTGCGAACATCTGGTTGCCTCCCTGACCGAGGGGGGAGAGATTTGCAATGATTTTCCATGATAAACCACTCAAGACGCCATCCTTTAATACTGTCCTTGAGCGGAATATCAAGATACTGCACTTTCCTCCCTTGGCGAAGCTCTAAACTTGCACCGCCAACAAGCTGATGCTGCCCCCAGCCATCCCGAACCGACAGTGATAAAGATACTTCCAAAGTCCGAAGTGGGGAAGAATCCCAAGAAAAGCCTCGCACAGATGTATGAAAATGGCAACTTGCAGAATTGAGTTAGGGTTCAGGTGGGTCAGATTTAACTCATAAAAATCAAGCAGGCCGCGGAAAAAAGGAGAGATGGGAAGAGCAAGCCCGCGGATGAGAAATGGAACATAAACAATGGATTCATGAGTGTCCTCCGTCGGAACAGTGACACCGCGGCAGATCCGCCAAGAACAGAGCTCTTTTGGAAGCAAAACCCCAATCTCAACAAGATGGAGGAGGTCGGATTCAGAGATGATAGACATGTGGTTACCAGTGAATGGAAGCTAGCTGATGGGGTCAATGGGTGGGATGATTGCAGCAGCGGTGCTCTGCCTCTTCTGCTTGGGAGCCATCGCGATTTTTTGGGCGAGACGAGCGAGCTCAGAATTTCAGGGAAGCAGAGTAACGGCTGAAGGGAAAAAGTGAAGCTAGGGCTCAGAAATCAAAAAGGCACATCGGCGCGAGTATAAATGGGATTTCTTGGGTTGAGCATTATCTCTAAAGTGACAGATCACTACTCGGAAAAGCAAAAGCCTCAGACATCACTCGACAGTTACTTCTAAAATGCTAGCAATGTCAAGCGTATGGACAAACTTTCAAACGTGCAAATAGAAAGCAACAAAATAGTGGCCATTTGAAGCAACCAAACTCTTGATTCATACTAGAGGGGGTTACACAAACTTGAAGCCGACTCATTATGAGTCGGCCTCTTTGTAATACCCAAAAATTCAGTGAATAAAGGGACAAATTAATTATGTGTAATTTTTTTCTATTTTTTAGCAAATATGACACGTCACGTTTAAATGCTTGAATTAATGAATAATAAGGAATTAATTTATACATTCATACTGGGATTTTGATTGTACATTTAAATTTGAGTTTGAACAAAAACAACAAATATGAATTTGAAATAAACTTGGAATTAAGAAATAGAAACGAAAGTAGAAAAGAACAAAAAAAGAAGGAAAAGAGAAATATAGACGATAAGAAATAAAGGTAATAAAGGAAAAAAAATACCCATAAACGTCGGCCCACTTCTTTTCCCTTCCTATGGGATAGCCTATTTCACACATAGGTACGTGTAGTTGTTTTCTTTCTCTTTATTCTATTTTATTTGGCCAGCCGAGGGACGGGTCATGCATATGACGTCATCCTGGCTTTTTTTTCTCTATCGCTGCTTGTGGGTCCATCAACATGGATCTGGTTTTTGGCACGGATACATGCACCTGTAGCATATCGGCGTATCAGTAACAAACTCTAGCTGATACGGCGTGCGGACCGCTCCGCTTGGGCATAAAAAGCTCCAAGCACATCGCATATCCATCGAAGTCGTCGGAGGGGCAACAGGACGCGGAGAGCTCGCCATTAGCATCTGTGAGGAAAACAATGATATTGAGAGAGAGTCATTGCAATCTAGTTGTCCACACCGGTACCTAGTTGTCGATGATGCCATAGAGGCCTACACAGCATCGGCGAGCGTGAAAGAAGTCCGGAGCCACCGTGATTTCAAGCCGAGAATCCTTCGCCGAACTCTAGGCACCGCTGCAGGAGCACACAGAGAGAAGGAAGGTAGAAGATGGCCATACCTAGATCTCATAAATTACATCTATTTACCATGTATGTCTTTATGTGATCCGATCTAACCAATCAAATCGCGTCATGTTACCTATTTCTGTGAGACCTACTAATTTATTAAAAATGTGATATATTATAGGGCAAATAATTTAGTATAATCTATTCAAGTTATATTAGGTTCATATAAATTTTGCGTATGTAGTAATAACATTGTTTAAATTAATTTATTAATTACTTGTTTAATTAATATTAATTAGCTAGATAATCTAGTTAATCTAAATTTATAGTTGTAACCTACGCTTATTGTAAATAATTGTTAAAGTGATTAATATCAACTCAAATATTTAAATTTAATACCTGTTTGGTTTAAATACAACATCTATTAGTTTTATTTCGTCCAAAAATATTGTTTTACGCATAACTTATTCGTTTTAACTCCGGTTTGACCCGTTCAAATTGCGTTAGCTTCGTAATAAAATTATCTACAAATTAGTAACCCTACTTTATCATGTAACCTAGTTTTTGAATAATTAATGTGTTTACCCTATGTTCATCGAATTAACTTTTCTAATTAAAAATAAGATAAGGTTTTCAGTTCCTAGTTACGATTTGACTAAAATATGCTCTAATCAAGTTATAACTTGGATTAAAATTAAATTAATGATTTCTTAGGAATATTTTCTTACCTGATTTATATTAATCAACATATAATATAATTCTATTAATTAATTAATTAAGACTTCAGAAAACCATAACGTTATAACCGTAGCTCCGAATTTAGTGGTTCTTGTTCCCACGATCCCGTATCAACGCGTAGATCATTATTATCCAGTTTGTGCTTATGTTTGGTATGATGTTAATTTTGCCTATACCATATTTGTTTGTATTGCTACGACTAGCAGTGAGGTCACGAGAATCTGAAGATCATCATGGTACCTGGAATCTCAAGTCCAGGCAAGTTGTGCCCTTGATCACTTCTTTTTACCCACTCATGTTCTAATTAATCATAATGATCTGCATAGGTTAATTTTGATGGGACCCAATAGGATACCCTAGTTTGTCTATCTTTATACCTTGTTTACCACTGAACTTTCTGGGTAGTACTTGCTAGTGCTATATGTGGTTTTGGGTATGGAGATACAATATTCATGATTACACTTTTGTTATCATTTGTTATTTACTGTTCATGATAAGATCATTATGTTAATTGGAACATGGAGAACCACCCGGGAAAACAGTGCTACCACAAGGGTTTAATGGGACGCCCTTGGCCGATTAATTAGGAAAGCTAGTGGAAGACTACCTTACCTGAAAAGGGCAAGGGCAGTAGGGGAGTGGTCAGTGTAGGGAGGCCCTCGGGAGGATTTTGCTGCGATGGCGGTCCTGCAAGGGATTCCTGCATTGGAGCTTCCTATAAACTGTAGCGGGTTTTCTGAAGCTAGTGGAACTTTGTAAAGGCCTCGTAGTGTTACCCTGCCTCGCCTCCTCGGTAGAGGTGTATGGGATTGGCCGTCTCTTGGCAGGTGGGTAACACGACTTGTGGGTAAAGATGCGCAACCTCTGCAGAGTGTAAAACTGGTATACTAGCCGTGCTCACGGTCATGAGCAGCTCGGACCCTCACATGATTAAATTATGGAACTAAAGTCAATTTGTCATATGCATTGCATCGCAGGTGATGTTGTTACTTTTGTTCTACTACTTAATTGGGTTTGGTATTTACTTATACTTAGTAATTACTAATAAAATTTTGACCAACTTTAAAAGCAATGCTCAGCTTCAACCATCCTCTTTGGTAAGCCTTACACTTCACGTGAGCTCCCACCTTTGGCGAGTTCATGCACATTATTCCCCACAACTTGTTGAGCTATGAACGTATGTGAGCTCACTCTTGCTGTCTCACACCCCCCACAGGTCAAGAACAGGTACCACAGGATGAGGCGCTTGGAGGATGCTGTGACGAGTTCGCGAGAGGTCTAGGCCATCGTCTCCCAGTCAACTTTGGGTTGCTGGACCGTTGTCTCCTTATAATGTAATTATTTATTTTTGTACAAAATTCCTGTTATGTAGTAAAGATGTGACATTCGATCCTGTGCCATGAATCATCATATGTGTGAGACTTGGTCCCAGCACACCTGGTGATTATGTTCGCGCCCGGGTCTTGGTGCCCCGAAATCCGGGTGTGACAGAAGTGGTATCAGAGGAATGTTGACTGTAGGACGAAACCTAGATAGAATTGGACAACCATTACTTACTTACCTTACTATGATTCTTTCTAAACTTTTCTTAATCTTTCCTCATCTATTTACGCTTACTCTGATTATTCTTACCTTTTCCTTCTAAAGGCAAATGTGGATTTCACACTTTTGAAATCCTATGCCTAAAGTAACCTTTAGGAATAGGAGACCTACTCTTAGGAACAAAAAAACAAAACTATTTTTTTTAGGTATCTATGTACTTGAATGTTTGTTCTTATGATACTTGTCTGATTTGGATCTTTGCTTGAGTGTGATGAGCTATGGAGTAATGTCCACAATTTCATTTGCATATACACCTAGGCATAGGCATAAGGGAGAATATTTATAAAATAGACAACACAGATTATCCCCTATTAAACATATATCTAGTTTAATAGATCTATCTTACCTTAAAAGACTCTCTCTTACCTTATTAGATTCATCTTATCTTGAAAAGATTTTATCTTATCCTAATAGATCTATCTGACCTAAAAAGATGCTACCTTATCCCTATGGGTTCAACTTGCCCTAATAAGCATATTTGTCCCACACTAGTGCAACCACCATGATCTAATCCAAAGTAATTAGATATTGTCTAGTCTAATCTGGTGATACCGATCTAATCTAGATCCCATCTAATCTAATATGATCCAATCTAAAGTGAGTTATTTAACAGATTAGTTAGTACTAGTGAAATAGATTAGATCCTACTAGCAAGGTGTTAACTTAACTTAGCACATTAGACTAACTCAACCATGAGCAGAAGAGATCCGACCCAACCAATAGAGTCTTGATGGATTGCATAATCTATCAACCCCCACCTGACATCAAACCAGATTTTTACCTACATCATGTAGTCCATCTCACCCATAACTATTTCAACCATATGCCCAACTCTGCTGATATACATTAACCTCAAATCAATGAGACCAAGACCGGAGAAGGAAAAAATCAACATCGACAATGAGGGAAATAATAGTCAAAGTCAATCTCGAGATGAATCAAGACTTAAACATTTCGGATGAAGTCTTTTCCATGCCACAATCTTTCTTACCTCAACCTGTGCGGCTTACATCCTACATAATAGGTAGCTGGATACCTATGCTCTTCTGATCACCCACTATTGACTAAAAAATGAGACTTTGGATGTCTGAACCAATTATAGACTAAAAGCTGAATTACAAACCAATCCTTCTATATCCCTTTTCTTACTAATCTCGAGGACGAGATTTCTGTTAAGGGGGTAGGATTTGTAATACCCAAAAATTCAGTGAATAAAGGGACAAATTAATTATGTGTAATTTTTTTTTCTATTTTTTAGCAAATATGACACGTCACGTTTAAATGCTTGAATTAATGAATAATAAGGAATTAATTTATACATTCATACTGGGATTTTGATTGTACATTTAAATTTGAGTTTGAACAAAAACAACAAATATGAATTTGAAATAAACTTGGAATTAAGAAATAGAAACGAAAGTAGAAAAGAACAAAAAAAAGAAGGAAAAGAGAAATATAGACGATAAGAAATAAAGGTAATAAAGGAAAAAAAATACCCATAAACGTCGGCCCACTTCTTTTCCCTTCCTATGGGATAGCCTATTTCACACATAGGTACGTGTAATTGTTTTCTTTCTCTTTATTCTATTTTATTTGGCCAGCCGAGGGACGGGTCATGCATGACGTCATCCTGGCTTTTTTTCTCTATCGCTGCTTGTGGGTCCATCAACATGGATCTGGTTTTTGGCACGGATACATGCACCTGTAGCATATCGGCGTATCAGTAACAAACTCTAGCTGATACGGCGTGCGGACCGCTCCGCTTGGGCATAAAAAGCTCCAAGCACATCGCATATCCATCGAAGTCGTCGGAGGGGCAACAGGACGCGGAGAGCTCGCCATTAGCATCTGTGAGGAAAACAATGATATTGAGAGAGAGTCATTGCAATCTAGTTGTCCACACCGGTACCTAGTTGTCGATGATGCCATAGAGGCCTACACAGCATCGGCGAGCGTGAAAGAAGTCCGGAGCCACCGTGATTTCAAGCCGAGAATCCTTCGCCGAACTCTAGGCACCGCTGCAGGAGCACACAGAGAGAAGGAAGGTAGAAGATGGCCATACCTAGATCTCATAAATTACATCTATTTACCATGTATGTCTTTATGTGATCCGATCTAACCAATCAAATCGCGTCATGTTACCTATTTCTGTGAGACCTACTAATTTATTAAAAATGTGATATATTATAGGGCAAATAATTTAGTATAATCTATTCAAGTTATATTAGGTTCATATAAATTTTGCGTATGTAGTAATAACATTGTTTAAATTAATTTATTAATTACTTGTTTAATTAATATTAATTAGCTAGATAATCTAGTTAATCTAAATTTATAGTTGTAACCTACGCTTATTGTAAATAATTGTTAAAGTGATTAATATCAACTCAAATATTTAAATTTAATACCTGTTTGGTTTAAATACAACATCTATTAGTTTTATTTCGTCCAAAAATATTGTTTTACGCATAACTTATTCGTTTTAACTCCGGTTTGACCCGTTCAAATTGCGTTAGCTTCGTAATAAAATTATCTACAAATTAGTAACCCTACTTTATCATGTAACCTAGTTTTTGAATAATTAATGTGTTTACCCTATGTTCATCGAATTAACTTTTCTAATTAAAAATAAGATAAGGTTTTCAGTTCCTAGTTACGATTTGACTAAAATATGCTCTAATCAAGTTATAACTTGGATTTAAATTAAATTAATGATTTCTTAGGAATATTTTCTTACCTGATTTATATTAATCAACATATAATATAATTCTATTAATTAATTAATTAAGACTTCAGAAAACCATAACGTTATAACCGTAGCTCCGAATTTAGTGGTTCTTGTTCCCACGATCCCGTATCAACGCGTAGATCATTATTATCCAGTTTGTGCTTATGTTTGGTATGATGTTAATTTTGCCTATACCATATTTGTTTGTATTGCTACGACTAGCAGTGAGGTCACGAGAATCTGAAGATCATCATGGTACCTGGAATCTCAAGTCCAGGCAAGTTGTGCCCTTGATCACTTCTTTTTACCCACTCATGTTCTAATTAATCATAATGATCTGCATAGGTTAATTTTGATGGGACCCAATAGGATACCCTAGTTTGTCTATCTTTATACCTTGTTTACCACTGAACTTTCTGGGTAGTACTTGCTAGTGCTATATGTGGTTTTGGGTATGGAGATACAATATTCATGATTACACTTTTGTTATCATTTGTTATTTACTGTTCATGATAAGATTATTATGTTAATTGGAACATGGAGAACCACCCGGGAAAACAGTGCTACCACAAGGGTTTAATGGGACGCCCTTGGCCGATTAATTAGGAAAGCTAGTGGAAGACTACCTTACCTGAAAAGGGCAAGGGCAGTAGGGGAGTGGTCAGTGTAGGGAGGCCCTCGGGAGGATTTTGCTGCGATGGCGGTCCTGCAAGGGATTCCTGCATTGGAGCTTCCTATAAACTGTAGCGGGTTTTCTGAAGCTAGTGGAACTTTGTAAAGGCCTCGTAGTGTTACCCTGCCTCGCCTCCTCGGTAGAGGTGTATGGGATTGGCCGTCTCTTGGCAGGTGGGTAACACGACTTGTGGGTAAAGATGCGCAACCTCTGCAGAGTGTAAAACTGGTATACTAGCCGTGCTCACGGTCATGAGCAGCTCGGACCCTCACATGATTAAATTATGGAACTAAAGTCAATTTGTCATATGCATTGCATCGCAGGTGATGTTGTTACTTTTGTTCTACTACTTAATTGGGTTTGGTATTTACTTATACTTAGTAATTACTAATAAAATTTTGACCAACTTTAAAAGCAATGCTCAGCTTCAACCATCCTCTTTGGTAAGCCTTACACTTCACGTGAGCTCCCACCTTTGGCGAGTTCATGCACATTATTCCCCACAACTTGTTGAGCTATGAACGTATGTGAGCTCACTCTTGCTGTCTCACACCCCCCCACAGGTCAAGAACAGGTACCACAGGATGAGGCGCTTGGAGGATGCTGTGACGAGTTCGCGAGAGGTCTAGGCCGTCGTCTCCCAGTCAACTTTGGGTTGCTGGACCGTTGTCTCCTTATAATGTAATTATTTATTTTGTACAAAATTCCTGTTATGTAGTAAAGATGTGACATTCGATCCTGTGCCATGAATCATCATATGTGTGAGACTTGGTCCCAGCACACCTGGTGATTATGTTCGCGCCCGGGTCTTGGTGCCCCGAAATCCGGGTGTGACACTCTTTCACCCTGGTTACTATATTACATTACATTACCTTACTACTTACACTACACTACACTACTAACTACCGCTACATTATTCTACTGCTACTACTGCTGCTGCTAACTATCTATACTAATATTTAAACCAGTGGCACTATGCCACTGGCCTTGCCGCCACTGCCGCCCTTGCCGTCGTCGTCACCGCCACCACCGTCGCCTTTGTCGTTGCTGCTGCCGCCGTCACCATCGTCGCCCTTGCTGCCGCCGCCACCACCGTCACTGTCGTCGCCGCTGTCGTTGCCACTGTCACCTTCGCTGCCACCCTTGCTGCCGTCGTCACCATCGTCGCCGCCGTCGCCCTCACCACTGTCGTCGCCGCTATCGTCACCTTCATCGCCACCGTCGTCGCCGCTCCACTCCTCGGAAGAGTCGGAGGAGTCTGCCTCATCCGACCCACCGAGCTCGGCATGCTCGATGGAGCGCCAGTACGCCTGGGCCGTGGTGGAAAGTCCCATGGAATCATTCGAGTCCTTGGATGATGCCGGGGGAGAAGCCAGAGCGGGCGAGCGGTCTGACTCGGAGGTTGCCTCCTCCGAGTACTCCGAGTCCCCAAAGTCCTCCGAGGGGGGACTCGGGGCACGCTTGTGCTTGTTGTCGCCACGGCAAGGCTAGCCACGACCCCTCCTGCCTCTACCATGTTTGTTGGAGAAGAAGAGAAAGGAAGAAGAAAGTAACAGATGATCGAAGGATGAGTGAAGAGAACAACGGTGCAAGCAGGCTATTTATAGAGGCCGGGGGTGACCGTCCACTTCCTACCACGCTCGCCGAACAGTCGCAAGTATTCAATAAGCAATTCAAGCCGCCTGAAAATGAGTCAGGCAACAGGCGCCGCTTCGCGTAACACGACACCGTTTGGACCAAGGTCAACTGCTCAGACAATATGATTACACCCCACAGTCACATCAAGTTACTACTCTAGGACAGTGGGCTAAACGCTCTATGTACCAAGATACCCCTTGGGCACACCCATTGGGTGTGTTGCCAAGGATTTTCAAAAGATTTTCTGAAGAAGTCATATCCATACAGTATACGCAATGAATGTACTGCGACAAAAGGAAGAGATCGGCGGAGATGGGAGGAAGTCCAAATATAGCTACTGAACCACAAGTCTAATCAGCAAAAGCATTGAAGCACAGAGCGGGGTGATGTCCAGCCGAGAGCCATCTGCATCCACCAGCCAGACGTCCAATCTGTCATCGATCAAATTAATTTCAGACCTAACAAGGCATGGACAAATAATGCTATTTGAATTCGCAAGAACATAAGATGATGACAAAATGCCGATTTCTAAAGCATAAGTTGATGACAAGATGCTGGTTTCTAAAGCATAAGATACAGACCTTTGAATGGATTATTTTCAAAAATCCACTCGAAGCTCGGGGGCTACACCCATTGGGTGCACCTTAGGTGCACCCAATAGATTCTTAGTCCCAGGAAGACGAAATGCTGATTTCTAAAGATAAGATGATGACAGAATGCTGGTTTCTAAAGCATAAGATATAGACCTTTGAATGGATTATTTTAAAAAATCCACTCAAAGCTTGGGGGCTACACCCATTGAGTGCACCTTCGGTGCACCCAATAGATTCTTAGTCCTAGGAAGACGAAATACTGATTTCTAAAGCATAAGATGATGACAGAATGCTGGTTTCTAAAGTATAAGATATAGACCTTTGAATGGATTGTTTTCAAAAATCCACTCAAAGCTCGGGGGCTACACCCGGTGCACCCAATAGATTCTTAGTCCCAGGAAGACAAAATGTTGATTTCTAAAGCATAAGATAATGACAGAATGCTGATTTCTAAAGCATAAGATATAGACCTTTGAATGGATTATTTTCAAAAATCCACTCAAAGCTCGGGGGTTACACCCATTGGGTGCACCTTCGGTGCACCCAGTAGATTCTTAGTCCCAGGAAGACGAGATGCTGATTTCTAAAGCATAAGATGATGACAAAGACGCAGATTTCCAAAGCATAAGATGAAGACCTTTGAGAGGATTATTTTTAAAAATCCACTCAAAGCTCAGGAGCTACACCCAATGGATGCACCCTTGGTGCACCCATCGGCAGAATGGAAACCATGCCACATAACAAACCTATGAGCCGGACCTAGAATCTTTGGGCCGATTATTTCAAAATCAACTTAAAGATTGGGGGCTTGTGGGGGACAGATATCCCCCGGGTCCACTAGAAGGCAGGAAGGCCTCGCGAGAGGCTTTGGGCCAATTACCTCGCAAGGCCATCCCTTCATGGGCTAGGACAGAACTGCTGGCGGAGTGGGATGACACGAGAAAGAAGCAGACCTAGGCCCAAGCAACCCGTCAGACTCGAACGCTATCTGTAGCGTCCACTCGACTTTCTCGCGTGCAGCGCCCTTGAATATCGAGGCGGATTAGGGACAAGTCGGCAAGATTGTAGGAAGATCAGGTCAATCAGTTCACTATTATTTAGGGTATACATAATCATCACATACGCATGTAGTGCCCCACGGTCGAGTATATAAGGCCTAGGGGGTACCCCATCATTTCAATCATCCATCTACCTATCTCACTAGCTTTTCTCCATCCTGGAGACTTCTCTTGTAACCTACCACATAAAGATCCACATCAGGAAGTAGGGTATTACACCTCTCCAAGCGGCCCAAACCTAAAGAAGATTGCCCGTCATCTCTCGTGCATCCCGCACGACCATTGAGTTACAGTCAACAACACCGTATTACCCAAAAGCACCGCAAGGGGTAACCCTAGGTGTGCGGTCGGACTCTAAACACCGACAACTGGCGTGCCGGGTAGGGGGTGTGTCGTTGACCCGAGCTAGCTCAATGGCCGTTACTTCCTAGTGCAAGATCGCTCTTCGCCCTAGATCTGTGTTCTGCTTCGGAACCATCTCATCCATAGTAGATGAGAAAGGAACTCTGCACCGCATAGCAGATCCGCCGGAGAAGAGGTTTTCCCCAGAAATTCCCAGAAAAGCCGAAGCAAGACAACAGATAGCTCAGCCTCCTGCGCCTCAGGCGAAGACTACTTCTTACAAGCCGAAAATCGAGAATTTACCTACCCGAAGAACTCCGCTGCCCACTTCACCCACAAAGGAGTGGACACGGATTACAAGAAAGAAAGAAGCAAGCGTTCTGAGAAAGGGGATGGAGCTCCGCCGAGTTATCTTTCCCGCACGAACCATTGAGTTACAGTCAACAACACCGTCCTACCCAAAAGCACCGCGAGGGGTAACCCTGGGTGTATGGTCGGACTCTAAACACCGACACAGCCCCGTTGGGCAGTGCCCACCCAGGGAATCTAGGTAGCAGGGATTTTGCCCCTGGGTTCCCCTGCCCCAGCTACCAAAGGAGGCCTCACCGAGCACTGACTCCCCAAGTATCACGTGATCATCCCCTGTCGCCACCGTGGACCATCAGTTTGCTCGAGCTTAAATGATGCTTAAGTTTCTCAAATAATGGGGCAACCTATTAGGTTATCAGCATCGGTATTGATTACCTGCATATTGATGATCAGTGTTCACTGTGTTTACCTGCTCATAACCGATCATCAATCTGACGGCATGGAAGCTAACAACAATATTCAAGGTTTGTTGTTAGTTGTTTCAAGGTTGCTGGGAATGAGAATGTTCCCACTTGCTTTGCTTTAAAGTAGTATAAGGGAATCTTGGTATAATTTTTTAAGATTTGCTTTAAAGTAGTATAAATTCGTATGATAAGGTTTGCACTTTAGACGCACCCAATGTTTTGAAGACCACACCAAACACAAAAAGAACAACTTTGTGTCATCTGAACTTGCTCACGCTATACTTGATTGTGGTCAAACAGAAGAACTGATGCATACATTGTTCTGTGCTAACTGTACACAGGAATTTCAAGCTACATGAGCCCAATATGCATCTAGATTAATGGTCTGTCTGGTTCACGACTAACCGTGCCACACTTTGCTTAAGGTTAGTCACTCGAATTGAAGAATTAACCTTAGACAGAAAAAGTTAAGCGAAGTGTGATATGTTAGGCAGCAAACTAAACAGGCCCTAAATCGCTTACATGCGCCCAATTGAATCCCTCCATAACCAGTTGGTGACATCTATATATGTTCATTGCTAAGGACGTGGCATCCACGACCAATTCGGTTGAGCTACGAGCTGCATGCCTAGCATGGCGACAATGGTCGTGGAGGGGATGGCTGATTGCGGCTAGAGATGGCAATGGATACCCGTGACCCAATACCTGATGAGTATTTAGTCTATTGTGGTATGTAGATGGGCTAAATGTTGTATCCATGAGTCTTTTATTGGGTAAAATCTTTACCCTATGGGTAAACGGGTATTATAACGTTCCACCCTCACCCATATCTGTTAACCCGTGGGTATAAAATACCCAATATAAACTTAGCCCAAAAGCATGAACTTAGGCTTTAGCCATCCATCTGTTTTGATTATTTAACAATCTTTTGGGAAATAATGTCATAAACGGTTTAACAACTTTGATGACCATGTAATGGAACATGTAATGTGTTATGTGGTAATATCCTAGTGTTGATACTTTATCCAATTGTCGATGGTATTCTTGAATAGATGATTGAATCATGCTAGAATTTTTGTAACAGTATTTAGATAAATATACTTGATATTTGTATAATATAAATATTTAATCTTTGTGAGTATGGGTGATCCAACAGGACTATTTTTTTGTCATGGATATGTGTATGGAATAGTAATATCGATGGGTATTTTACCATTGCCATCTCTAATCGTGGCTTGCTGAAGATGGCTGGGGCTGGGCCGCGTCTCCGTGCCGTAGCTCGTCCGTTAGGGCAGCGTTGTCTACTTGTCTACGAATGGGTGGTGGGCCCTAGATAGCTGTACGTAGCTTGTGTTGTAAACTTAGAGAAATAAGTGACATGCTTTCTATATATTTAATTATATTAAATATATTAATTCTGAATAAAATAAGTATATAACTCAGATCAATGCCATATGTAATTATTGCAGCAATGAACAGTAGCAATTCTAGAACATGTAAACATGTAAAATAGCTGCTAAGGTTCATTTCATAATTAAACATAGCTTGCAGATGAAGAAGACAGATTAAACAAATAAACATAATTGTTTATCTTAAACTATTGCTCTCAAAATAGCGGGTTGCTGTAATAAACAACCCTCCAACGCTAAAAGGTGATCAGAGATCCTCGACTAACGTGACAGTCCTATCTTACCAAATCAGGGTTTTAGATCAGATGTAATAAGCCTAATAATCAAATGTAAATACTAATAGTAAGGAGCTGTGTACTAAATAAAATAACAGAATTTAACATAGGTAAACAGCCTCAATAAAGAGAGATTTAATTAGGCACAAATAATATCAATGCTGAAAATGATAATACACTAAAACTCAGACTGTCACGTTGTCTCACTACACCGCTATCATCATTGAGCACACAAATCCGCCCATAACAGTGCAATCACACCCAAGTATTTAATACTAGCAGATTGCACAAAGTTAAACAGTAAATAAAGTGAGGCAACGAATAACTCACAGCACGTAGATTGTTTACGTGGGAAGATCAGCTCAGCGAACACGAAGTTCTGTCCCAGAAAACCAATTCTGTCGCCCACGTCCGGGCCTGCACGGCGGGAGGTTGACGGAGATACTAGAGCCGCTGCCGGAGCCGATGGAGACGTCCACGGCACCAGCCCGAAAAGACGAACACCGCGCAGCAGGGAGCCCAGTCACCAGGCCACGGTGGACAATAATCAGAACAGACAGAGCACCACACAGGTGCACTGGTGAGACAACGGAGCGCAAGAGACCCTCGCTGCGCACAAGCAGTGCCACCTCCACCTTCTTCCACCAGCAGGATTAACACCAGAACACCAAGAATCAAAGGAATCGATCCAAATCGTGACTGGAACCGAGAGGAGGAATAGGAACAGAGAGCTAGGATTTTTGGCGAGTTCCTGAGCAGGGAGGTTGTCTCCATACTTAAGGAACCGTCCTCGAGGAGGTTGCGCAGGGGCCGGCGAAGAGTTCCGCGAGCATCGAACGAGCAGGCTGCTGAGCGCCGCCGCCAGGAAAAACTGACTTCCTCTTCGCTGTCTGCTCCCTTTCTCCCGCACAACATGGCTTACGTTGTGCCCTAGGGAAGTGCTGGCCCGTGGGCTAGCTCGGCCACCAGGCCTGGTAGCGGCCCACCGGCTGGCCTCCCCTTTCCTTTTTTTATAAATAAAGTGAAAATCTCAAATATGAACAGCAGCTTGGGAGTGCTGGAAGCACAGTTCAAGTCACCTGTTCTCTGTTGAGTGAGGCGGCAAAAGTATCTCTTAGGCTGTCTCCAGCAACGTTCTATATCCGTCCTCTATATCCGTCGTTTATAGTTTTCTTTAAAAGATTCTATTCTCTATATATCCTTTCTCTCAACAACATACTCTAAATCACGTCCTCTATACGCAAATACATATATTAGAGACATTTTTTATTTTTTATTTTTTTACATACGTATTTGTCGTACTCTCAAATGTATTATATATATTTGCTAAACCGGTTATTTAAAGTATTCAAATGGATATAGGACCATTTAGAGAAACTCTATATATAGAGAATCTAGCAGCATCCTCTAAATTTATAGTACCGTTTAGAGGACATTGCTAGATAGTATAGAGGACCGTTTGATCCTCTATATTTAGGTTAGAGAAGGCTGTTAGAAAGTTAGGCATTTTTAGTTTTAATTTAATCCAGAAAAACAGTGCGATATATGTGATGACATGTATGAGCATGTGTGTATAACTACTCGCATAAGCAGTAAACAGCAATGAAACATGCACAAATACGAAGAACAGAGTGTACCCAGCGGAGGGACCGATGCTCAAGGCATCAGTGGCTCCATTCACACGAGACATCTCGTGTGTTTGTTCGATGTAGCCGTACGAAGTCGGTGCAGGAAGATGTACGCTGTGCAGTCCCTCGAACGGTCGCCGGGAAGAAGAACAGCAGCACGCGTCAACTCGGGAAGGCGACGAACAGCAAGCTGTGGACGAAGCAGCTGGACAAATAGATCACGCGAGCAGTCGCGAAGACGCTCCCCAAAAATCTGATCGCTCGCACACCCGTGCAAGTGTATCTCTGCGGTCGGTGATTTCGGAGGCCTGCTCTCCCACTCTCTCTGTGCTCGCAGAAGATGGGACGGGAATGTGTTGTTTGCAATTCGCGTGAGATAATTCGCGTACCTGGAAGAGCCCTCCCTCTCCATTCTTATAGGCGGTCAGAAGGAGGGAGAAGAACAACGGACAGAAACGGTCGCGCATTAGAACTGGAAACTGACGACAGTAACTGACGTCCGTTACTAGCCATAAGACAGGAAACAGACGGTTATCATGACGGTCATCGCTCCAGGCAAAATGCGCAACCGTTTGAAAGGAATATTCGGACCAAGGTCCGATCTACCACGAGCCACGAGCCACGAGCCACGAGCCACGGCACGGCACGGCACGGCACGGCCCGGCCCGGCCCGGCCTGGCCGGCGGCGGCGGCGCGCGCGCGCGTGTGGCAGTCCTTCATCCTTTTCTCAACTTCTCAATAGATGCACCAATGGTCCACCTATTTAAGTTGATTGATTTGTCCTTTGAACTTCCAATATGGTACTAAATAATTAGTACACCATAGCATTAAAGTGGGCCATTAGCATTGACTATTATTGAATATTAATTTGGGCCAAGCCCACATTAATCCAACAATCCCCACCAAATGCTAAGTCACACTAAAAAGCTCTCATCATCTCAAACGTTTGATATACTGGTGTTTCGATGGAGACTGTTAAGTTGAACATCCACCTAGAACTTAGACTACACTTGACCACAACTGCACAATGGACTTGGCCTTGAATTGGCAGTTTTGCGTGGAATGAGTTTCATCTAAACTCTTTACCAGTACTAGATTGCTGAACGCATCCCCTCTGGTTGGAGCATATAAGTCAAACTCCATAGCCTTTCATGGGTATCTAGAAACCACCCAGATCTCATAAATTGTGACTAGCAGTTAACCCATATAGGTATGTTCCTCTAAAGATGTTCTGTAGGACAACATCTTTGCTTCACAAAGCCACTTGGAACATATTAAGGTGTAAACACCAACCTACCTTACAGTAAGGAAAGATATGCATCTGAAATGAGCCTTATTAAGGGTCTTTCCTCTCAGTCTACCACTAGCTTGTTTCACCATTCTAATTCACGGGATCTCCGATCACATAGAACAGGTTACCACTATGATAAACTTTAGGTGGGTCTCATGCCCATCTCACTTGATGCACTATCTATCACACTACGTGATAGCCCCTTAGTAAATTGATCTGCCAGATTTTTAGACGTATGGACATAATCCAACGCTATTACTCCGGAGTTTCTCAATTTCCTGACAGATTTCAAACGCCTCTTTATGTGCCTTGTAGACTTCATATTATCCTTAGAACTGTTTATCTTAATTATCACAGTCTGATTATCACAGTTCATGGAAATAGCCGGCACAGGTTTTTCAACCACCGGTAAATCCATAAGGAGTTCACGAAGCCACTCAGCCTCAACTGAAGCGGTATCTAATGCTGTGAGTTCTGCTTCCATAGTCGACCTCGTTAAGATGGTCTGCTTGCAAGACTTCCATGAAACAGCACCACCTCCAAGTGAAAACACATATCCACTTGTGGCATATATCTCATCAGCATCAGATATCCAGTTTGCATCACAATAACCCTCCAGAACTGTTGGGTACCCGGTATAATGGATGCCTAAACTCATAGTACCCTTTAGATAGCGCAAAACTCTCTCAAGAGCACGCCAGTGATCATCTCCCGGATTTGAAACAAATCGACTAAGTTTGCTCACAGCAAATGAGATGTCAGGCCTCGTAGCGCTAGCTAAATACATGAGTGAACCAATTATTTGGGAATATCTCAATTGATCCCTAGCTATCCTTCGATTTTTCTTTAATAGCTTACTAGGATCATAAGGCGTTGGAGCAGGTTCACATTCGCTAAAACCAAAGCGACTCAAAACCTTTTCCACATAATGGGATTGCACAAGTGTGATCCCACCAATGCCTTCTCTCAGTAGCTTAATGTTAAGAATAACATCAGCTTCTCCCAAATCTTTCATTTCAAAATTATTAGACAGAAAGTCTTTTGTCTCTTTAATCACATCAAGACTCGTGCCCAAGATTAGAATGTCATCAACATATAGGCATAAAATTACTCCCTCGCCCCCACCATACCGATAGTATACACACTTGTCTGCTTCGTTCACAACAAAACCGGCAGATGTCAAAGTTCTATCGAACTTTTCATGCCATTGCTTAGGTGCTTGTTTTAGGCCATATAAAGATTTCAATAATTTACACACCATGCCTTCTTGACCGTTTGCTACAAACCCAGCTGGCTGCTCCATGTAAATTTCCTCATCTAGCTCTCCATTTAGGAATGCTGTCTTAACATCCATTTGATGGACGAGTAGACCATGAGAGGCAGCCAAAGAAAGTAGCACACGAATTGTGGTCAATCGAGCCACAGGTGAATAAGTATCAAAGAAATCCTCACCTTCCTTCTGTGAATAGCCTTTAATTACAAGCCTCGCCTTGTACCTTTCAATAGTACCATCAGGCCTAAGTTTTTTCTTGAACACCCATTTACTTCCAATGGGCTTACACCCATAAGGACGCTCAACTACCTCCCAAGTTGCATTAGACATAATAGAATCCATCTCACTCCTTATTGCTTCCTTCCAAAAGTCAGCATCAGGAGAGGAATATGCCTCTTCAATGGTACTTGGTGTGTCATCCACAAGATATACAATGTAATCATCACCAAAGGACTTTGCAATCCTTGGTCTCTTACTCTTTCGAGTTGATACATTGTCATTTTCCACATGATTATGTATATGGGATTCCTCAGTGTGTTCTACCGGAATAAAATGCTCATGGGGTATCATTGGTTCATCATTAGACGTATTATGTGTAGCTTTCATGGGAAATTCGTCCTCAAAAAACGTAGCATCTCTGGACTCCATAATTGTACCAACCAACATGTCCGGTACTCCAGAGTTTATAATTAAAAACCTATATCCAATGCTGTGGAAAGCATACCCAAGGAAAACACAATCAACAGTTTTCGGTCCTAATTTGCGCTTCTTGTTAATTGGCACATTCACTTTAGCCAAACAACCCCAGGTGCGCAAATAGGAGATATTTAATTTCTTCTTTTCCCATTCCTCGAATGGTGTGATTTCTTTGTTCTTTGTGGGAACTTTATTCAGGACATGACACGCCGTCAAGATCGCCTCACCCCACCATTCCTTAGATAGCCCTGAAGTCTCTAACATGGCGTTAACCAAATCAGTTAGAGTACGGTTCTTTCTTTCAACAACCCCATTGGATTGTGGTGAGTATGGCGGTGTCCTCTCATGAATAATACCATGTTCCACACAAAAATCAGAAAAATCACCCGAAAAATATTCTCCACCACGATCAGACCTTAACCGTTTAATTTTCCTCTCGAGTTGATTTTCAACTTCAGCTTTGTAGGTCTTAAAATAATGCAAAGCTTCATCTTTTGATTTTAAGAGATACACATAACAAAATCTAGTAGAGTCATCGATAAAAGTAATAAAATATCGCTTGCCTCCTTTAGTCAATATTCCGTTCATCTCACATAAATCGGAATGTATTAAGTCTAGTGGTGCCAATTTCCTCGCCTCCGCAGCCTTGTGAGGCTTGCGAGGTTGCTTAGATTGCACGCACACCTGGCACTTAGAACCTTTGACTAAATCAAATTTCGGGATTAAATTTAAATCTGCTAACCGCGAGACACAACCAAAATTGATATGACAAAGTCGTGAATGCCAAATATACGACTCATTCGAAACAACATTGTTCACAGACTTATTACACGCATCATGCAAAGATAAGCGGAACAAGCCTCCGCTGTCATAGCCTTTTCCAACAAACGTTCCATACTTAGACAGTATACATTTATTAGACTCAAAGACAATTTTGTAGCCATCTCGACACAATTGAGAGCCACTAACTAGATTCTTTTTGATGGAGGGGACATGCTGCACGTTCTTCAATAGCACCGTCTTTCCCGAAGTAAACTTCAGAATGACTGTACCAACACCAAGAACACGCGCATGTGATCCGTTCCCCATCAGCAAGGCTCCAGTCCCTTTGCACTGATAAGAAGAAAATAAAGAAATATCAGCACACACATGAATATTAGCACCGGTATCAGCCCACCACTCAGGGGATTGACACACTGAAAGAACAGTAGGTAAAAGATTACCATACCCCGATGTTCCTTCTGCAGTCTCGCTAACAACCATGTTTACTGTTTTCTTCTCTTGAGCTGGTTTTTTCTCTTGCTTAAATTTGCGGTCTGGACAAGCGCTTGCCCAATGATCAGTACTCCCGCAAACAAAGCAACCAGCTCCTTTGTTCTTTTTTTTGAACGAGGCTGCCTGCTTGGGCTTCGTGGCATTCTGTTGCTTGTTCTTCTTTTTATTATTATGTGATGCATTGGAGTTCTTCTTTTGTACCATATTGGCACTAGAAGTCTCAACTCCTTTTCCACGAGTGTCTTTTGCTCTCGCCCTCTCCTCAACATCAAGAGAACCAATAAGCTCAGCCACGCTAAACTCTTGTCTCTTATGTTTTAGAGTGGTAGCAAAGTCCGTCCAAGAAGGTGGCAGTTTAGCGATAATACCGCCGGCCACAAACTTGTCAGGCAAGACACATGGGAATTGTTCGAGTTCTTTAGCCAGTGCCTGTATTTCATGAGCCTGTTCAACTACAGGACAGTTTTCCACCATCTTATAGTCAAACAGCTGCTCCATGATGTACAGCTCGCTACCAGCATCAGAAACACCAAACTTCTCATCTAATGCATCCCATAACTCTTTTGCAGATGTGCACGTTAGATAAGAATCAACATACTTGTTGGCAAGAGCGCCAATCACGGCGCCTCGAAACAGGTTATCGGCAACGTCGAACATTCTCTCCTCTGTAGGAGTGAACTGTTCGGGTTTCCCCTGTGCGGCGTGATAGCAGTTCATTGCGGTCAACCACAGTATCATCTTACTACGCCATCTCTTGTAAAACGTCCCATCAAAAGGTTCACTTGGTTTTAACGCAGCAGCAAAACCACTAACAGAAAAATGCCTAATATCAGATTTTTGGATTGTTAGAAAGTTAGGCATTTTTAGTTTTAATTTAATCCAGAAAAACAGTGCGATATATGTGATGACATGTATGAGCATGTGTGTATAACTACTCGCATAAGCAGTAAACAGCAATGAAAATGCACAAATACGAAGAACAGAGTGTACCCAGCGGAGGGACCGATGCTCAAGGCATCAGTGGCTCCATTCACACGAGACATCTCGTGTGTTTGTTCGATGTAGCCGTACGAAGTCGGTGCAGGAAGATGTACGCTGTGCAGTCCCTCGAACGGTCGCCGGGAAGAAGAACAGCAGCACGCGTCAACTCGGGAAGGCGACGAACAGCAAGCTGTGGACGAAGCAGCTGGACAAACAGATCACGAGAGCAGTCGCGAAGGCGCTCCCCAAAAATCTGATCGCCCGCACACCCGTGCAAGTGTATCTCTGCGGTCGGTGATTTCGGAGGCCTGCTCTCCCACTCTCTCTGTGCTCGCAGAAGATGGGACGGGAATGTGTTGTTTGCAATTCGCGTGAGATAATTCACGTACCTAGAAGAGCCCTCCCTCTCCATTCTTATAGGCGGTCAGAAGGAGGGAGAAGAACAACGGACAGAAACGGTCGCGCATTAGAACTGGAAACTGACGACAGTAACTGGCGTCCGTTACTAGCCATAAAACAGGAAACGGACGGTTATCATGACGGTCATCGCTCCAGGCAAAATGCGCAACCGTTTGAAAGGAATATTCGGACCAAGGTCCGATCTACCACGAGCCACGGCCCGGCGGCGGCGGCGGCGCGCGCGCGCGTGGCAGTCCTTCATCCTTTTCTCAACTTCTCAATAGATGCACCAATGGTCCACCTATTTAAGTTGATTGATTTGTCCTTTGAACTTCCAATATGGTACTAAATAATTAGTACACCATAGCATTAAAGTGGGCCATTAGCATTGACTATTATTGAATATTAATTTGGGCCAAGCCCACATTAATCCAACAAAGGCTTTAGAGACTATTGCTGGAGCCAGCCTTAGACCACAAATACATAGAGATGGATTAGAAAAAGGATACAAATATGATAAATGGTAGTATAATCAATCTGAAGATGTTTCTATTCCCATTTCCGTGAAATATATATTTAGAATAGCATTACATGTTTGTAATCCCAAAAATTCAATTGCCTCCTGAAATTTCGTGTAGCCAACGTTCATCTTAAGAAACGGCCTAGCTACCTGCACTTGCAATTTTATATTTTACACCGTGCCGGCCTTTGCAGCCGGCCTCCGCTCCGCAACAAACAAGACAAGACGTTGGTGATACTGCGTACTGCCGGAGCAGGAGTGTCTGCATTATATTATTACCCGGTCAAAATGCTAACGCAAAGTTTAATCCATGTTGTACAGATAGATGCCTCGCAGGTTCGTACAGAGTAAAAGGTGGTGACTGCATTGTATTAATATTTTATTGCCTATCACTCTCCGTTGAATCTTTCCACTCTATATGATTATTAGGCCATGTGTCCGGTGAGATGACAATATAACACATTGATGTCCCAATTGTTTGGATATTGTGTTATTAAGACCATGTTTGAATGCACTAGAGAGCTAATAGTTAGCTGCTAAAATTAGATGAAGAAATCAAACAGTTTAACTAATAGTCAAACTATTAGCTATTTTTAGTAAATTAGCTAATAGGTACTACCTATTTGTTAGCTAGCTAATTCCACTGGTAATCTTTTATTAGCTCTAGTATTCAAAAACCCCTTAAGAAACTCTAGTTTAAAACACATTGATGTGCACAGCTATGGTTTAGAAACAGATATAGTAGAGTTTTCAAAATTCTGAAAATACTACATTTTTAGCAATACTATACCATGACATATTGAAAACCATAACATTTGTTACGTCCAAACACTTCAATCTAAAAAAAATGCACTGACGAAACCGCAGATTATTCTTGATGAAACGCAGGCCGTAATCATAAAATCTCAAACATAAAATTGTGAAAAGGAACTAGATATTTAACTACAGTAGCAAAACTGGACGGTCCTTAATCAAGAATGTTAAGATGTAAATTAAAGCCATATGATAGGATCACAGACTTGACAATTGTAATGATATCTTAGAATTTAGTTTAGATTCCACGTATTTGGATTCAGATCTCCCGTATATTCAAAGAAGCTCTTTATCGAAATTGGTCCCACATGCAAGGCATCTGGCCCTGTGTAGTTGTCGGTTCTGGAGGGTGCAGGTCAAGGCATCTGCTGCCAACAGGCAACCAATTGTCTCTAAACACATTAAGGTCTCGTTTCAATCTTACGAGATAAATTTTAGTTTCCTACTAAACTTTAGTTATGTAATTGAAGTGCTAAAGTTTATTCTTGGAGTATTTAGACTACTCTAATAAAGTTTAGCATATTGAAATAAAAAGACACTCATGCCCATAATGCGGAGAGAGAAACAATGAGGTTAAAAGGTATGGATGAAAAATAGAGTTTTCTGGCCTACATTTAGCTCATTTTAGCACCCCTTGAGCAGCTTATGAGATAATATGTACTAAATTTTATCACACTACCATTAGCTCTCCTGTTTAGATCACCAAATGACTAAAAGTAGCTAAAAATACTGCTAAAGTTTATCTCTTGAGATTAAAACATGGCCTAAATTAGTAGTAAAACTTTACACATATAATCATATATACAACAACAATTATTATTATTATTATAAAAGATAAGTACTATATAAACAACGAGGGACTAGCGTGATCTGATAAGAGAAGTAGCGGCTTGAGCTCACTGGTCAACTCTGAGCGGCAGGCAGAGAGGAAGTCACCATGGAAGTGGTCACAGCACGAGAACTCATCAACCCCACAGGCCTCCCCATTCTCCTCCTCGTTGCCGGCCTCACCGTTTTCTATGTGCTGCGCCGCCGCAGCAATGGCGGGCTTCGGCTCCCTCCGAGCCCGTTCGCTCTGCCCATCCTGGGCCACCTACACCTCCTGGCTCCACTCCCGCACCAGGCGCTGCACCGCCTGGCAGCTCGCCACGGTCCGCTCTTGTACCTCCGCCTCGGCTCCATGCCGGCCATCGCCGCCTGCTCCCCGGACGCCGCCCGCGAGGTGCTCAAGACCCACGAGGCCGCGTTCCTGGACCGCCCCAAGCCGACGGCGGTGCACCGCCTGACGTACGGCGGGCAGGACTTCTCCTTCTCGCCGTACGGGCCCTACTGGCGCTTCATGAAGCGCGCGTGCGTGCACGAGCTCCTTGCCGGGCGCACGCTGGAGCGGCTCCGCCACGTCCGCCGCGAGGAGGTGTCCCGCCTCGTGGGCTCCCTGTCCCGGAGCGCGGGCGACGGCGCGGCCGTCGACGTGGACGCCGTGCTCATGGGCGTCACGGGCGACATCATCTCGCGGATGGTGATGAGCCGGCGGTGGACCGGGGACGACAGCACCACCGAGGAGATGAGGAGCCTGGTCGCCGAGACCGCCGAGCTGACGGGCACGTTCAACCTGCAGGACTACATCGGCGTGTTCAAGCATTGGGACGTGCAGGGCCTGGGCAAGCGCGTCGACGCGGTGCACCGCAAGTTCGACGCCATGATGGAGCGGATACTGACGGCGAGGGATGCCGAGAGGCGGTGCCGGCGGAAGGGGGCGGCGGACGGCGCCGGCGAGGGGGACAAGAAGGACCTGCTTGACATGCTGTTTGATATGCACGAGGACGAAGGCGCCGAGATGCGGCTCACAAGAGATAACATCAAGGCCTTCATGCTGGTACGTCCATCCATTATATGAGATGCTGTATAATACATGTACTAGTATATATACATATTGCATTATTATAGATAGATTATTCTGTGCAACAATATTTTTCATACTGTAGTTGTTATATATTATTGCGCAGATCCAATCAAGCACCGGGTTAAGCGACGAACAAGGAAAAAAAACATTTCTTTATATTTGTTTTTGACTCGCGGTGATGAAACAGAAATTATTTGCCGTTGGATCATACTCGCAGGACATCTTCGCGGCCGGCACGGACACGACGACGATCACGCTGGAATGGGCGCTGTCGGAGTTGATCAACAACCCAGCCGTCCTCCGCCGGGCGCAGGCGGAGCTGGACGCCGCCGTGGGCAAGTCCCGGCTCGCCGACGAGTCGGACATCCCACGGCTCCCCTACCTGCAGGCCATCGCGAAGGAGACCCTGCGGCTGCACCCGACGGGCCCGCTGGTGGTGCGACGCTCCATGGCGCCCTGCAATGTGTCCGGCTACGACGTGCCGGCCGGCGCGACGGTGTTCGTGAACGTGTGGGCGATCGGGCGCGACCCGGCGTGCTGGGCGCCGGACCCGCTGGCGTTCCGGCCGGAGCGGTTCCTGGAGGAGGAAGGGGGAGGAGAGAGCGCGGGGCTGGACGTGCGCGGGCAGCACTTCCACCTGCTGCCGTTTGGGTCCGGGCGGCGGATATGCCCCGGCGCGTCGCTGGCCATGCTCGTGGTTCAGGCGGCGCTGGCGGCCATGCTGCAGTGCTTCGAGTGGACGCCCGTCGGCGGCGCGCCCGTGGACATGGAGGAGGGTCCGGGGCTCACGCTGCCGCGGAAGCGCCCGCTCGTCTGCACCGTTAAGGCCAGGCTTGACCCGCTGCCGGTTCCCGCCGCCGCCGCTGATAACGGCGTGGAAGAAACTGCGGCCGTGTGATGTAAAGGTGGCTGACTGGCTGTGGCTTTCGTCCGTCAGGTGCTGAGCTCGATTTACTACTACGCGTCGTTTGTTAACCTGTAAGCAAGCAAAGTTTCTGGTGCATCAGCTGCTTTATTGATCTCGTGTGCTCCAGAACAAAATTATTGATCATAAATTTTATTCCAATGCCCTTGCTAGAAAAATCTGAGTTAAATGCATTAGAGATTATCGAATTAGACATGTTATGTCATTCGGGATCCTTGAACTCTCGAAACTAGGGTGATGAAACTTGGCCGACTCATCCAAAACTAGATTTGTTCAAACCGGATACCAATGTGGTGTGCCACGTTAGAACGTACTAATGAAAGTTTGGGAGACCAAGTAACACAACATACCAAGTTTAAAAAACAAGTGACATTGAATGCTAAGTTCGGGGATCTAAGCAGTGGCAGAGCCACAGCCGCCATGCCCAGGTACATGTCCGGGCTTTGACTCCGCTAGTGGTTCTAGGGTGAGAGGGTCCCATTGAAGTGGTTGGCGCCGAGGCGGATGAGCGAGCCTCAATGCCTGGCAGAAGCGCGTTAGAGTCTGGGATACTGATGATTCCCAAACTTTTCACCCTTGACTATTGGCACAGGCGTGGCCTTATACTGATTCATATTGTATTTCTCCCATGTCTTTCATATCGAAGTTCGAGGAAAGAAGCCTTTTTGTTTCCGCCAGTAGATCTTTATCACTACTAACTAAGAGTATGTCATTGACATACAGAAAAATGAAGATATACTTTCCTTTCTTAAACTTTGCATAAATGCAATTGTCTTCCTTGTTTTCCTCGAAACCAATCTTTCTGATAGTCTGATCAAACTTGATGTACCACTATCATGAGGCTTGTTTTAATCCACAAAGGACCTCCTTAAGTGACATCCCATGTGTTCTTTACAGCTCACGACAACACCCTTTGGTTGTGCCATGAACACGTTTTCTGCTAACTCTCCATTTAGGAATGCTGACTTTACATCCATCTGATGGAGCTCTAGATCAAAATGGGCCACTAATGCCATAATGATCCAGAATGAATCTTTCGTTGAGACAGGTGAGAAGGTTTCATGGTAGTCAATGCCTTCTCTCAGTGTGATCCTGTAACATCCTAAATTTGGGGGCATAAATTTTCTCCTCCAATATTCTCCAAATTCAGGCGTTACTCTTTTTTTCTCTTCCAGTTTTGCTCCTTCCTCCTATTTTCAAAGCAATATAGAGACAGGTGTATGTATCTCGTGTAACCAAAACCTAAGTTGATATTGTTGTTGCATCATGCCGGAGCATATTTAGTTAGTCTGATGTTGTGTCTAGGTGTGCGTTCGTCTAGTTTTGGTGTTCGATTCACGGAATGATCTTGATTAGAAGCAGGGGACATCGAGTAGAGGGAAGTCAGCCCGGCCCGCGGTCTAGCCCGGCCCTAGGCACGTGGCCCAGGCGCCCCTGCCCTCCCCCCATTCGCGCCCCTCCCCCACTCTCTTTCCTATGCAAAGTAACATCCTTCTCCCTCTTCCACCTCTCCACCTCTCTCCCTGTCCTAGGGTGGATCCTGGTGAGCGGTTGCTGCCGTCCGTCGAGCCCGTGGTGAGTCTCCCCTCTCCTCCCTGCCCTCTCTCCCTCCTCCATTCTCCCCCGGCACGCGCGGCCCCTGGCGCCCCATGCCCGACCACCCCGTCTGCCCCTGGCGGCGCCCACGTTCGGCCCCCACTCTGCTCGGTCCTGTCCGGTCGCCCCAGGCGGCGCCCCCTGCATGACCCCGTCCAGCGCCCCTTGCCCGGCTTCGACCGCCCCACGCAGTCCTGCCCGCCGGCGCCCCCTGTCCGGCCCCTCCCCGCCGGCGCGCGGCCCCTGCCCGACCCCGGTCGCCCCTGTCCGGCCCCCCGGCGGCACGCCTCTGGCCGGCCCTCCCCTCTACGCGGCCCCCTGGTTGGCCCCTGGCCTGGTCCTCGTGCGCGCGTCGTCGCGTTTTAAACCCCGCTGGAGTCACGCGTTGTGTCGCGCGCTTCACCGTCCGACAATCCTTTTAAATTTCGTTTAAGTAGCGCGTTGCGTCGTGCGACAACTCTTTTTAATTCCGTTCGAGTAGTGCGTTGTGTCGCGCGCTTCGCCACGCGACAATCCTTTTAAATTCATATAGAATTATGTATATTAATTTAAGTGTGTACTGCAACGACGATTAATCAAATACTGAACTAATCAGGACCTAGTGCCAATTTTACTTACGAGTTGCACGATTATCAATTAATATGATTATGTTTAGATAAATGTTTTAGTCCATAGCTGCTAAACGTAATCGCTATGTCTCTCGGCCGTAGCTTCGACCGTTGTAGTTTCTTTTCTCGCATAGTTGTAGATGGAAGCCCTGCGCCACACGTCTGTTAGTTGTAATATTTTATTGTGTGGTGTATTATTTTTTTCTATGTTAAGATTGTGAAATGTATGTTTGAACTCGTATAGATAATGATCCGTTGGTGGAGTCTGAAGGAGTTGCAGGCGAAGACCTTGAGCAGCAGCTGGTTGGTTGTTGGGGCCATGCTTCGTTGCCGAAGGTCCCGCAGGAAGAAACACCTTAGGAAAACCCGTTTAAACGTAGTACCGAAGCTACCACTCATGAAGCTTCGGTACTATAATGTATCTGAAGACGAAGGTTTGAACCGACTTAAAGATGAAATGACTTCATAGTCCATAAGGGTCTGAGTCATAATTGTAATCTTTTGTAAGGGGCATGACTGTAATTTCTCACAGGCTGCGCCCTGTGCCTATAAATAGATGAACAGTACTCCTTTACTATTCACGTGATCTTGTAATCTCTGGCACGTTACACTTGAGTTATTGCTTTCTGTCAAGGTGAAGGTATAAATGTGCGCAAATATTATATTTTAATACTTATATATTCAAATGATGAAATATTCAAATACACTTTATATTTTATATTTCATTTCTTATTGTTCGTTGTTTTACAAGTATGATTACGAAGGTCACATCTTCGTAATGACCTACTCCTGACCTTCGTCCGAAGCTCATTAAATCCTTGGGGAGATAATGCTTCAGCGGACGAAGGACATTTATACTTAACATTTTTGTGCTGCCTTGTTCTTGATTCATAGCACTTGAGAACAAGTCTCCAACATTGGCGCCCACCTCCGGTGAACTCACATCCACTTGCTGAGCTGATGGCTTCGTTCAAAGCTGGAGTTGCTTCGGCTCCGAAGCTTGTGCTCCCGATAACAGGCGGTTCATGCTCAGAGCCGGCTAACAAGAAGCAGAAGAAGGAGGCACAAAGAAGGGTACAACATGTAGGGGTGCAAGGACCCTTCATCAAGTCAAGATGGTCTCACATTCCGATTACCTTCTCTCAAGAGGATCTTCAGCTTAAGGATTACCCTCACAATGATGCTATGGTTATCTCTTGTGTTATCAAAGGATTTCTCGTCCACAATGTTTTGGTTGACACAGACAGTGCAGCGGATATTATATTTGCCCAAGCCTTCAGACAGATGCAAGAGCCCGAAGACAAGATCCATGATGCCACACATTCTCTTTGTGGCTTCGGAGGAAGGCATATTGTAGCACTTGGCAAGATCACGATGCCGGTAACCTTCGGATTTATCAACAACACAAGGACTGAGCAAGTCGTGTTTGATATTGTTGACATGGAGTATCCTTACAACGCAATCATTGGTCATGGTACTCTCAATGCTTTTGAAGCAATTCTTCATCCAGCATATCTTTGCATGAAGATACCTTCGGACCAAGGGCCCATTGCTATTCATGGAAGTCAGGAAGCTGCCAGGAAGGCCGAAGGAAATTGGACAGATTCAAAAGCAATCCATAACATAGATGGAGCTGAAGCTTGTGAGCAATACAAGTACAGAAGGGAGAAAGCTGCTTCGGCCGATCAGCCGAAGACCATGCTCTTATGTGATGACATAGCAGAGCAGAAGGTGCTTTTGGGATCTCAATTGTCTGAGGAACAGGAGAAAACCTTGATAAGGTTTCTGTTCAACAACAAAGATGTTTTTGCATGGTCAGCTAATGATCTTTGTGGAGTCAACAGGGATGTTATTGAACACTCGCTCAATGTTGATCCATCCTTCAGACCTAGAAAGCAGAGGCTTCGGAAGATGTCTGATGACAAGGCCGAAGGTGCTCGGAATGAAGTGAAAAGACTCCTCAGTGCCGGAGTCATCAGAGACGTGAAATACCCAGAATGGCTAGCCAACACTGTTATGGTAAAAAAAAGCCAATGGTAAATGGAGAATGTGTATTGATTTTACTGATCTTAACAAGGCTTGTCCGAAAGATGAGTTTCCACTACCAAGGATAGATTCCCTAGTTGATGCAGCAGCTTCATCAGAGCTTATGAGTCTGTTAGATTGTTATTCAGGTTATCATCAAATTTGGATGAAGAAGGAGGATGAACCAAAAACTAGCTTCATAACCCCTAGTGGAACATATTGTTATCTTCGGATGCCTGAGGGGCTTAAGAATGCTGGAGGAAGCTTCAGCAGAATGACAACGAAGGTTCTTCATTCTCAGATAGGCAGAAATGTGCTAACTTATGTTGATGATATCATAGTAAAAAGCACGAAGCAAGAAAATCACATTGCTGATATGCAGGAGACCTTCTCCAATTTTAGACAAGCTGGTCTAAAGTTGAATCCAGAAAAGTGCGTTTTCGGAGTAAAGAAGGGGAAATTCCTTGGTTTCCTAGTCTCAACAAAAGGGATTGAGGCTAATCCAAATAAAATCGAAGCTATTCTTCGAATGGAACCACCAAGCACAAAAAAGGGGGCTCAGCGACTGACGGGGAGACTTGCATCTCTGAATCGATTTATATCCAGATCAGCGGAGAGAAATTTACCATTTTTTGAGGTGCTCAAGTTAGTCGAAGTTTTTCAATGGGAACCAGTTCAGTAGAAAGCCTTCGATGAGCTGAAGCAGTATTTGATAGATCTAACAACATTAACTCCACCAACGCCAGGGGCTCCTCTGTTGTTATATGTGGCGGCTTCGCACTCAGCGGTAAGTGCGGCACTCGTCCAAGAGAAGCTTGAAGGGCAAGCCAAAAAGCAAGCCCCAATATACTTTGTCTCCGAAGTCCTTAGTTTATCAAAGAAAAATTATACAGAATTGGAGAAGGTGCTGTATGCTGTTTTGATGGCTTCCAGGAAGCTTCGGCACTATTTTCAAGCATACCATATAATTATTCCTTCTTCACAGCCATTGAAGGATATTATGAGAAATAGAGAAGCTACTGGAAGGGTTGGAAAGTGGGCTGCGGAACTCAATGAGTTCTACATTGATTATGTGCATAGATCTTCGATTCAGTCCCAGGCGTTAGCAGATTTCATTGCTGACTGGATGCCAGGGGCTCAGGAAGAAGAAGCAAGTAAAGATGCTGAAGTTTGGACAGTATTCTACGATGGTTCTTGGGGAACCTTCGGGGCAGGTGTAGCTGCCATTTTAATTGCACCTTCTAAAGTTAGAACATGCTACGCAGTGAAACTCGATTTTAGTTGTACAAATAATATTGCTGAATATGAAGCTTTGCTTTTGGGTCTTCGAAAGTTGAAAGCAATGGGGATAAGAAGGGCGGTCCTAAAAATTGATTCCCAAGTTATTTCTGGCCATGTTGACAAAAGTTGCAAAGCAAGAGATCCGAAGCTTGAAAAATATCTGGATACAATTCGAAGACTTGAAGCCTCCTTCGAAGGGTTCTCTGTTAAGAATATTCAACAAGGAGAAAATGAACATGCTAATCTATTAGCCAAGTCAGTGGCACAGGGGCTGCCACTACCTTCGGAAGTTTTCTTTGAAATAATAAAAGCACCTTCGGTTGACCTTCTTGAAATAGCAGTGCTCAATATATCTCCTGTTTACAGCGAAGATTGGAGAACTGAGATCATGTCTTTTCTCCAGGGCAATTTCCTGTCAGATGACGAAGCTTATCAAAAAAGAATAGCGGCAAGAGCTCGTCCATATGTAATAATAGAAGGGGAGTTATACAAGCGTGGAGTCTGTTCTCCATTGCTCAAATGTTTATCCAGAACTGAAGGAATAGAGCTGATGAAAGAAATACATGCAGGTCTGTGCGGATCTCACATCGGATCTATGCCTTTATTGGGTAAAGTTTTTCGTCAAGGATTCTATTGACCGAAGGCAGCTTCGGATGTAGCAGAATTAGTCCAAAAATGCGAAGGTTGTCAAAAATGTGCAAGAGATAAAAACAACCTTCGTCTCTAACTCAATTAATATAGCCCACTTGGCCATTACAAAGATGGGGCCTTGATTTGCTAGGCCCACTTCCACCAGCACAAGGGAATTTAAGATATGTTGTAGTGGCAGTTGAATATTTCTCTAAATGGATTGAGGCAAAGCCTTTAGCCACAATAACTTCGGTTACGGTTCAAAAGTTTTTCTGGCAAAATATTGTTTGTCGCTTCGGAGTGCCAAAGGCCATCACCGTCGACAACGGAACGCAGTTTGATTCCGAAGCTTTTAGAGAGTTTTGTGAACAAATTGGCACAAAGATCCATTTTGCATCAGTTCGGCATCCTGAGTCAAATGGACTTGTCGAAAGAGCTAATGGCATCATAATGACAGGAATAATGAAGTTAATCTTCAATCAGCCCAGGGGGAAGTGGCCGGACGAATTAATCAATTGGTGTGGAGCCACAACACAACAATATCAAGGTCAACAGGTTTTATACCATTCAAATTGCTGTTTGGTGACGAAGCAATAACCCCAGAAGAGGCTAAGGCAGGATCAATAAGAACAGTGGCTTCGGCAAAAGACGAAGCTGATTGCTCTGTGGACAAAGATGCTATAGAAGGGATCAGGCTTTAGGCTGTGGAAAACATCAATAAATACCAAGCCAAAACAATAAAATGGCGTGATAGAAAGGTTTGGTTGAAGAACATTAAGCCAGGACATTTGGTGCTTCGAAGAGTGGCCAACTCAGACACAGTGGGCAAGCTACAGCTGAAGTGGGAAGGCCCTTTTCTGGTAGTATCTTCGTCAAGACCTGGTTCCTACAGGTTAAAGGATATGGACGGCAACGACATTCCTAGATCTTGGAATGTGGATGAGCTTCGGCGGTATTATGTGTAACCTGATGTAATCTTTTTTATTTTTTATTTTTATTTTTTCCTATGGCACCCTTTTCCTTTGCAAAGGGGGAGAAAGGTTTTTAATGGGGCCATAGCATGTAATTTCTCTTTTTCTCATATCAGCTCTACAAGAGCAGTATCCCCCAAAGATGTAAATGTAAAAACTGGGGCATGCACCATCGAGTACAGCGAGAAAAAGAAAAAACACGGAGAAGCTCGAAAGACGTCCCTAAGGGGATGCAGAGCATGATGAAGCTACAAAAAAGTCGTTCCTAAGGGAGCGCAGCGTAAGTTTTCTGCTCAAAAGTCGTTCCTAAGGGAATGCAGAGCTTACAGCGAAAAATAAACGCTGATTCCGCTGAAGTAAAAGACGAAGAAGCTCCTAAGGGAGGCTTACATCAAAAAATAAACGCTGATTCCGCTGAAGTAAAAGGCGAAGAAGCTCCTAAGGGAGGCTTACAGCGAAAAATAAACGTTGATTCCGCTGAAGTAAAAGGCGAAGAAGCTTCTAAGGGAGGCTTATAGCAAAAAGTCAGCGCTGATACACCGAAAGATAAACGGTGAGGTCGAAAAATAAGCGGCAAAGAGATTTGAGTCATTCCTAATGGAATGAAGGTTTTGGTTATGGCTTCGAATATGTATTTGGACATTCATTTGCATGATACATCACATCATGACATTTGCATTCATAAACATTCATTTAGACATATATAGGATCATTATCATCATATCATACAGAGAAGGCAGATGCTAAGGCCATAAGGATAAAGCTTCGGGGAAAAACAGAAAGAAGAAATTTTCATGCTTCGTTGTGAACGAAAAGAAGGGAAGGTGTTTTTCGCCTTCGGCTCAAAAAATTTTCGTCCACAGCAAAGCAGATCATACACGGACGAAGGGGTAAAGATATATTACGAGGTACGCACAAATTTGCATAAAAATCTTTACAATCATATTACAAAATTTTCTCTAGAATCTTCTGCAGCAAAGCCTTTCGGAGCATCTGTTAAGGCTTCAGCTCATCATTCTTTAGCTTCATCATCCTGTACATGTTAAAACAAAATGAGAAAAGTGCAGAGTTCAAGGAGAAGGTAAAAGTAACGAGTATAAGTTTCTCACTAGCTTAAGGTGGCTTCGAGCTTTGTCACCAGCCATTTTTCGCCCGCCGTTTATCCAAATTTGAGTCATAAACCTGTTTCCTATGCTTTGAGCTGGGCTGGGGATGTAAATCAAATCTGTTCATGACAAACTGAAGTTTGGCCTATTAACAATTTTCCCGTGTGTACAGCCAGTCTTCAGGAAAGCAGTAGCTGTGCCTCGAGAAGCTAACAGGGCGCAGAAATCAGCATGCCCAGCGATAACTTCGTCAAGTGCATCAACTTTGCCCTCAATATATTCAAAGGTGCTTGGCAGGTTTTCAACTGAAGGTGTAAACTTCTCAGAGCTGGCTCCAATTGAGTGAAAGACAACCTTCAGCCGCTGCACGCATCGGTTGCCGAAGTCTAAACATTTATCCTGAAGCTCCTTCAATGATTTCTGCAAATTTGAATTCTTCTCAATTTTGGTTTTGAGATTCGTTTCAAGATTCGTCTTTTCTTGCTCAGATTTTTCTGATCTTATGAGTAATTCGCTGTTTAATCTGTCAATTTTGGCTTGAGCTTCTACCAGCGAACCCTCCATAGCATGGATGACGAAGTCCTTTTTCTCTAAAGCAGCTTCGTGATCTTTGACTTTATAATCTAAATCTTGAATGACAGAGTCCTTTTTCTCCAAAACAGCTTCGTGATCTTTAACTTTATTTTCTAGATCTTTAATTGTAGCTTCGTTTTTCTCGTCTTCGAGATCTTGTTGCATCCTCAGCACTTTACTTAGTAATAAACTCTGCCAAAACAACCTTTGTTAGAAAACATCTTAATTCAAAAAATAATAAAAGTTGATTTTTACCTTAAAATTAGCATAGAACAGGCTACCGGCGATATGCTGTCGCCGGTACCTACAGAGGTCCGCCTTAATCTTCGGCAGGCCAACATTCTTAGAGAAAGTCCTAACGACCTTTGCCTCGGTTCGATTCCGAAGGCATCTCAATTTCCCTTCATTGACTCCGCCAAACAGCAAAGCCCCTGGTTTGTACCCACAGGATACATCATTTTTCTTCAGTTCTTCTTTTTCAGTTTCTGATAACTCTTGCCCTAGTATATCTTGAAAATTGAAGTTTTCCTCTTCCAAAGTATCTTCAATTTGCTCTTTTCCTTTCTCAATTGTTGTATCCATCGCGGCCGCAGCAGCTTCTTCCTCAGCCATTTTTAGAAGCAGGTTATCAATATCACCAAGTGTGGTTTCTAGATTAGAATCTTCGGCGGTTTCGGCTGTGGCACCTTTGGTTCCGGTGGCTGCGACTTCGGCAGTGCCAGTGCCTTCAGTAATTGGTATTTTTGACGCCGATGCCGGCGGTGGTGTCTGATGAATAACATCAGCCACTTGGATAATTCTCCATTTTTTCAGTTTAGTAGGACTCTTCATTGCCGAAGGCTCCTTTTCCTTCTGAAAAAGCTTTGTCAGTTGTGGTGCCAGCGGACTTAGCTTGATAGGCAAAGGTTCAGTCATTACCTTTAGAATTTCTTCCACATCCACATCGGCAGCAGAAGACGTCGCATGAGCTTCTCCCTCATTGCCCGACGTTTTTGGTTTCGGGGCCGTAGTTTTCCTTTTCTTTGAAGTAGATATCTTCGGCTCAGGGCTCGGTTTTCTTTTCTCAAATATTTCTTTGTCCTTTTTAGCCAATTTGGTAACTTCTTTGTCGAGGATGCTGGCAACTCTTTTTCTTTTCTGGCCTTCAGCCCCTCTGCCCAACTGTTCATAGTCAGGATAATCAAAATTCATGGCATCCAGCACCCGATTCATTCTTCGCTTTGGACGAGTACCGAAAGCTGCAGTCATTAACTGATCTTCTTTCTTAGAATAGTTACCAAGGATCTCGTTACACATAACCTCAATTGTGTCCAACCACTCTTGGCAGGGTGCTTTAAAATATTTTTTAAACTTGTAATAATAAGGTAGCCGGACAAGCTCCTTCTTCTTCTCCCCTTTCAGCTTCGGCATGTCCCATTCCTTCAAAGTTGGGAATACTCTGAAGGCTAAGAATTCTTGGACCAGATCCCTGGTACCAATGTGCTCTGCAACAACCCGAAATTCGCCCAGCGCAATCTGGTATGGACTATCTAGATCCATGACGCATTAAGGCCTAGTTTCTTCGAAGGTTAAACTCAAAGGGCTCTGAACTAGCTTCTCCTTCTTCTCATCTACTTTGACATAAAACCATTCACTCTTCCAGCCAGCTGGCCATTTTGTACGATAACTGATAACTGGATACTTGGCATCTTTCCGATATGCAAAATTGTAGCAACCGAAATTATCATGCAGCTCGTCTTCTCTAGCTTTTGTCTGGTAATGAAGCTCGTGTGCCCAGCAAAAACCTTCGGCAAGTGGCTCTGCCTCCTGGCTTCGGAGTGCCCAGATGTAAACACTAAGCCTAACAATGGCGTTAGGAGTAAACTAATGAAGGTGAATCCCAAATCTCTCTAAAACATCTGCAATCATCCCATGAAGGGGAAATCTTAACCCCGCTTTGAAGAAGCTCTTAAAAACCACTACCTCATCTTTTTCAGGCTTCAGGGTAATCTCTTCTCCCCCGAAGCGAATCAGCTCCTTTTTGTCTTCACTGAAATAGCCTAACTTCAGTAACTTAGCCATGTCACCCTCAGTAATAGTAGACTTCCCAAACTCTAGGTGGCTGGGTTTAGATGGCATCACACCGTACTCATCCTCAGATTCATTTTCTTCAACGTCAGCTTGTTTTGCTTCGGCAGTAGATATATCCTCTGATGTTGCCAGCCTAGACCGCCTCATTGCTTCGGAAATAGGAACAGTTTCAGTGGCTTCGGCCTCGTCTCCCTCACGCTCAATCCTGGCAGTGGAATGCAATCTAGCCATTTGATTATGAATTCCTAAAGTTTTTTTGAAATTAATAACCTTTTTTCCGAAGCTCTTCTTGTAACGAAGCAGAATCCAAGGTGGTGTTTCGTTTGAGTGCAAGGGTCAAGCTTCGGCTATGGTTAAATTCCTGGCAGCAAAACAATGCAATAGCAATGAATGCTGTGGTAACTTCACACCTACTCGTCTGTTTATATAGTGCTGCAGGTAAGAAGGTGAATCGTCAAGTCTGCTACACCGGACGAACAGTCGCTCGCACCCACTGAACGGTGGGCCACAAAACTCGAGAAGATAAATATGCATGGTAGGACTACTCCGCGCTCGGAAATTTTATCGTTTCCCGGCAACGAGCTCAGGGAAGGTGTTTTTTCGGACCTTCGGCTACCCGAAGCCTAAGAGACTTTTTCACGGATCAAGCTCGTTACGAAAAACGATCTAGCACCGCGAAGGGTCTACTGTTGGGGCCATGCTTCGTCGCCGAAGGTCTCGCAGGAAGAAACACCTTCGAAAAACCCGTTTAAACGTAGTACCGAAGCTACCACTCATGAAGCTTCGGTACTATAACGTATCTGAAGACGAAGGTTTGAACCGACTTAAATATGAAATGACTTCATAGTCCATAAGGGTCTGAGTCATAATTGTAATCTTTTGTAAGGGGCATGACTGTAATTTCTCACAGGCTGCGCCCTGTGCCTATAAATAGATGAACAATACTCCTTTACTGTTCACGTGATCTTGTAATCTCTGGCACGTTACGCTTGAGTTATTGCTTTCCGTCAAGGTGAAGGTATAAATGTGCGCAAATATTATATTTTAATACTTATATATTCAAATGATGAAATATTCAAATACACTTTATATTTTATATTTTGTTTCTTATTGTTCGTTGTTTTACAAGTATGATTACGAAGGTCACATCTTCGTAATGACCTACTCCTGACCTTCGTCCGAAGCTCATTAAATCCTTGGGGAGGTAATGCTTCAGCGGACGAAGGACATTTATACTTAACATTTTTGTGTTGCCTTGTTCTTGATTCATAGCACTTGAGAACAAGTCTCCAACATTGGTGAAGGCAAGTGTCCTCTGACCTATCTATGTCCTATATATTTTATAATTCACCTCCCGGCATTTACATAATTTGTACCTAAGGATTGACTAGTCTTTGTTTATCCTGTTCTTGTTCACCTATTTGGGTGGGATCATTTTTAGATTAGTTCTATGCTAGCGCATCACTTTAATCAATGAACATGATGAGATCATTTATGATACGATGTTATTTTAGATATGATTATGGCATTGTGGGTATTTAAGGGGGCTCGAACGGTTTCTCGATTACCTCTCCGTAAGGACTGGTTCGTTGGATGACCACCCGAAAAAAACAGTACAACCATGAGGGTGGTATGGGATGCCCTTAGCTAATTAATTAAAGGAACTAAGGTGTAGTTTGCTTTGTCGTCGTGCCGTCAATGGGGCTCGGTGTATGCGGCTCGCTCTACCGAGGGTGGTTTGCCCCTTGGGGAGGAGTGCGGTACATTTAGGAAACATAACGGGCGACTACAACCTCAGGGAATCTTTGTAAAGGCTTCGTGGTGAATCTCTGGCTATTCACCTCGGGAGTGAACAAGGGTCTTGCAAGCCTGGGCTAGAGAGGGAATCACGGCTCGTGGGTAAAGTGTGCAACCTGTGCAGAGTGTTATGAAACTGATATATCAACCGTGCTCACGGTTATGAGCGGCTTGGGAGCTCCTTTGATTTGTGCTACTATGATTACAGATGATAATACAGATAATTGTGGTTGTAATGGTGATGATTATGATTGTGGTTTCTGGTATTCTTTCCGTTTGGAAGGAGTACTTTTAGGTAAATAACTTGGGTTTAATGATAAAATCTGGCTCTCTATTAGTAATAATTACCTGACCAACTAAAAGTAATCGCTCTGAGCTTCACCCCACGTACATCTAGTCCACCTCAGCCAAACAGGACAATTGCTGAGTATGTTGATGTATACTCACCCTTGCTTTACAACACCAACCATCCCAGGTTGTCCACATTGCAGCCACTGCTTAGGAGAAGATGAAGTCATGGTTGAGGATTTCTAGGAGTTCCAAGACTATGATGAGTTCCAGACGCGGGTTAGCAGCAAACCTCCGGTCGGCTCCCTGTGAAGGCCGTGTGTTGCTACGTTTCATTTTCACACTTTGATATATGTTAATGACTATGTGGATTTCTCGGGCATCATGATGTAATCAAATTAATACTCAGTTATGTTATTATTTGAGCACTGTGTGATGATGTCCAACTATGTAACTGTTGTGTACTTGAATTACTGATCTTGGCACGTACATGGTTCACATTTAGTTTGCCTTCTAAAACCGGGTGTGACATAAGTGGTATCGAAGTCGTGCTGACTGTAGGACCACTAACCTAGAGTAGAATGATTGTTCTAAGGATTATAGACCCCTATTCTCACCTTGACCTTGGTGTCACTTTAAAAGTTGGTCATCTCAACCAATCCTATGTTCTACTTTATATATTACACCTTGCTAAAATTTTGTTTTATTTTATTTCCTAATTTTTTATGGTTTACTTGCTGGTCATATTAGTTCTGTTCTTACTTTTATGCTTACAGTGTCTTTTCTAGATGACTCGTCTTAGACATATAGCACAGAAGTCAGTCATTCCTTTTCTTGCCCTCTCGTCTTGCGGAGTGTTCGCTTCATCGCCTAGTGACTGGCCAGTCCAGCCACTTGGAGAGGTTGCACCACTGCCTGCACGAGGAGTAGGAGTGTCGACGCTAGGAGCTGGAGCAGCAGGACTATTCTTCCTCGCCTCAGCAGGAGGTAAAGTTTGCAAGGCGTTGCCCCCTGTGCCCCCGTTGGAGGCGTCCCCTACACCACCACTGGGCACCCCGGCCGCTGGAGTAGCTGCTGGAGGAGACCCTTGCGACGAAGACGGCAATGATAGCAGCTCGAGCCACATCACCGACCTCTCAGAGGAGCAAGAGCCGGAGGGATGGGTCACCGGACCCATCACTCGTTACGCCACTCGCGGGTGTCACTTCCATGATGCGCTCGACACCTTGCTGCGCCGGGCACTTGAGCGACACACTTGGTGCATCGAGTATCGCTGTGTGGTCTACCAGCACAGTCGTGGGGTACCCAGACCGCTGGGAGGCGACTTGCTTGGTGCGTCGTCCAGAGGATGGTCTTCGAGGTGTGGAGGTCTACTCGAAGCATTATTCTATCTCTGAGTAGGACTCAACCGAGGTGGCCATGTAGGATGCCACACGGCGTGCGCTTTCTCAGTACTGCTCGGTGCTCGGTGGGGGTGGCCGATGGTCTTGACCTGAGGTATTACCCACGCCGTCCATCTGGCAGCACCGGAGGTGTGGTTGTCTCACTTGTTGGTGAGGACAATCCTAGGTTGAGTAGCACAGTCAAACCTAGTCGTCGTACTAAAGATAGAGCTAGACCACGCTTTAGACGAGCTCAGTAGGGCTCATGCTGAGATCACCCAATTGCGGGCTGAGCGCGCCGAGCGCCGTCACCTAGAGGATGGCTCTCCTGCCCCCATCGGGACTCAGCACCCTTACCGTTTGCCTCGGCGTGGACACCATGTCTATGGCAACCCCGACTATAGGACTCAGATAAATTTAGAACCCTAGATCGTCAACATTGGATTTTGTAATTAATGCTTAAAATAGGAGTTTGTCTTAGTCTTAGTCAGTCTTAGTTAGTTAGGATAGTTTGCTTATCTTGTGTTTTTATGCTTGTCATGATGAACTATGATGGACTTGGACCTTTGTAATGACTATCGCCAGAGTGTGGGTCCCCCTGCATTTTGGTTTAGCTGTTAATGTTAATGAAATTAGTTATTTAGATGGGAAGCCTTTTTATCTCTACTTTCCTCTTTATCTGAGAAGTTGTGTTTGCCTATGTTGGGAGTCAGTGAAGATGCTTGTTTGTTCAGTGTTGTGAAAAACTCTATACCCTTTTATTATGCTGAAAGATTTGCAAGATCAGTTCTGATGTGTGATTGCATTCTGCAGATGTCAGATTAAAGACGCGGAGGATTGAGGCATGCCCAGCAAGAGCCACAAGCCCCCGCAGGATGAGGCACCCTAGCCGTAGTTGCCTCTGGCTCCTCGATGTCAATAGAGCAGATGTTCCTCATGTAGAGTCAGGCAGTTCAGGCAATTAGGCAGACCTTGGCAACTATGCAGCAAGTTCAATAGCAACCCCAACCTCAGCCGCAGATGCAAATGCCTCAGATGCCTAGAGATAAGCGTGCGGAGTTCATGAGATATCATCCCCTTGTGTTTGCTCACTCTTCCGACCCCATGGATGCCGAATACTGGTAGTAATGTGGAGCATGAGTTGCACACCACTTAGTGCAATGATAGAGAAAATGTTCTGTATGGTCCCCGTTTGTTGAGGGGAGCAGCTCAGTCATGGTGGGAGTCTTATCTCGCTACCCACGCCGACCCCGAAACCATTACTTGGGAAGAATTTAGAGATAATTTTTGTCGATATCATGTTCCAACACGTTTGATGATATTGAAGAAAGAGGAGTTTCTGGCACTAAAGCAAGGGCCCATGTCAGTCAACGAGTACAGAGACAGGTTTCTGCAGCTGTCTCGCTATGCTCTTGAAGATGTCAACACAGATGCTAAGAGACAGTACTGTTTCCTAAGAGGTTTGGTTGATCCCCTGCACTATCAGCCTATGAATCATACCTTCCCCACTTTTCAACACCTGATCGACAGAGCAATCATGACTGAGAAGAAGCGCAAGGAGATGGAAGATCGAAAGCACAAGATTGGTGGACCTCAGCCCGGGAGCAACAATCGCCCCCGTTTCTCAAGTATTCCACCTCAGCAGTTCAAGCAGAGTCACCCTCAGGGATATCAGCAGCAAACACAGGGTCCACCTTAGCAACAGTTCCAGAGGCAGTACCCTCAGCATCAACAGTCTACCACCAACATAGCCAACCAAGAGGAAGTCAGTTATAGAGGCAGAATAATCAGGCACCTCGTCTTCCTACCCCAGCAACCAAACAGAGCAGTCAAGCAGCCCTAATGCAAGGAGGAGGCAAATGGTGCTTCCATTGTGGAGAGCAGGGCCATTGGGTGATGCATTGTCCAAAGAAGGCAGCTCAGCAGCAGCCAGCCCCCAATGCCCTAGCAAGGCAGAATGTACCTCAACAAGGAGCAGGCAATCATGTTCAGATGTGCTACAATCATGGGAGGCTGAACCATCTGGAGGCCGAAGCAGTCCAGGAAACACCAGGCATGATAGTAGGTACACTCTCAGTCGAATCCCGCCTTGCCGAAGTGTTATTTGATACTGGAGCAACACATTAATTTATTACTGCACCATGGGTAGAAGCGCATAGTCTCCCAATAACCACCATGACAACACCAATTCAAATTGATTCAGTCGGTGGAAAAGTCCGAGCCGATAGTGTATGCTTGAATGTAAGTGTGGAAATAAGGAGGATAGAGTTTCTCACTAACCTAATAGTGATGGGTACTTAGGGAATAGATGTTATCCTAGGGATAAATTGGCTAGATAAGTACCAAACAGTTATCAGCTGTGATAAGAGAACAGTGAAGTTGGTGTCTGAAAGGGAAATGGCCTTAACCATTTTCCATAATTGATTTTGGTGTTTGACGCCCATCAGAAATCTTATGGACTAACTAGTTTACCTAGTTGATCATTTCTCAGGTGCATAAGTTCATCTACATCAATACTGAGACAACTATTCAGAATACTGTAGATTATTCCAGATAAGGGAAATGTTTCGGAAATTCCCCTAAGCGCGGACCGTCCGCGACACCAGGGAGTGCCTCGGACAGGAACACTGCAAAAAACATCGTTTATGCTATGGACTGTCTGTAGGAGAAGCGAGCACCGTCCGAGACTAAGCGCGGACCATCCAGCCTCAGGAGCAGACCGTCCGACCGTTCAAAAATCAGAAAAAACCCGAAGGTGACGGGTTCGGTAAAATGCATTTTTAGCGTCCTCACGGACTGTCGGGATGCACAGCCGAACCATCCGCGACTTCTCTGTCTGACATCTGACAATGCATTCAATGCACTTGTAGCCGTTGATATAGTCGTTACTGCTGATCATCGCGATTTCAGCCGTTGATGCACAGGGGCGGACCGTTCGGACCAGGGGCGCGGACCTTCCACGGTTGGCAGGGAGAACACTGTAACTCCTCTGGTGTTACTGGCACTAAAACTTGAGCATGACATCATAAGCATTGACATTTCATGTTGTTTGTTACACCTAGAATGCATTCACTAGGTAAAATTTCAAAACAAGTTGTGATGATGTGACTTAAGGTGCACTTAATACTAGGGTAGGGTACTTAACCCTGGAATTAGGACCTCTGGATGAAAGTGAAGCCAAGATGAGTAATGTCTCAAAAACCATTAGAAATGTTCACAAGATATCAAAAGTGATGGGCTTGAGTGGCACAAAAACCCTAGAGTGCTCAAAACCCTAGAATAAACCTTAGGAAACCGTGATTTGTACCCTAGGGTGGGTAAATGCAAATTCTATGCACTTTTGGACCAAAGTGCAAATATCAAAGTGATAGAGCATCACAAGCTAAGTAACTTTTACATTGGAGGATCTTCAAGTTGTATGATGAAGTTTGGACTTATTTGCAAAAAAGTCTCATGAGCACTATGTGGCTGTCTGAAATTCAGTGAAATGGGGTCAACTTTGGAGCTCTATATCTCTAAATTCGTAAGGATTTTGCCCAAGGTCAACACATCAAATTTGTAGAGTTATGATAGGGGTACAACTTTGCTTAAGTGACTGAGCCTTGATGTTGTATACAAATTGGAGATAAACTGGCCTAAAGTTGGACTGTCAGTCACTACTGAAGATTGAACTTGGCCGACAAAGAACTCTGATGAACTTTGGAGCTGATTTGAGATTGATCGAGTGAGCAAATGACCAAGGGTCCTATGGTCGAATTGGAGCTGTTATATAGGTGAATAACTTCGCTGTAATTCGGTCGATAGCTTATTATATAGAAATTAAAGAAAAACACCCCTGAAGATGCATTGTTAGACAGACTGAAGAAGATCCTGATGGTACAGTGAACAAAAAGATCTACAGATGCATTGAACGTGCCGCCGGTGAACTCCGCGCCATGATCCTCGCCAGCGCCACGATTCGTGCGCTCTAGGTGCGGATATCGGCCGGCGATGAAAAGATCTTGACCGAGAATGTGGCCGTGAGCTGGCCGTCGTATCCACTTGCCCTACGGCCAGTCCAGATGACCTCACTGGAGTCTGCCGCTTGCCGCCTGGATGCCACGTGCTAAGAAGCTGTCGGCGTTCCGAGACCGGGGGGTCCCCGAGCCGACGAGTGAGTGTGCCGTGTGCCCCAGCCCAGATGGGTCGAGCGCGTGGGCGAGCGCGAAGGGGGGAGAGAGCGAGTGCGAGGTGGCCGGAGCCGGGTCGTGAGGGAGTCGGAGAAATCCCGCGGCCTTCGTGTTCGTCCCGCGCCCAGGTCGGGTGCGCTTGCAGTAGGGGGTTACAAGCGTCCGCGCGGGTGAAGGGAGCGAGCGGCCCCGAGAGAGCGCCTGCCCCTGCCCTTCGTCCCCGCGAGGCCCACCTTTTCTAAGAAGGCCCTGGTCCTTCCTTTTATAGGCGTAAGGAGAGGATCCAGGTGTACAAATGGGGGTGTAGCAAGGTGCTACGTGTCTAGCGGGGGAGTGCTAGTGCCCTAAGTACATGCCAAGGTGGCAGCCGGAGAGATCTTGGCACCCGACTAGTGTGGCGTCGTGGCTGTCGGAGAAGCAATGGAGCTTGGCGGAGGGACAGCTGTCGGAGTGGTTGGGCCCTTGCTGACGTCCCCCTGCTTTCGTAAGAGAGCTGAGAGCCGCCGTCGTCATGGGTCCAGCGGGGTGCCATCATTGCCTATCTGGCGGGGCTAGCCAGATGGGACGTCGGTCCTGTTCCCTGCGGCCCGAGTCGGCTCGGGGTAGGGTGATGATGTCGCTTCCTGTCGACGTGGCGGACTTGTGCCCTAGGTCGGGCGACGTGGAGGCTCCTCCGAGGCCGAGGTCGAGTCTGTCCTGCATGGCCGAGACCGAACCTGAGCTCCCGGGTCGGGCGAGGCGGAGGTCGTTCGGCAGAGGTCAGGGTAGAGTCCGAGCCCTGGGTCGGGCGAAGCGGAGTTCGTCGTCTTCCAGGGCCTTAGCCCGAGTCCGAGCCCTGGGTCGGGCGGAGCAGAGTTCGCCGTCTTCCGGGGCCTTAGCCCGAGTCCGAGCCCTGGGTCGGGCGGAGCGGAGTTCGCCGTCTTCCGGGGCCTTAGCCCGAGTCCGAGCCCTGGGTCGGGCGGAGCGGAGTTCGCCGTCTTCTGGGGCCTTAGCCCGAGTCTGAGCCCTGGGTCGGGCGGAGCGGAATTCACCGTCTTCCGGGGCCTTAGCCCGAGTCCGAGCCCTGGGTCGGGCGGAGCGGAGTTCGCCGTCTTCCGGGGCCTTAGCCCGAGTCCGAGCCCTGGGTCGGGCGGAGCGGAGTTCGCCGTCTTCCGGGGCCTTAGCTCGAGTCCGAGCCCTGGGTCGGGCGGTGCTTCCTCTGGCGCTTTTGGCCAAGCCTGGCTGCCCGTCAGTCTTACCTTTTGCGTTAAAGGCCCCAGTGACTTGGTCGGTCGGCGCGGTGATTTAGTCAGGGTTACTTCTTATCGAAGGCATGGCCTCGGGCGAGCCGGAGATGCGTCTGCCGTGAAAGAGGAGGCCTCGGGCGAGACGGAAACATCTCAGGGTCGGCTGCCCTCGCCCGAGGCTAGGCTCGGGCGTGGCGTGATCAAGTCGCTCGTATGGACTGATCCCTGACTTAATCAAACCCATCAGGCCTCTGCAGCTTTATGCTGATGGGGGTTACCAGCTGAGAATTAGGCGTCTTGAGGGTACCCCTAATTATGGTCCCCGACAGTAGCCCCCGAGCCTCGAAGGGAGTGTTAACACTCGCTTGGAGGCTTTTGTCGCACTTTTTTGCAAGGGGACCAGCCTTTCTCGGTTGTACTTTGTTCCGGTGGGTGCGCGCGAGCGCACCCGCCGGGTGTAGCCCCCGAGGCCTCGGAGGAGTGGTTTCACTCCTCCGAGGTCTTAATGCCTTGCGTAATGCTTCGGCTGGTCTGGCGGTTCCCTCATGCGAACAGGCCGTAGCCCAGGTGCACTGTCGGGGCCCAAGTTCTCGGGCTGGTATGTTGACGCTGTCAACGGTTTGGCCGGAGCCGGGTTTGCGAGAGCAGCCCCCGAGCCTCCGCACAGAGCGAGAGGACGATCAGGGACAGACTCGGCTTTTTTTACATATGCCCCTACGTCGCCTTTCCGCAAGGAGGAGGGGGGAGAGCGCCATGTTACCCTCGATGGGCACCGAACATGGTGTCTCCGGTGAGCTGCAATCGGGTAATCCGAGTGGACGTCCGTGCCCCGTTCGTTGGGGGTCGGCTAGGGGCCCGGAGGCACGCCCAAAAGTACCTGCGGGTGATCTGCCGGACCCGGTCCCCTGGCGACGGGGTCCGAGGGCTCGTTGCCTCCCTCCGATGGGATTCCGTTACAGAGTCGTTCCCGCTGGTCTCGGAAATGTCCTAGGGTACCTCGGGAGCGCAGCCCGAGCCTTGGTTATGTATCGAACGTACCCCTGGTCATCCCTCGCTCGGTGTCTGAGGCGACTGTGAACCCTTCGGGGGGCCAGCCTTCGAACCCCTGATCAGTAATGGGCGCGGAGCCCGAGTAGCCTGAGGCGGTCGTGGAACCTTTCGGGGGGCCGACCTTCGAACCCCTGACCAGTAGTGGGTGTCGGGCCCACGCGATCTGAGGCGGCTGTTGAACCCTTCGGGGGGCCAGCCTTCGAACCCCTGATCAGTAAGGAGGCTCGGAGCCTAGTTCCTTCACGGGGAAGGATCGCTTTGGGGGTATCCCCTTTCCCGGTCCCTGTTGCAAGAGATAGAGAAAGAGGAAAAAGGGAAAAAGGATGCGAAATTGAACGTCGTGGCGTACCTTTTTTGGTGTGGCCGTTTTGGCGAAGGCGAAACGTCGCCAGCTGCTTCCGCTAGAAGCGCTGCCCGTCGAGCCGCGGAGTTAATGCGCCGGGGCGAGCGGTCGGCGAGGCTGCCGTTGCGTGCGCGAACCGTTCGAGGAACGACTGTTTTGCTTTGCGTTTTTTGAACCCCGCGTCCGGTTCGGGCGGTGCGTTGGAACCGTCTTCACCTGGGTCTTTATATACCCTGGAGAGGGCCCGGTGACGGTTCTCGACTCCGCTTCTTGTCTCCCTTTTAGGCTTTTTCGCGATCTGAGAGATCCAGCCAGGAAAAGAAAACCGCCCTCCCCTGTCCTTCGCGCCGCCACCCTTTCTGCTTCGGCGATGGCTGACCGGGTGACCATCATCCCGCCGCGCGACCCGTGGCCCTTCTCCACGGTGACGGCGGGTGATCTGGAGGACCTTGTCGGCGAGGGTTTGCTCCGCCCCCTCACCGATGAGCAGCGGCCGGAATGGATTCCTCCCGCGGGTGGAGTCACTCCATCCCCTCCGCCGGGGTACGTTGTGAGCTTCATCTCCTTCCATGAGCGGGGATTTGGTGTGCTGACGAGCCGCTTTATGCGGGCCATCCTGTTCCATTACGGGGTGGAGTTGCACAACCTCACCCCCAACTCCATCGCGCAGGCCGCTATCTTTGTGGCGGTGTGCGAGGGGTATTTGGGGATCGCCCCCCACTGGGATTTGTGGACCCATCTCTTCTTCGCCGAGCTTTTTGCCTCGCCGACGGGGGAGAGGAAGGTCCGTGCAGCGGTGCGGGCCGGCGGCTGCACCCTTTTGTTGAGGCAGTCGCGGTCGTTGCAGTATATCCCTGCCGTCCTCGCATCCTCAAACAAGGGTTGGCAGCGCCGGTGGTTCTACCTCCGGAACGACGGAGAGTTGCTCCCGCCGTTCTCTCAGCGGGTCGTCACCACCGCTCCCGACGCCTGGCGTCACGGGACTCCACACGAGAGGCAGAAGAACCTCGAGCCTCTTCTCCAGGCCCTGAAGGCGTTGCGGGAGGAAGGACTCACCGCCGCGGGAGTGGTTGCCGCCATCCACCGTCGGAGGGTGCTTCCCCTGGCGGAACGGCGGCTGTCGCTTTGGGAGATGACCCTGGAGGCCGACTGGGAGGGATCACAGATGTCCCCTGATCCTCTTCCCCGTGACGCCCTCCAATGGCGGGTGTCGGCCGCGATGGGGAAGCCAGACCCCCACGCCTTCTCCCAACCTCGAATGCGCCCCGACCAGGGGTGCATCGCTCTGGTAAGTGTTCGCTCCTTCCTTCCTCATATACCGGGTTGCTTCCGGTTCTCATGATTGGGTTTCTTTTTCCCCTCCCCCTCCTTTTAGGAGGTGGGGCGGCACAAACCCTCCTTGCCGCGGGTCCCGGAGGACGCGGTGGGTCGGGCAGCGCGGCGGGTCACCGCGGAGGAGGAGAAAAAGAAAAAGGACGCGGAGAAGGCCCGGGCCCGCAAGCGGAGGCGGGCTCGGGACGCCCTGGAGAAACGCCGTCGCCAGCAGGAGAGGGAAGGACTCCCCAGGGAGCTATCGCCGGAGACATCCGACGACGATGACGATGATGATGATGAGGAGGAGGACGACATGGCCGCCCGTCTCGACCTCAGCCCCAGCTTGGGGTGTGGCCGGGAGCTGTCGAGTCAGCCCCCGAGCGGGCCGATGTCGTCGGTTCCTGGGGCCGAGACGCCGGATCCCCGACCTGAGGGGCGGGGGCAACCCGAGAGGGTGCTTGACCCCTTGGCTGGAGGAGCTGACGCGACTCCAGGGAGTCGGACCGAGGGGTTCGTCCCTCGAGAGCCGTCCCCCGCGCCGGCAGCGCGGGGGAGCGGTCCTCAGGCTGCCATGGCGGCGCCTGGGCAGTCCGCCCCCCGGGCGTCAGGAGCGCCCAAGGCGAGGGCGGCGCCAGGGCTGTTGGCGAGGCGGACCTCGGCAGTGGTTCCAGGGAGCGGGAGCCAAGAGACCTCCCCCCAGGCACAGTGGATCATGGCCCGGAGCGGGTAAGTACCTTGGAATGTCTCCGTCCCGGCGCTTCATTCATACGTCTTGGCCGTGATTTTCCCTTTCTTCTTTTTTCCAGCAAGCGGAGCCATGGCCCTACCGACCTAGCGCCCCGGAAGGCCCTTAAGACGGCGTCGGTCCAGGCGGCTGGCGCCATCCCAGGCCCCACCGCTCAGCCGACCCTTTCGCAGGGCGCTTCGCCGCATGGGGCTCGAGCGTCGTATGTCCCGGGGGAGCAGGTCCCCGAGGCGGGCTCCTCTGCCGAGGCGGCCATCGTGATCGGGGAGGCGGCCGGCGCCGACGCGGTCCCGAGCCCGCCTGCCGGGTCGGCCATGCCGGCGCCTGCCGCCACCGCAGTTGGCATCGCCCCAGTCGGAGAGCATATGGTTGCTGCCGGCGTCGAGACGGCCGCAGCGTCGGCGCCCGGGGCTTCAGAAGAGGTGGGCATGGACGCGCAGTTCATCCAGGCGGGCAGCAGCCTTGTCGCTGTGCGGCGGAGCCCCGAGGCCCGGGGCCAGTTGCTCCGATTCTGGACCCGCGAGGCCCCGGACCCCATCTTCGTTCTTGACGACGAACAGGAGGACCGGTCCTAGGACGAGCTCCGCAATCGTGCGGAAGCGGCGGTGGGGTCGCTCCGATCGTCGCTGGAAGTTCTCTGCAGGGACGTCCCCAAAATCCTCCAGGTAACGGTTTCAGGCATACCTTCTCCTTTCTGCGAGCGTGGCGTTCGTCGTGACGCCTTGTCTTCCTTTCCAGGATCTGACGGACCGGAGCGCCGCCAAGTCGTCGTTCATCCGCCGCGAGGTCGACGTCTGGGGCTCGCTGCGGTCCATGAGGACTTCGCTCGCCGGGGCTACCTCGCGCCTCTCTCAGCAGGACGCTAAGATAGCGGACCTCCAGTTGCTCTGTGCTGACCTGAAGGCCGAGGCGGCAGCGGCGCGCACAGAGGCGCTACGGCAGCGGTCGGAGCTCGTCCGGGTTGCCGAGGAGCGGGACCAATCTCAGGGCCGGGCTGCCGAGGCCGAAAGCCGGGCCAAGACCCTCGCGGCCGATCTGGCCGCAGCCCAAGTCGCGGCCTCGGAGCAGCGCGTCCGAGCCGGAGGTATGGTTCGACCGTCCTCGGTTCTCGTTCTTGTCCGTTTCTTCCGCTTGTGTTTGAGGTGTTTCTTCTGGTTGTTCGCAGAGCTCGAGTCTGCCCTCGACGAGTCTGCCAAAGCGCTCGCCGAGGCGCTCGCTGGGGCTGCTGAGCAGAGGGAGGCCGATCTCGCGGCCATGTCCGAGGCTGTCTCGGATGCCTATCGGACCCTTGGTCCCGGCGACGTCCCTTCAGGAAGCTCCCCCCAAAGCCGTCTTCAAGCCCTGGGTGGTTATGCGCGCGGTAAAGTTCGCGGGGCGCTACACCATGGCGTCAGGCGGGCCTTCGCCGTGCTCGCTTCCCATTACGTCGTGGACCTGGAGCGGGTCAGTGAGGGGTATTGCCTTCCTGACGAAGACGAGGCCGCCCTGGCAGAAGTTCAGCGGCTCGACGCGGTCGCTGCGGGTCCGAGCGCGGCACTGGCGACCGTCTTCGAGGCGGAGATTCTTCCTCCTGTGCCGCCGCCGGGAGCGGAGGTGGACCCTACCGACGGCGGGAGTGGAGCTGAGGGTGCGGCGCCTTCCCAAGGCGACGCCTGACTTTTGTTGGAACAATTTCTGTTGGATGTGCGATTTGCCGCGGCCGCCGTGGCCTGGACATTTTACTTCTCTTGCGTGAGGTCATACTCTGTTCTGTTTCAATTTGCGCGCCTGGCCCGACTTGTCAACAACAGGGTGATCTCCCGAGCTGGGTCTCTTTTTTTTTCCCGTGGCAGGCGATGAGTGAGGTGTCCCTAGCCCGGAGGCATAGGCGTTCCTCGGCTCAGTCGGTCTCACCACTTATTTGTACCCAAGTTCGCTCCTCGGGACCCTGCTTCTGACGCATCCGGGAGAACGCAAAAACCCCTTCTTGATCGCAAAAAGAATTTCTTTGACGCGGAGAGGTGCATCCAAACTCGACGAGAGGGGTTCCCCCTTTTTAGCCCCCGAGGGAGGGTCGGGCTCCGCCGGGGCGAGGCTGACCCTTCCTTGATGACTGATCCTCGTATGTGAGTGGGGGAGGGCGCAGCCCCCGGGCGTCGTCCGTGCAGAGGCCGTTTGACGAGTCGGGCTCTTGCCCGAATATCCGGCGAGTACTCGGTGACATCCCTTGGCATGCCAAGCCTGTCCGAGGGACCCCACGCAAAAATGTCGTCGTTCGCGCGGGGAAAGTCGACGAGTACTGCTTCCTATTTGGGGTCGAGCCCGGAACTGATCCGGATCTGCTTGGAGGTATCGCCACTGTGGTCGAGAGGGACGGCCTTAACCGTCTCTGCTGGCTCGAAGTTGCCGGCATGTCGCTTCACGTCCGGCACCTCTCGGGAGAGGCTTTCCAGGTCGGCAATGAGGGCCTCGGACTCGGCGAGGGCCTCAGCGTACTCCACGCACTCCACATCGCATTCGAATGCGTGTTTGTACGTGGGGCCGACAGTGATGACCCCGTTGGGGCCCGGCATCTTGAGCTTCAGGTAGGTGTAGTTGGGGATGGCCATGAACTTCGCGTAGCATGGCCTTCCCAACACTGCATGGTAGGTTCCTCGGAACCCGACCACCTCGAACGTTAAAGTCTCCCTTCGGAAGTTGGAGGGTGTTCCGAAGCAGACAGGAAGGTCGAGCTGTCCGAGGGGCTGGACGCGCTTCCCTGGAACGATCCCGTGGAAGGGCGCAGCGCCTGCCCGGACAGATGACAGATCGACGCGCAGGAGCCTGAGGGTCTCGGCGTAGATGATGTTGAGGCAGCTGCCCCCATCCATCAGGACCTTGGTGAGCCTGACGTCGCCGATGACGGGATCGACGACGAGCGGGTACTTCCCTGGGCTCGGCACATGGTCGGGGTGGTCATCCCGGTCGAAGGTGATGGGCTTATCGGACCAGTCTAGGTAGACTGGCGCCGCCACCTTCACCGAGCAGACCTCCCGACGCTCCTGCTTACGATGCCGAGCCGAGGCGTTCGCCGCATGCCCTCCATAGATCATGAAGCAGTCGCGGACCTCGGGGAACTCTCCTGCTTGGTGATCTTCTTTCTTGCCGTCGTCGCGGGCCCTGTCACCTTCTGCGGGTGGCCCGGCCCGGTGGAAGTGGCGCCGAAGCATGACGCACTCCTCGAGGGTGTGCTTGACGGGCCCCTGATGGTAGGGGCACGTCTCCTTCAGTGCCTTGTCGAAGAGGTTGGCGCCTCCGGGGGGCTTCCGAGGGTTCTTGTACTCGGCGGCGGCGACCAGGTCCGTGCTGGCGGCGTCGCGTTTTGCTTGCGACTTCCTCCTGCCTTTCTTCTTGGCGCCGAGCATAGTAGACGCCTCGGGAGCATCTTCCGACGGGCGGCCCTGGGGCTGCTTGTCCTTTCGGAAGATGGCTTCGACCGCCTCCTGACCAGAGGCGAACTTGGTGGCGATGTCCATCAGCTCGCTTGCCCTGGTGGGGGTCTTGCGACCCAACTTGCTCACCAGGTCACGGCAGGTGGTGCCAGCAAGGAACGCGCCGATGACATCGGAGTCGGTGATGTTGGGCAGCTCGGTGCGCTGCTTCGAGAATCGCCGGATGTAGTCCCGAAGAGACTCTCCCGGCTGTTGCCGACAGCTTCGGAGGTCCCAGGAATTCCCGGGGCGCACATACGTGCCCTGGAAGTTGCCGGCGAAAGCCTGGACCAGATCCTCCCAGTTGGAAATCTGCCCCGGAGGCAGGTGCTCCAACCAAGCGCGAGCGGTGTCGGAGAGGAACAGGGGGAGGTTGCGGATGATGAGGTTGTCGTCGTCCGTTCCACCCAGTTGACAGGCCAGGCGGTAGTCCGCAAGCCACAATTCCGGTCTCGTTTCCCCCGAGTACTTTGTGATAGTTGTCGGGGGTCCGAATCGGGGCGGAAACGGCGCCCGCCGAATGGCTCGGCTGAAGACCTGCGGACCGGGTGGTTCGGGCGAGGGACTCCGATCCTCCCCGCTGTCGTAGCGTCCCCCACGCCTGGGGTGATAACCTCGGCGCACCCTTTCGTCGAGGCGGGCCCGACGGTCGCGATGAGGGTGCTCGTCGCCAAGGTGGCCCGGGGCCGCAGGCGCGGTGTTGCGCGTGCGCCCGGTGTAGACCGAGGCTTCCCGCGTGAGTCGGGAAGTCGCGGCACGAGGTTCCGAGGGGCACCCCTGCCTTCGGGAGGCAGAGCTCTCGGCCCGCCGGGCCGCAGCGCCTTCCAGGAGATGCTTGAGCTCTCCCTGGATTCGCCGACCCTCGGTGGTTGATGACTCCGGCATCGCGCGGGGGAGCATCGCTGCGGCGGCCAGGACCTGACCGGTTCCGCCGGATGCGGGTGGCGGTCTGTCCCTGGCATCGTTGGCGATGCGGTGCTGGAGACCTTGGGGCAGGTGACGTATTCCTCCGGCCGGGGGCTGGCTTGCCCATACCTGCCCGACGTTCCGGCGGATTGCCTCGAGCGCTCCTGCTCCCTCATCGAGCCCGGCCTGCGCCCCGCGGACTTGCTCGAGCTGTGGGTCGTGACCCCCCGCCGGAACGGGGACCACAGCTAGCTCCCGCGGGATGTCGGCGCGAGGCGCTGGCCTAGGGGGATCACCATCCTCCGGCATGCCGAGACAACTGCCTCTGGAGGGATCCCCCAGCTCGATGTGGAAACATTCGCGGCTCGGGCCGCAGTCCTTGTCGTCAAGGCTGCGGCTGCCGTCGGAACAGTCGGAAAGGCAGTAGTCGCATGCGGTCATGAAGTCCCGCATGGCACTGGGGTTGCCAGATCCAGAGAAATCCCAGCAGATGCTGGGGTCGTCATCTTCCTCGGACCCAGAGGGTCCGTAGGTCGAGACACCCGTCAATCGGTCCCAAGGCGACCGCACACGAAACCCCAGAGAGGTTGCACTCGCCTCAACGTGAGCGCCCGCCAAAGCGAGGTCGCCAGGCGGGTTGAGGCCAAGTCGAAATGACGAAGGATGGGAATCAGCCCGTACCTTTTGGTCGACAAGGAGCGACGAAGTCACATCGGGGGCTGATCGCGCCGTCGTCCTGGGTGCGAGGGCGACGTCCTGCAGGCCCTCCGTGAGCGCGCTGGCGTCGTCCACTTGCTCGGGATCGGCGTGTCGCGGGGGGACGGCGCTCGCCTTCGCCTCAAACGCGCGGGTGATGCCCGACGCGTCCTCCGTTGGGGCGCTGGGGATGTCGATTTGCTCGACAGTCGACTGAGCGCAGCCTCCCGCTCGGCCTTGGTTGCCCCACCTCCTCCTCCGATGGCGAGGGAGAGGATGAGGTGAGCTCGAAAGTTGTCCTTCCCCCACGCGGGAAAGACGTCGTCGATTCCGCCGCCGGCGGGCGGGCTGTCCGCCACCATTGTCGCTGTCGCGCGGCGGTGGAAGGAGTATCATGTCGTAGTTGCCGTCGAAAGACATGAACTCGAGACTCCCGAAACGGAGCACCGTCCCGGGTTGAAGAGGTCGTTGGAGACTGCCCATCTAGAGCTTGACGAGAAACTACTCGTCAACACGCAGCAGGCCCCTACCTGGCGCGCCAACTGTCGGCGTTCCGAGACCGGGGGGTCCCCGAGCCGACGAGTGAGTGTGCCGCGTGCCCCAGCCCAGATGGGTCGAGCGCGTGGGCGAGCGCGAAGGGGGGAGAGAGCGAGTGCGAGGTGGCCGGAGCCGGGTCGTGAGGGAGTCGGAGAAATCCCGCGGCCTTCGTGTTCGTCCCGCGCCCAGGTCGGGTGCGCTGGCAGTAGGGGGTTACAAGCGTCCGCGCGGGTGAAGGGAGCGAGCGGCCCCGAGAGAGCGCCTACCCCTGCCCTTCGTCCCCGCGAGGCCCACCTTTTCTAAGAAGGCCCTGGTCCTTCCTTTTATAGGCGTAAGGAGAGGATCCAGGTGTACAAATGGGGGTGTAGCAAGGTGCTACGTGTCTAGCGGGGGAGTGCTAGTGCCCTAAGTACATGCCAAGGTGGCAGCCGGAGAGATCTTGGCACCCGGCTAGTGTGGCGTCGTGGCTGTCGGAGAAGCAATGGAGCTTGGCGGAGGGACAGCTGTCGGAGTGGTTGGGCCCTTGCTGACGTCCCCCTGCTTTCGTAAGAGAGCTGAGAGCCGCCGTCGTCATGGGTCCAGCGGGGTGCCATCATTGCCTATCTGGCGGGGCTAGCCAGATGGGACGTCGGTCCTGTTCCCTGCGGCCCGAGTCGGCTCGGGGTAGGGTGATGATGGCGCTTCCTATCGACGTGGCGGACTTGTGCCCTAGGTCGGGCGACGTGGAGGCTCCTCCGAGGCCGAGGTCGAGTCTGTCCTGCATGGCCAAGACCGAACCTGAGCTCCCGGGTCGGGCGAGGTGCAGGTCGTTCGGCAGAGGTCAGGGTAGAGTCCGAGCCCTGGGTCGGGCGAAGCGGAGTTCGTCGTCTTCCGGGGCCTTAGCCCGAGTCCGAGCCCTGGGTCGGGCGGAGCAGAGTTCGTCGTCTTCCGGGGCCTTAGCCCGAGTCCGAGCCCTGGGTCGGGCGGAGCGGAGTTCGCCGTCTTCCGGGGCCTTAGCCCGAGTCCGAGCCCTGGGTCGGGCGGAGCGGAGTTCGCCGTCTTCCGGGGCCTTAGCCCGAGTCCGAGCCCTGGGTCGGGCGGAGCGGAGTTCGCCGTCTTCCGGGGCCTTAGCCCGAGTCCGAGCCCTGGGTCGGGCGGAGCGGAGTTCGCCGTCTTCCGGGGCCTTAGCCCGAGTCCGAGCCCTGGGTCGGGCGGAGCGGAGTTCGCCGTCTTCCGGGGCCTTAGCCCGAGTCCGAGCCCTGGGTCGGGCGGTGCTTCCTCTGGCGCTTTTGGCCAAGCCTGGCTGCCCGTCAGTCTTACCTTTTGCGTTAAAGGCCCCAGTGACTTGGTCGGTCGGCGCGGTGATTTAGTCAGGGTTACTTCTTATCGAAGGCATGGCCTCGGGCGAGCCGGAGATGCGTCTGTCGTGAAAGAGGAGGCCTCGGGCGAGACGGAAACATCTCAGGGTCGGCTGCCCTCGCCCGAGGCTAGGCTCGGGCGTGGCGTGATCAAGTCGCTCGTATGGACTGATCCCTGACTTAATCAAACCCATCAGGCCTCTGCAGCTTTATGCTGATGGGGGTTACCAGCTGAGAATTAGGCGTCTTGAGGGTACCCCTAATTATGGTCCCCGACAGAAGCGTTACCACATCGCAGTAAACCGCCTTAGGTAGTTTATCCATTGCTTGAGACGTTGCCCCGGTGAAATGCATGATAGTCAGCGCCGGTTACTCATTCCTCTCTCCGGCCGCCAGCTTTCTTCTTCCCAAATTCGGAGCCACCACTCTCGGAGGCTATAAATTGAGTGCACCGTTAGCTCCACTTGGTTGTTATGAAGCTAGAGCACTAGCCCTCGCCTCCGATTAGCCACCATAGCGCCCCAATTCCTTTCTTCCCCCAATTCGGTTCTCCGCGCCGCCGTGAGCACTACACCGTGAACCGCTGTCTCCAGGTCCTTTCTCGTTCCCCCTACCCTCGTTTCAGAACCCTTGCATGCCCAGGATGCTTGTCAACCCAACCAATTGAATTAGACCATGCTAGATCGTCGGGAACACATAGGTTTACCTCTGATTTCCGCCATCGCCATCGACAGAAAGGCTCCGGGCCGGAATTGTGCAATTGATGGCTGGATTATAGTCGCCAAGGGTAAATATAGTTGTCGACCAGGTTAGGGCATTAGTCGTTGTGTATCTCAACGTGTACAAGCTCGCCGGAGGGCGTGCTCACCGCCATTCACCGCGGGGACCTGGGTCTGCGAAGAAACAGAAGTGCAGGGGCTTATGTGCGAATGTCAGCAAGACAATGAAATAGTGCCAAGGATTCTTTATTGGTTATTCGAGCAGTCGAGGTCCTCTGTGCAAAGTTGTCATTGCGGGCGTGCGTGCGTTTCCCTGTCAGTGGGCTGTGTTGGGCTGGTTTGAGCCATCACTGTTCATCCTTTTCCTTTTTCTTTTTCTGCTAGGCTTAGGAAATTTGTAGGAAATTCTAGAAAAATGATAAAAATATAGGACCAATTTTACTAGATTCCTAAATTCCTCTAGTATTTGATAAAAATAATTCCAAGATTTTTAGTCCCAACCATGAATTATTCAACATTTAAGAAGGCCTAAACCTAGTCTTTTGGAATTTTAGAAATTACTTGATTGCTCCAAAAATCGTAAAACTTTTTGGGCAAGCTTAACATGATAATTAGAGCCCTTGGGTGAAGTTTGATTTGTTTTGGACATTGTTTGATCTCCAAGCCCAAAACCACAGCTTTCTAAGGTAATATTTGCCTTATCCTAATAGAGTACTGACTTAGGAAACCCTAGTTACCCAGGTGTACCGTGAAGGAAAGTTGTATTCAAGATACAACTTGATGTATTTCTATTATAATTGCATATTCATAGCATCACATGAGCATTCATGTATATGTATGGTTATGTATAGAAAACGAGGAAGAAGTAATTGTCAAAGAAGAAGAAGCTGCACCACTAGCTGAGACTCCACCTGCCGAGAATAGTTTTTATTTTGATATCTGTGGAACAGATCCCGAATCCCCTACAACACAAGGCAAGCTCCGGTGCATTATCCATTTCCTTGTGTTTTAAAAATCTTTATCACTTTGCTCGATGCATTAGGTGATAGGAGTTGTGTGTTAAACACATGTTGCATTTCCGTTTCCTTAGAATTGATACCATTCCTTGATACCTGTTTTAAAAGCTTTCTGATGCTTAGCTGTGCTTTAGAAAACAAAATGATTTGTTTTAAACAAAGATGATGCTTCAGATGGGATGGGAAGTTTTCAAAAGAAAAATATTGGATTGTGAATCCATCATGGCCGTGATGGGTTCAACATCGGAAAAGATGTACCTCTGCGAGGTACCAAACTTTCGGTTTAAAATGATAAAGCTAAGACCGGGCGGGTGACTTGCACGAGAAGGAAGTCTCGGTGTAGTGTCTCCGTCTGAGTCGATTAAGGACCGTGTCGATGTAGGCTTGATGATTGAGGACCTTTTATCTAGCCATATGCCTTGTCATGGGTAAGCTTTGCCTCGGTCGAACCAATACCAGAAAGGCCACCACGCAATGGGAGTGGAGAGATGGCGAGAGTAGCGTGTACCCTCCGTGGCAAGAGGCTGGACAGTGGCGTATCTATGCTCGCGGTTGGCGTGAACCTGGTCTGGTCTTAAGAAACCCGGTGGCGAGTTAACATATGCAAGGGTTAAGTGCTACATATGTCATGTGGTTGGAGATCCCCAGCTGGGTATTAATCGATTCGGATCACCGTTACTTCTCGGATATGAAGACTTGGTCACTGCCCTACACGTAGCAATCCAGTAAAGAAAAAGGGTGATAAAAGACGGCTAGTGCAGGCCAAGTGCTTGAACTAGGATAGAAAGAACTCTAGATGCAGGTAACTTACTTAACCTGATAATAAAATTGAATTTTTAAGGATCCACTATTTGTAAGCATTTCTGCAAACTGAATCTTTGATACTTGATCAGCATTACCTTGACTCCCTCAAACCAGCATATCCTTGAGAGTCTTTTCCTTTGTTTGGTAAGACTTGCGAAAGTACACTCCATACTTAGGGTTTTTGAACCCATGTTGTTGTAGGTGAGAAAACAGCGCAGTTCTGCTGTTTCTGTTCAAAGGTGGTACCCAAGGAAGAGCCCCAGCAGTGAAGTTGGTCACGGGAGGATGTTTGCCTCCCACTTGGAAACAATAAACTTTTGTGCGAGAGGGTGTTTTGCCTCCTTGGTCTGTAATAATACTTCATGCACTCATGACCCTGGTATTGTAATAAGTACACTCTCTCTATATTTTTAATGTAAATTATGTTATTGTAATCCACTTCCACTATATCTTTACTCCGGATTTGTGATGTAATATCTGTGTGACGGGTGAAATGCTCTTGGGCGAAATGATGAGGATACAGTTACCGAACTTGTCGAGTGATTAGGTGCATTTGCAGAGTTGTCCAAGGTTCTTTGGATAAGGACAACTGTAGGTGCGCCTAATACCTTGGGAGGTTCCGTCACAGCTAGTATCGGAGCGAAGCCCATCTTCTCAAATATTATGTAGCACTTCAAAAGAATTTTCAAACACTTATCTCGAAATATTCTTTCATTCTTATCTTACCCCTTTCTAGTAGCCTCTTATCTTATAAAGGCAGGTAACAGAGTGCAATTTATGTAGGAAGTGGGGGATCAACGAAGGTTGATTCCATAGTTATTAGATCATGCATGCATCATGTTTAAAAATTATACTAATAAATCTTCCCCTCTCATGGAGATATGGCGCACACTAGGAAAACAGCGCATAAATCAACGGGGCCTCTGGGGGTGCCACGACATCAGTTGGCCTCCTGTCATGAAGGGAGTAGCAGTGGCAGTAATAACCCGATTAGAGACCTGGAAGCTCGGGTGGAGCAACTTCGGTCAGAACTGCGCCACAAGAATAGGGCACGTGAGCGAGATAGCCACCACATTGCGGAGCTGTCAGCTGAAGTGAGTCGCCTGCAGTATGAAATCTCAGAACGCGATACGACCATCGACTGGGCCGTCAACTCATGCTCTTTCGCTTGGGATTGCGAAGCGAAAGCTCTTGCTCGTGTGGCAGAACTTAGCGCGTCCCTCGAAAATCTATAGGCGTACTGTAATACTTTACACGAAGAAGTGCATGTACTGTATGATCAGCTGCACCCAGACGTGCCACCAGACATTGCTGCAATGGGGGGCGGACCATCAGGAACAGCTAATGAAGGACCTAATGGGGAGTTGGACCTTTTTAGGCCCTCACCTATGAACCTTGCTGACGAACGGTCTCCTGCAGTTGGTAATGAAACGATAAAGGATGAAGAAGACTAGAATATTGTAGTCTAAAGTATTGTACTTTTGTAAAATAAGTAATGAAGTCAAGTTGTGTAATGGAGTATGTAAAATTATTACATTTCAGTAATGTAATATGATGATGTATGTTGGCATGTAATATCTTTGAATGTTCTTTTGCCTCAGATGCCATCCCGGACTCGTGCACATGATGGTGTGGGGACATCCCGTGGTGGGGATGATACTCCCAACCCGCTGCCAGTACCACCTACTTTGGCCGAGGCTATCGTTGCCCTGGTCAACGCTACCGCTGATAATACGCGCTTCTTGCACGAGATGGCAGCCAACCAATTCCATCCGCACGGAGGAAGAGCTCCTCCTCAAGGACCGTGAGATACTACTTACATGGAATTCTCTGAGACTCGACCCCCGCTCTTCACGAAAGCAGAGGAGCCTTTAGAAGCCGATGAATGGGTGAGAGTATTGGAACAGAAGTTTGGGTTGATTCGATGCATAGAGATGCAAAAGCCCTTGTTCGCCACATAACAACTAAGGGCTTGTTCGGTTATTTTCAATCCATATGGATTAGAGGGGATTGATACGGATTGGAGGAGATTTTGACTTACTAGGGATTGAAACCCCTCAATCCCCCTCAATCCATATGGATTGGGGTAGAACCGAACAAGCCCTAAGAGGGTCTGCCAGTACTTGGTGGGCGAATTTTTCCGCAATCTAGCCTGTTGGACATCAGGTTACCTGGGAGGAATTCAAGTTAGCATTCCGGGAGCATTATGTTCTGGAGTGAGTGCTCTAGATGAAACTAGAAGAATTTATCTATTTGAGGCAAGGAGGGGATACGGTGATGCAATACCTCAATAAATTCAACCACCTCTCTCAGTATGCCATTGACCAGGTGGATATTGACCTGAAGAAAAAGAATTGTTTCAGGTGAACAAAAAGATGAACCCTACAGCAAATAACATGGGTGTTTTGTATTGTATCGAACCTCCCCACATGGTAGCGATCCAACTAAAGATTTTGATTCTAGGACTTAATGACAGGCTTCAGCAGAAAATGCAACATGCTTGGACCTGACCTATAGTAAGGGTGTCAGTACAACACTGGCAGTGGAAGCCAAGAATGCAGGACACGAAAAATCAAAGGGATATATGGGTGAGAGGTCAAATCAAGGACCGAAAAAGAGAACTGGGTTGGTGATTCGACCTTTTAGTCAAAATCGTTCTTCGCCTCGCCCACCTTCATATCCGTTCAAGCAACCTATCTTGATCCATCCCACTACTGCCCCTGCTCCTACCAATCAGCCGAGTGCCTCTGATACTCGTTTCCCTGCCCTTCCTAGTTCTTTCAGTGGGTGCTTCAACTGTGGAAAGTCCAGACATTTCATCAAGGACTGCCCATATCTGAAGCAAAATAAATCCAACTCTCAACAGACCTCTAGGAACTCAAGTCGAGGAAAGGGGAATATGGCCAATTCTTCAACGAGCAAGAATTTCAAGAAAACAGGATGGGTCTATTATACCCAGGTGGCTACTACACCGGAGGGCGAACCGGTGATGATGGGTACGTTCTTTGTTGCCAATCACCCAGTAGTCATCCTCTTTGATTCTGGTGCATCACATACCTTCATAAGCAAGAATTTTGTGGAAAAACATTGCATTTCTTGCACTGAATCAAGGGAGGGATTTATTATCCACTCACCTGGGGACGGATATTCACTAAGGAAGTAGCCTTCTGTATACCGGTAACATTGGCCGGACGAGAATTTTCTACAAACATGATTGTCATACAGGGGCAAGACATAGATGTAATTCTAGGCATGAACTGGTTAGCCCAGCATAAAGCCATCATCAATACAGACTTAAGGACCATTAAGTTAAGTCATGGTCATGAGGAAATCCAATTGTCCATCCCTGTAGCTATCCGAGCCAAGGTCTCTGGACAAGTTTATGAAGCTATCGTACAAGAAATCTAGGATATTCCAGTGGTATGTGAATTTCTGAATGTCTTTCTCGAAGACTTGCTTGGGTTGCCTCCAGAAAGAGATGTGGAATTTGTGATTGAACTAAAGCCCGACACGGCTCCTATTTCTAGAAGGTCGTACTGAATGCCACCGAATGAACTAGCAGAACTCAAGACTCAACTACAAGACTTGCTTGAGAAAGGGTTCATTAGGCCAAGTTCATGACCATGGGGATGCCTAGCCATTTTTGTCAAGAAGAAGGATCAGACACTATGAATGTGCGTGGACTATAGGCCCCTCAATGAGGTGACCATCAAGAACAAGTACCCTCTTCCTCGGATCGATATCCTACTCGATCAACTTACAGGAGCCTGGGTATTCTCCAAGATTGATCTCAGGTCAGGCTATCATTAGATCCGTATTTGACCTGAGGATATACCCAATACCGCATTCACCACGCGGTATGGATTATTTGAATATTTAGTTATGTCTTTTGGATTAACAAATGCTCCAGCCCAATTCACATATTTAATGAACTCAGTATTTATGCCCGAGTTGGATAAATTTGTGGTGGTCTTCATCGACAACATTCTGATCTATTCCAAAAATGAAGAGGAGCATCCGAAGCACTTAAGAATCGTGCTAACGCGCTTAAGGTAGCATCAGCTGTATGCCAAGTTCAGCAAATGCACGTTTTGGTTGGAGGAAATCCAGTTTCTTGGACATGTATTATTTGCAAAAGGGATTGTGGTCGATCCCAGCAAAGTCAAGGATATTCTAGAATGGAAACCGCCTACCACAGTACATCAAGTTCGAAGTTTCCTTGGACTGGCTGGATATCACCACAGGTTCATTCCAGATTTCTCCAAGATTGTTAAACCTATTATGGGTTTATTGAAGAATGATACAAAGTTTGACTGGTTCTCAAAATGCAATGAAGCCTTCGAACAATTGAAGGTGTTATTAACCACTTCTCCGGTATTGGCTCAACTAGATATTGAAAAGCCTTTTGATATGTATTGTGATGCATCAGGCAGTGGACTCGGATGTGTCCTAATGCAAGAGGGCCGAGTCATAGCTTACGCTTCATGACAACTATGCCGACATGAGGAGCACTATCCAACTCATGATTTGAAATTAGCTGCAGTTGTTCATGCCCTCAAGATATGGCGTCATTATCTGCTGGGAAATACTTGTCATTTATATACAGATCACAAAAGTTTGAAATATATTTTCACCCAGTCAGAACTGAATATGAGACAAAGAAGATGGCTTGAGCTAATTAAAGATTATGACTTAGAGATCCATTATCATCCAGGAAAAGCCAACATGGTGGCAGATGCACTGAGTCATAAGGTTTCCTGCCTTGTCTTACGATACGAACACCTGACACCACCCTATGTCAAGAAATGGAAAAGTTGAACATGGGTATGATACAACATGGAACTTTGACACAATTGAAGCTTGAGTCAGTCCTTCTATAGAGAATTATTGATGCCCAAAGAGCCGATAAGGGTATGAAGTACATTCATGAGAAAATAGAAGTCGTCAAAGCAAATTGTTGTAGAAAGGATGACCAAGGAATAATATGGTTCAATGATCGCATAGTTGTGCCAAAGAATGCTGAGGTCCATGAACAAATTCTGGACGAAGCCCATCTTAGTCGATATTCCATTCACCCTGGAAGTACTAAGATGTATCAAGATTTAAAACAACACTATTGGTGGACAAAAATGAAGATTGAAATTGCACGCTATGTGGCAAGATGTGACACCTGTAGACGTGTCAAGGCAGTGCACATGAGGACCGCTAGACCATTACAATCCTTGCCCATCCCGACTTGGAAATGGGAAGATATTAATATGAATTTCATTGTGGGATTGCCCAAGACAACCAAAGGCTTTGACTCTATTTGGGTCATCATTGATCGGCTTACAAAGATTGCTCATTTTCTTCCCGTCAAGACAAAATATCCAGTGGTCGCATACGTGGAACTTTATATTGCCCGTATCCTCAGTTTACATGGAGTTCCAAAAACAATAGTGTCGGATCGGGGACCGCAATTTGTATCCAAGTTTTGGGAAGAGCTGCATAAGTCCTTGGGTACTAAGTTGCTCCACAGTTCGGCATATCATCCTCAAACAAGTGGACAAACTGAGAGAGTAAATCAAATACTTGAAGATATGCTACGGGCATGTGTCCTGGAGTTTCCGCAGAAATGGGATGAGTGTCTGCCATTGGCAGAATTTTCTTATAACAATAGCTATCAAGAAAGCATTAAAATTGCATCGTTTGAAGCACTATATGGGTGACGATGCCGAACACCCTTAAATTGGTCAGAACCCGAAGAACGGTGGTATTTCAGGTTTGACTTAGTCAAGGAAATAGAGGAAAATGTTCAACGGATAAGGTACCACTTGAAAGGATCTCAAGCCCGGTAGAAAAGTTATGTGGACAAACGACGCCGACCTTTAATCTTTCAAGTAAAGGATTATGTATACCTAAAGGTATCCCCAATGAAGGGTGTTAACCGATTCGGGGTAAAAGGAAAATTGACACCCCGGTTTATTGGTCAATTTCCCATTCTTGAGCAATGTGGACCAGTGGCATACAGACTTCAACTACCTGAAACATTATCTGTAGTGCATAACGTGTTCCATGTATCCCAGTTAAAGAAGTGCCTTTGGATTCCTGATCGAACCATCGATCTGGAGGATGTTGCCTTGGAACCAGATCTGACTTATTCAGAACATCCCATTCGATTCTTGGATTAGAAGGACAGGATTACTCGAAAAAGGACCCTCAAATTCTACAAGGTACAATGGAACCAGCACACTGAAGATGAAGCCACCTGGAAGACTCAAGATTTCTTGGAAAAGAATTTTCCTAGGTTTTTAGCTTCATGTAACTTGTAAGATGCGTACATCTGATTATAGAGTTAGCATAAACCCCCTACCACCCCCTACTCTGTAAGACAAGTAAGGAAATAAAAATGTGACATGTTTCCTTTTCCACTACTTACCCTAGAATCTTAAATCTCAGGACGAGATTCTTTTATGGGGGGAAGGATGTAACACCTCTGGTGTTACTGGCACTAAAAATTGAGCATGACATCATAAGCATTGACATTTCATGTTGTTTGTTACACCTAGAATGCATTCACTAGGTAAAATTTCAAAACAAGTTGTGATGATGTGACTTAAGGTGCACTTAATACTAGGGTAGGGTACTTAACCCTGGAATTAGGACCTATGGATGAAAGTGAATCTTAGATGAGTAATGTCTCAAAAACCATTAGAAATGTTCACAATATATCAAAAGTGATGGGCTTGAGTGGCACAAAAACCCTAGAGTGCTCAAAACCCTAGAATAAACCTTAGAAAACCCTGATTTGTACCATAGTGGGGGGGGGGGGGGTAAATGCAAATTCTATGCACTTTTGGACCAAAGTGCAAATATCAAAGTGATAGAGCATCACAAACTAAGTAACTTTTACATTGGAGGATCTTCAAGTTGTATGATGAAGTTTGGACTTATTTGCAAAAAAAGTCACATGAGCACTATGTGGCTAAGTCTGAAATTCAGTGAAATGGGGTCAACTTTGGAGCTCTATATCTCGAAATCCGTAAGGATTTTGCCCTAGGTAAACACATCAAATTTGTAGAGTTATGATAGGGGTACAACTTTTCTTAAGTGACTGAGCCTTGATGTTGTATACAAATTGGAGATAAACTGACCTAAAGTGGGACTATCAGTCAATACTGAAGACTGAACTTGGCCGACAGAGAACTGTGATGAACTTTGGAGCTGATTTGAGCTTGATCGAGTGAGCAAATGACCAAGGGTCCTATGGTCGAATTGGAGCTGTTATATAGGTGAATAACTTTGCTATAATCCAGCCGATAGCTTATTGTTGGGTACTTGTTCTCAAATGCTATGAATCAAGAACAAGGCAACATAAAAATGTTAAATACTAATGCCCTTCGTCCTTCGAAACATTATTTCCCTTAGGATATAATGATCTTCAGACGAAGGTCATGAAGGACATACCTTCGAATATCGAAGGTAAGACAGTAAATAGAAGAAGCGTGTAAAATACAAAAGATAACATGAACAATCATATAGCATTATAAATTTATCTCCATTATGTTCTCATGAGAGAATAAAAACAATATTAAATTACATTTGATACCTTCGATTTGATAGACAGCAAAGGTACGAGCGTGATGCAAGAGCGAATGCCAAGTCAGCGTGAACAGTACGGGAGTACTGTTCATCTATTTATAGGCACGAGACGCAGCCCGTGTAAAATTACATTGATGCCCTTTACATTTATCAATAACTTTATAGCAATTCTTCAAGGTTTAATTTGACTTTTCATCTTTAAGTCGGTTCCTCTTTTCTGCCGTCATGCCGAAGCTTTTCTGCACATAGCTTCGTGATCGTCTTATCCTTCGTCATGGTCGCTTTCCATCCCAGTCAAGCTTCGTCTTAACCATGCTCTTGTACACCCGCAACCTGACTCCGAAGATACCTGTTCACATGTTTCACTCGGAAAAATATTGTCAAATCATGTTTTTGAGGACCTTCGAAAGCCGAAGGCCCCCAATAGTAGCCCCTCGCAATATTAATTTACTGTAATGATAAATTCATATTGCGACATGGACGAAGGCTTTAAGCCGAAGGTCCGAAAAAACACCTTCCCTTCTGCTAGAATAGTAATCAGTCATTGACAAACGGGTCCCTCCAGTTTTTGACACACTGGGTGTATAAATAAGAGGTCACCGCAAGTTTATTTGGCACGCTCTTTTGCCATCTGCTTTTGCTCACCCAACTTTTTAGCCTGCGCGCAACAGCACTTGCTCTGTTTTAATTTTTAAGCTTCGGTTTCGAGTGTGTTTTGTCAGCATTTGCGAAGATGTCTGAGGATAAGAAAGTTGTTGGTGCTTCGAAGCTAAGCCTTTCTGAGGAGATGCACCTGGGCTTTCTTGAATCAATATCAAAGACTAATACAGAGAAGATTACCAAGGAGATTTTGGAGGGTTTATCTGAAGATACTGGCGATAGTGAAAGTTATTCTGCGGATAGTGGTGGTGAAGATTCCGAAGATCGACCCTGGTGACCAAGCCATGCAGTTTTTGGTAAGTCCAGTATTAAGGAAAATCATCTTGTCAATATGAGAGGGAGATACTTTCGGGACTTGTCTGTTGTGAGGGCTGACGAAGGAGAGAAGACTTGTCCGACTCCCGAGGAAAATGAGGTCGTGATATTCCGAAGCTTCTTAAAAGCTGGATTACGATTTCCCTTGAGCAGTTTTGTCGTGGAAGTGCTGAGGACATTTGAAATCTACCTTCACCAACTTACCCCCGAAGCGATCATAAGGATGAACATCTTTGTGTGGGCCGTGAGAAGCCAAGGTTTGGAACCTAACGCAAAAAGCTTCTGTAACGTACACGAGCTACTGTATGAGACAAAACCCTGGGGCAAAGAGCAGTATCACAACAACTTTGGCTGCTACAGCTTCGTCGCTCGGTCTGGGTTAAGCTGCCCTGTGCCAACCTTTCGAAAGAGGTGGCCCGGCGACTGGATGACAGAATGGTTCTACGTGAAAAATGACTTGAAATTACGTGAAGATATCAAGGGTATCATTATGCGCCCTATTTGGCAACGCTTTGGCCTCCGGAAGCCGAAGGTGGAAATGGATGAAGCAGTCGAAGAATGCAGAGAGCCTTCGGCGTGGTTTGCTCTTTTATTGGGACAAGGGATTTGGTCCAAGAGCATATTGCCTTCAGAATATGGCCACTTGTAGAAAAGTGGGAAATGCCGAAGGAGACCGTCAAGGAACCTGACGAAGGTGGACTAGTTAGGCTAAAATATACATTCAAATACGGAGATAAGTTTGTTGAACCAGATGATGACTGGTTAAAAAGCATTGAGGCCATAAGTGATGAATTGCTTGGGGTATACTCGAAGGCCGAAGATACTGCATTATCAGCGGCCTTCGGAGGCCGAAAGAAGAAGAGACTTAACCGAGTATTCGATGCAATTGGGTTTGTCTACCCCGACTACCATTACCCAGTGCGAGGCCAAAAAAGAAAGAATGCTTCTCCTGCAAAGGAAATTGCTTCAGCTGCTCCTAGCGAGCCAGCGCCGAAGAGAAAAAAGGTAAAGGTTCTCACACACCGGCCACGTTATATTGAACCGGCCACAGTGCCTGAGTTTATTGGTGAGACCTCTTCGGCCACTGAAGCTAGAGAACCAACTTTAGTGTCAAAAATCGAAGAAATGGCTGAAGTACTAGCAACAGAGAAAACAGAAGAACCGAGGACTGCAGAAACAAAAACATTAGAAATTTTAAGTCCTTCAACAAAAATTGAGGCAACAAAAAGCCAAAAGGGTCCAGCAGCGACCCCAAAAAGAAAAAGGATGGTTAATGTGCTGGATGTTTTGGAGACAATTAAATCTTCAAGCATAACTCCGAAGAAAACTGATGGAACTTCTGAAGTGTCTACTAAAGCCTTTGTTGCCGAAGCTTCGAAGCAACAATTTGAAACTGAAGCTGGGCCTTCAGAGCCCACCAAAGTAAAACCTTTGGAAGCTGAAGAAACAAAATTGACAGAGGCAACTTTGGAAACCGAAAAAACAAAAATGACAGAGCCGAATTTAGTTGAAGAAATTGACACTATCGCCCCCGAAGCATCTTCCAAAATACATGATTATATTGTGCGACATGCTTCGGGGAAGAAATTATCTGAAGAAGAGATTTTTGAAGCTAATTACTATGCCCGAGAACTAAAGTATCCGAAGGGGGCCCTGGTGTTCAATGGGACAGACGAAGATGACTTCCTATACTGTCTCCCAGACAGTAAAGAATTATCCGTCTGCCGGGAGATGGTTAGAAGCATGGGGTTCCCGAAGCTTGAAGCTGGCCTTTGCGCCATGACGAAGGACGATCTTGCGGATAGCCTTGCATACAATAGTCTGAAGGTACAAAAATTGTGAGTTTTGAAGTTTATGAATTTTGAATTAGTCTTTTGTTCCTATGTTAATCCATTCATTCTTTTGAATAGGGCTTAATACTCAGCAATGCCTTAAGGGCACAAAAGAATGCAGAAGATGAGAGCTGCACTATTGCTCTCAAGAACCTTCGAACAGAGGTTATCAGGCTAAGAAACGAAGCCTTGGAAAAGGACAAAATTCTGCTTACATTGGTGGATAAGATAAAGGAAGACGAAGTTAGTTCTAAAGCTCAAGCCGAAGCTCAGAAGCACGAAATCGAAGATCTTCGGAAACAAATAGCCCGAGCTAAGGAAGAACGCATACTTGAAGAAACAAAACGAGAACTTAGTGATCAGTGGGCAAATCATTTGGAAATAAATGTTGAAGAGCTTTGTGCTTCCAAGAAAAGGTGCTATGATAAATCCATAGAGTGTGTTAAGAAGATAAAATCCAGCTTCGCCAGCGTTGGCGCATTCTCTAGCGAAGAAAATTTTACAAGAGGGGATCCAGAAGGCCCGATTGAATGGATCAGTCACGAAGCTGAGGCCTTCGAGGAAATCTTGAATAGTCGCGGGGACATTTGTGCTTTTTCGGGTGCCAGGGGAATTGTTACTATTTTAGAGAGGAAAGGGTGCGAGCATGTGAAATCTTTAGCACAATCTGAAGCTGCTTTATCCTCTGAAGATATTAAAGACCCTTCAGCCGAAGCAAGCCTGGTCGGTGGAAAATTTTTCACCGACATTTGGGACAATGGCGGCCGAGAAATGGCTCAAGAAATCATTCAAAGAAGCGAAAAAGGCATCCATGATGCTAGGAAGGTAGCGGAGGCTGCTGAGAAAAACGCAGAGCCCGAAGGGCAAATAGATATTAACTAGTGGTTTTTATTCTGTTGTAATTTTTGATTTCAAACTTCTGTTCGAGGTTTGTAATAGTAATATAGCCGTATCCTCTCCTCTCTCAGAACCTACTGAGGCATCTCCAAGCCCCCACCCAAAGAGGGACGACGAAATTAGGAAAATGGTCAAAGCCATCATGGACAAAGTTGTCGATCAGCTACTGAACGAGGCTGCAGAAGTAGTTCTTAGGGAAGATTAAATGGTATTGTGAAAATATTTGGAATGTGACATGTGTAAAACTTTGTAACTTTGAATGTAATATATAATCTATTTATGGTTCAATTCTTTACGATGCATGAAATTTTTGCATACATACCGTTTTTTGAGCCTTTGGCGAAAAAACACCTTCCCTTCTTTTCATGCTTCGTGAAGAAAATCTTTTATATATCACAAGAATCTCCATACTTCTCTGATGAAGAATATCCAAGCTTCGTAAAAACATTCTTCGAAGCTATAAAAAAGTTTTATGAAGCTACACTTCTTCTCAATTTATGTTGTGAATTAGCACGATTTTCTCTTTTCAAAAAATTCTCCGAAGATCAATACTGTGTTCCCTTCTTGTTCCACATGCGATATGATGTATGATGCTTATGTTATGCAAAATGATGTGATGATGTTATGTTATGCAAAATGATATTTGTGCCGAAGATACACACATCCCTGCAATAGAGCACACAATCTTTTTATATCACTGCTGACTTTTCGCTGTAAGCCTCCCTTAGGAGCTTCTTTGCCTTTTACTTCAGCGGAATCAGCGTTAACTTTTCGCTGTAAGCCTCCCTTAGGAGCTTCTTCGCCTTTTACTTTCAGCGGAATCAACGTTTATTTTTCGCTGTAAGCACTGCATTCCCTTGGGAACGACTTTTGAGAAGAAAACTTACGCTGCGCTCCCTTAGGAACGACTTTCTACTACTTCGAAGAAGTTGCACTGTGTTCCTTAGAACAAGTTTTTGATAATTCGAAGGTTCTCTGTGCCACCACAAATTCTTGTGCTTTGGCAACTCAAGCCTATGGAGAAGATATATTTTCATTATGATAAAAAGCTAAACTGTTACAAGAAATTGAAAAAACGATAAAAGACACTTAAACTTCCCATAATTGTTTATTACTAAAAAGAAAGTAAAACTGAATGCGAAAATGCGAAAAACTGCTGTCGAAGTAGGATATTTTGTCAGTAAATGTGCTTCGACTCTGGCACAGTGCTATTGACTGTGCGAGCTTCGGACTCCTCTCTGAAGTCCCGCTGGGGGTGAGAGTGCTGACTCCCTTCTAGCTGCGGACCTCGTTGTATTGGTGGCGGTGGAAGCTGTTGCCAAGATGCTTGGGGTTGACTTGCCGAAGCAACAGAGGATGTAGGGTGATTGCCTACATATTCTGGAATGTAAGGCGAATGGTACGAAGCAGTATGCATAACCTGCTTCGGCTGGCTCTGTTGCGCTGCAGCTTCTGCTAGCTCCTTTTGCTTCTGGATAGTAACATGGCACATCCTGGTGGTATGGCCCTTGCCTTCACCACAGAATAGGCAGTAAATTTTTCTTGGTTGATCTCCAAATCTTCCCCCGAAGCCCCTGGCGCCTCTGCCCCTTGGCGCTGGCGGCCGGAAAGAGCTTTGCTGTTGCCCCGAAGCTTGCGAGGAGCACTGTGGCCTTTGCTGTTGACTCCCTTTGTCATCACTTTGAGTAGAATTGTGAATTGACCTGATGTGCCTAGGATAAAATCTTCCTCCAAAGCCCGTGGTCATTTCAGAGAACCTGAAAGCTTCCTCCCTTGTTTGGCGAAAATCATTGTCAGCTCGAATATATTCATCCGTCTTCTGGAGCAGCTTCTCCAAAGTTTGAGGAGGCTTCCTGGCAAAGTACTGAGCTGAAGGTCCTGGACGAAGCCCCTTGATCATGGCCTCAATGACAATTTCATTGAGCACTGTTGGTGCCTGTGCCCTCAGACGCAGGAACCTTCGGACATATGCCTGAAGGTATTCTTCGTGATCCTGGGTACACTGGAATAAAGCTTGAGCAGTGACTGGCTTCGTCTGAAACCCTTGGAAGCTGGTTATCAACATATCTTTCAGCTTTTGCCATGAGGTGATTGTCGCTGGCCTAAGAGAGGAGTACCAGGTTTGTGCAACACTCCTGACGGCCATGACGAAAGACTTTGCCATGACCGCTGTGTTGCCACCATACGAAGATATGGTTGCCTCATAGCTCATCAAGAATTGTTTTGGGTCTGAATGACCGTCGTACATGGGGAGCTGGGGTGGCTTGTAAGACTGTGGCCAAGGAGTAGCCTGCAGTTCTGTTGAAAGGGGAGAAGTATCATCAAAAGCAAAATTTCCATGATGGAAATCTTCATACCAGTCGCCCTTGTTATAGAAGCCCTCTTGATGAAGCTCTCTACGCGGGGGCCTTTGATTCTGGTCATCTTGAGCAAGATGTCGAAGCTCTTCAGAGGCTTCATCTATCTGCCTTTGAAGATCAGCTAGACGAGCCATCTTCTCCTTCTTCCGTTGGACCTATTGATGGAGCATCTCCAAATTTTGGATTTCTTGATCCAAGTCATCCTCCGGAGGCGTTGGACTGGTGGCCTTCCTCTTCTGGCTTCGGACCTTCCTAAGAGAAAGGGTCTCCTGGTTCGGGTCCAGCGGCTGCAAAGCAGCAGCCCCTATTGCTGAAGCTTTCTTTGGCGGCATGACGAAGGTCGATGCTTGCCGAAGGTGTTCAAAACTCAAAAAATGGACGTGAGTTCATCGGAGGTGGGCGCCAATGTTGGGTACTTGTTCTCAAATGCTATGAATCAAGAACAAGGCAACATAAAAATGTTAAATACTAATGCCCTTTGTCCTTCAAAAACATTATTTCCCTTAGGATATAATGATCTTCAGACGAAGGTCATGAAGGACATACCTTCGAATATCGAAGGTAAGACAGTAAATAGAAGAAGCATGTAAAATACAAAAGATAACATGAACGATCATATAGAATTATAAATTTATCTCCATTATGTTTTCATGAGAGAATAAAAACAATATTGAATTACATTTGATACCTTCGATTTGATAGACAGCAAAGGTACGAGCGTGATGCAAGAGCGAATGCCAAGTCAGCGTGAACAGTACGGGAGTACTGTTCATCTATTTATAGGCACGAGACGCAGCCCGTGTAAAATTACATTGATGCCCTTTACATTTATCAATAACTTTATAGCAATTCTTCGAGGTTTAATTTGACTTTTCATCTTTAAGTCGGTTCCTCTTTTCTGCCGTCATGCCGAAGCATTTCTGCACATAGCTTCGTGATCGTCTTATCCTTCGTCGTGGTCGCTTTCCATCCCAGTCAAGCTTCGTCTTAACCATGCTCTTGTACACCCTCAACCTGACTCCGAAGATGCCTGTTCACATGTTTCACTCGGAAAAATATTGTCAAATCATGTTTTTGAGGACCTTCGAAAGCCGAAGGCCCCCAACACTTATCATATAGAAATTAAAGAAAAACACCCCTGAAGATGCACTATCAGACAGACTGAAGAAGATCCTGATGGTACAGTGAACGGAAAGATCTTCAGATGCAGTGAACATGCCGCCTGTGAACTCCGCGTCGCGATCCTCGCTGGCGTTGTGATTCGTGCGCTTTGGGTGCGGATATGTGGCAGAACCTCCCAAGTTATCGGGCCCACATGCTCCTGCCCTTGTCTCAAAGACCTCACACTGCTATGCAGGTGCACCAGATAACTCAACAGGATCTGTCCGAGTGCCCCAAGGACCTCGGATAAACCACTTACAACCAAGATCGTGAGATTAAGTAACACAAATCACACACCAATAGTTTGCAGCGGAAATCTTATTACCAAATTTTACAAGTTACAAAATTTTACTTTGTACATGATCGGAGTGATTACAAAAGTGTAAGTTTGAAATATATGCTAGCTCAAGTGACCATCCTCAATAAGAAGTATAGAAGAGTTACTTAGACTTATAAGAAGGCCAAGCCCACAGGCACTTAACACCATCAACAGGAGCACAAAGTTATAACTTGAAAAACAACATGGAATAAAACCCTGAGTACGCAATTACTCAGCAAGACTTACCCGACTAAAGAAAAGACTCTCAAGGGTATGCTGGTTTTAAAAGGATTCAAGGTAAGGCTTATCAAGAATCAAGGAATCTATTTGTAGAAAAGCTTACTATGAGTGGACCTTAAAATCAATTTTTACTTGTCAAGTTAAGTAAAGTAACCTGCATCTAGAGTTCTTTCTACCCTAGTTCAAGGACTTGGCCTACACTAGCCGTCTTTTTATCATCCCTTCAGTTCACTGGATTGCTACGTATAAGTCAGTGACCAAGTCTTCATGTCCGAGAAGTAACGGCGACCCGAATCGATTAATACCCAGTTGGGGATCTCCAATCACACGACATATGTAGCACTTAACCCTTGCATATGTCAACTCGCCACCCGGGTTTCTTAAGACCAGACCGGGTTCACGCTAACCGAAAGCACAGATACACCACCGTCCAGCCTCTTGCCACGAAGGGTACACGCTACTCTCGCCATCTCTCCACTCCCATTGCGTGTTGTCCTTTTCTGGTATTAGTCTGCCCGAGGCAAAGCTTACCCATGATGAGGCATGTGACCAGTTAAAAGGTCCTCGATCATCAGGCCTACATCGACAAGGTCCTTAATCGACTCAGACGGAGACACTAAACCGAGACTCTCTTCTCGTGCAAGTCAATCGCCTGGTCTCAACTTTATTATTTAAAACCCAAAGTTTGGTACCTGGCAGAGGTACATCTTTTCCGATGTTGAACCCATCAAGGCCTTTAATAGATTCACCATCATTTCTTTTTGAAAACATTCCCACCCATTGAAGCATCATTTTTGTTTGCTAAAGCAAGGCTAAGGATCATAAAATTCTTTTCAAAAAGGGTATCAAGGAAGGGTAATCAATTTTTCAAGGAAGGAAATGCATCAATTGTTTAGCACACAACTCCTATCACCTAATGCATCAAACAAGGTGATAAAGATTTTAAAACAGCAAGGAGGTGGCAAATGCACCGGGGCTTGCCTGGAATAAACACTATGTTAGTGTTTGTTAGATGACGTCCGCTTGACGTCCATCTTTTGTTTAGATATTTGTTTCGTCTGTCCATCTTCAGTTCCGTTCATCAACACCATCTTGTGGTCGACTCAGTTCTGGTTCTTCGCATCACATGGTTAATTCACGTACCTGAATGAAATGCTTTATGCACATGAATGCATATAGACAAGAATAGTACAAGACTAAATATTGCTACACGACAGCGAATTAAACACCTGTGGCAAGACATCGCAAATCTAGTACGAAGATACTAGATATCGATATCATATTATTTTATGACTTAGCAGGTGGAGTATTTTTAATCGAATCACACGATGCCTACAAATTTATTACATACTAGGTGAGTGCCCGTGCGTTGCAACGGGAACATATAATAACATGATAACTTATATACAAAATTTGTCTTATATTATTATAAAAAAATGTTTCATAATCCATTTGTAATCCTGGTCATACATAAATTTTGTTATTTTAATTTAGCTGTTTCACTACTACATTGCAACCATCAGTATCATGCAGACTTCGATATATGTCACGATTTGCATGGTCTCATCATTGAAGAGCACGTGCCACACCTGCTGGTATAAGTTCCCTCGTACATTGTCTGTCATCACGTACGCACCACCATACACGCTTGCTTAAACAAAAAAGGCAAGTGTATGTGTCTGCGAAGAGAATTAAAGGCAGGCCGGCACAAAAGCTATCCTAAAGATGGCAAGTGGTCATTTCTGTCGGTCCTCCTCTGCGTCACCTCTGGCGCCAAGATGACGCCACATACCTTGATATAGTAGTCGTCGAACACGCACGACATGGCGAGTACCGATGACTCTTGGCTGGGCTACCAAACGAAGTGCACCCCAGGCTCATCAGCGAGGTAGTACACCTAGTCATGGCACCACCGGATGTGCTACTCCTCTATATACATCTTGTTCAAGGACACTCACACAACGTCAGCAACGACCGTCGTCCCAGCGCACAAGAATTCATGGCCGGCCAGTAGCGACTTACGTGGCAGGTTGAGCTTCAGATGGATGATGAGCTGGACGGCGTGACAGTGCCGTCGTCGGATGTGGTGCCTAGAACAACCCGAGAGTCGCCGGCGTTGGGGACGACCATGAGGTCCCCCTGTTTGAAGATGGACAGCGCGGTGCAGCCGTTCTAGACCACGTCCAAGCGGCAGCTGCGTCGGAGCTTGCCGAATACAGCGGTGCATGCGGACACGTAGGACTGCTTCCAAAGGTCGAACTGGCAGTCACCAAGCTTCTTCTCGTCGTCGATGAGCAACGCCAACGCGAGCGCCTCTTGCTAGTGGTGTTTGTTCGGGGCTTCCAAGTAAGAAACATGGATTCATCTTTGGCGTTGGTTTATGAAAATGACTTACAAGTTAGATCCATGGAAAAAATATTACGGATAATAAATGTCCCACATATAAAAAAGGAATTTAAGTTGAAAATATTATAAAAACAAAAGAAATTGCATGCAAGGTGTGACGGAACCTCTCAAGTTATTAGGCCCACCTACAGTTGTCCTTGTCCAACAGACATCAGGCAACCCTGTAGATGTTCCTGAATTACTTGACAAGTTCGGTATCTTTATCCTTACCTTTCCAGGAACGTTTCACCCGTCTGGCAGACAATATGTTCATCGGAGATGCGGAAATGCGGAAGTGATTACATAAACTTACATTTATTTAAAAAGTAGGAGTAAGTTATTTAGTACAGACCAGAGAGTGCTGAAAAGTATTATTACAATACCTGGGAGGCAAAAACTCCTCCCATTAAGTTCTTTACACAAAAGTTTTTAAGGAGGACCTGGTCCTCCGGCAGCTTCACTCTTGATTATCTTCACTTTTCACCACCTTGGTACAAAAACAACAAAAGTTTGTTGTCTCCTCACCTAAAAACAACGAGGGAATAAACCCTGAGTATGGAATTACTCAGCAAGTCTTACCCGACTTAGGAAAAGACTCTCAAGGGTATGCTGGTTATATGGGAGTCAAGGTAAGGCCTTTCAATAATCAAAGACTCTGTTTGCAGAATTGCTTACTAAAGTGGATCCTTAAAAATCCAATTTTATTGTCAGGTTAAGTAAAATTACCTGCAGCTAGAGTTCTTTCTACCCTAGTTCAATCACTTGACCTGCACTAGCCAATTTCTTATCAACCCTTCATCTTTACTGGATTGCTACGTGTAAGTCAGTGGCCAAGTCTCCATAACCGCGGAGGTACGGCGATCCGAATCGATTATACTCAGCTGAGGATCTCCGATCACACGACATATGTAGCACTTAACCCTTGCATATGTCAACCCGCCACCGAGTTTCTTAAGACCAGATCAGGTTCACGCAAACCGAGAGCACAGATACACCACCGTCCAGCCTCTTGCCACAGAGGGTACACGCTACTCTCGCCACCGCTCCACGCCCATTTCGTGTTGTCTTATTCTGGCCTTAGTCCACCCGAGGCAAAGCTTACCCATGACGAGGCATGTGACCAGTTAAAGGGTCCTCGGTCAGCAGGCTTACATCGAGACGGCCCTTAATCGACTCAGACGGAGACACTACACCGAGACTCTCTTTCTCGTGCAAGTCACCCGCCCGGTCTCAGCTTAATCATTTAACCCCAAAGGTTGGTACCTGGCAGAGGTACATCTTTTCCGATGTTGAATCCATCACGGCCGTGATGGATTCACCATCAAGTTATTATTTTTGAAAACATCCCACCCACTTTTGCCACATCATCTTTTGTAAAAACAAAACATTTTGTTTTTCTAAAGCAATGCTAAGCATCAAAAATCTTTTGTAAAACGGGTGATCAAGGAAGGTAATGAAATTCAAGGAAGGTAATGCAGGAATTGTTTTAGCAATCAACTCCTATCACCTAATGCATTAAGCAAGTGAAAAAAGGTTTTTAAAACACAAGGAGGTGGCAAATGCACCGGGGCTTGCCTTTGTTTATGGGTGAGTCAGGCTCAGATCCACAAATATTGTAGTAGAAACAGTTCTCAGTCTGTGTTTCCAAAGGTGGTGGTACTTGCTCTTCAGTGGCTTCCACTTCTTCTTCGTGTTCTAATCATAACCATATATATGTATAAGAATGAATGCCATGTAATGCTCATGAGGGTGCAAAGATAATATAAATTTATTATCTAAGTCTTGAGTACAACTTTCCTTCACGGGACTCCGAGAACTTAGGGTTTCCGGAGTCAGTAAAGGAGTTCACAGGGCAGGGGGGGTGTTTTGGTGTTTGGTGATCAAACAAGATCCAAATCAACCCAAATTCTATCCAGGGCTTCTAAATAATATGAGAAACTTATATAAAAATTTTGAGCATTTTTGGGATTACCATTTATCTTTTAAAAATCCAGAACTACTATTTTAAGCTATTTTAAATACCTTAAAATTCCTGATTTAACCTAAAAATCATGAAACTATTTTTATTAAATTCTAGGGAAAATAAGAAGTCTAGGAAAATTAGTTTCACAATTTTACCATTTTTCTACGATTTTCTACATATTTCTAAAGTTCTCCAGAAAAAAAAGAAAATACCCAACAATATTGGGCTGATTCTGGCCCGAACCGGCCCAATCACACAGGAAACGCGCGCCTGCGCCCGCGCGAGGGCAACTTTGCAGAAAAGCCCCCGATGATCTAAGGAATGTGCTAAGAATTCTCGGCCACTATTCAACGTCTCGCTGACATCTTACACAAGGGTCCCTGGAATTCCTTTTCTTCTCCAACTTAGTCCCCGACCACGGCGCGTTTGCCGTTCATCACCGACGCCGCACGGACTGGCCCCGGTCGACGGCAAATGCTCAGTCGAGCGACCGGGGGAGCATAACCTACTCAAGGCGACCTAGGAACACACATCAATTTGACAAGAATGCATTGAGAACGGCCTGTCCACGTGCACGACGGAAACCGCGGTGTCGATCGCGTGTTCTCAATTATCCACGCTCGGATCGGTTAAACGGCCACTACGAGGAGCTTCATGAACACATAGAGTTGCTAGAACAAGGCTTGAATCGGACAGGGACTTACCAGAGAGGGCTGGCCATGGAGCGCAGGGCTTTACGTTCGCCGGAGACAGAAAAAGGGGAAATCGGTGTCGCAGCGGCTCTGGTTGAAATTGGGGTTGGGGATTGAGGCTATACGGTGGCAAGAAACTATAGCTTCACCATGAAGACTCAATTTGGGAGAAGGAGGCAGAGACAGCGCGGATTTTGGATCACGATCAGCTCACTGGTGAAGAAATAAACACCTCGCCGTGGACCACCGTGCGATTTATAGACACGACCACTCAACAGACGACCCCCGGCCACGGATAGCAGCGCAAGCGCATGCCTACCATGTCGGTAAAAGGTACAGTGAGGGAGAACTATGGCATGAGCGCCACCGCGTCGGAATTCACTGAGTAACGGCGGCCACCGGTGAGCAGCTCCGGCCGAGCTCAGGGGATGGTGCCACGTACGAGCTACCCTTTTCCCGGTGTTATCCATACAATACCCTGCACGATTCCGGACGGCGATCAACGACGGTGAGCTGAGCTGGCGTTCTGATCCATCCAAAACACTGTACCATGGCACATCTACTTCAGTCGCCTGAACCGACCACGATCCAACCCAATTATCTCTAGATTCTTGTTAGGAACAGAGCGATCCCTCTTAACAAAATTTGTTCACTAATCATCAGTCTCCAAACTTGCTATAGGATTCTTGGATCAAAACCGAACGTATTTAAAGTTATGGCGTGCTCAAATCGGTCCCATATCACTGTGACCACTTCTGTCTTCAGGTTCAGTTTCAGTTTCTTGATACAAGCCTGACAGAGCAACTTCAGGCTCATTTATTTCAGAATTCTTTATGGTACTAAGGCATGAGTTCTATAGCAAAGTTATTCTCCTTCCATAGATCTACAATATTGATGTGGTGACCTAGGGCAAAAACCCTATATTTTCAAAGATACAGGGCTCCAAAGTTGAGCCCATTAAGCTGAATTTCAGACTTAGAATGGAGCTTAAGTGAGGTCCATTTTGCATTTAAGTCCAAAATCCAATATTTGGCTTTCAAGTCCACATACTTGTGAACCAAGTGGCTCAAGATACTTATTTGACTTGGTTTTTGCACTTTAGTCCAAAAGTGGACTAAATTTGCACATAGGTCCCTAGGGTTTGGTTTTAGGGTTTTCCAGGGTTCCAATTGAGATTTTTGGTATCCCAGGGGTATAAATGTGACTCAACTTTGTTTTTGGGGACATTTTATGACTCTTTCTTTAAATCCTTTAGGTTTTCTCATCTTGGGTTAAGTTTTACCCATTTGAGCCTGATTTAGAGTCAGGTTCCCTATCTAGGGTCCTATTTGCAAAACACCAAAAACAATACACTTGTTTGAAATTGTTACCTAGTGAATGCACTCTAGGTGTGTCAAACATATGCAATGCCAATGCTTATGATGTCATGCTCATGTTTTAGTTACAGTAACACCAGGGGTGTTACACAAGGCTCTTCTTTAAATACTACTGCCTCCGTCCAAAAATATAATTCAGTAATCTCGTTGATAATTATCTACTACTACACATTGTGCAAGGGTAGCGGGTGGGATTTGGGAGAGATGTAGTAGATATTTTTACTGTAACAAATATTGATATAAACACGCATGTGGTGTAGTGGTAGCTACGAGCACATTTTCTTGAGGGGTCGTGGGTTCGAATCCCATTGGGGCCACATTTATGTTTTTTTAATTTAATTTTAGCTAGCCATGGGATGCACGTGGGAATGGGAATGAGCTTTGTGGGAGGGAGAATGAGAAAGACAGTGCGGGCTTTGTGGGAGGGGGAATGAGAAAAACAGTGCGGGGAGGGCGGAATGAGAATGGCAGAACACGGAATGGCAGCCGGGGATGAGAATGGGAATGGTGGCAGCTGGGAATGGAAATGGGCTTTGCAGGGAGGGCGGAATGGGAATGGCAGAACACGGAATGGCAGCCTACCCCTTACCGCCTTGATAAGTAATAGAGATCTTCACATCATTTATACCTCAGATCTATCCTCCACGTCACCACTTTGACCAAATAAACCAAATTCATGATAAACAAGACTAACAATACTTTCCAGTCAAGTGTTGACAAATTCTAAACTCATTTATCTATATTCATTAAATAAGTGAGCATTAATGTGACGGAACCTCCCAAGTCATTAGGCCCACCTACAGTTGTCCTTGTCTAACCGACATCAGACAACCCTGTAGATGTTCCTGAATCACTTGATAAGTTCGGTATCTTTTCTCTTACCTTTCCAGGAACGTTTCACCCGTCTTGCAGACATTACAGAACATCGGAGATATAGAAATGCGGAAGCGATTACATAAACTTACATTTATTTAGAAAGTAAGATCAAGTTGCTTATTACAGACCAGAGTTATAAACGAGTGCTGAGTAGTATTATTACAATACCAAGGGAGGCAAAAACTCCTCCCGATAAGTTCTTACATAAAAGTTTCTTATGGAGGACCATGTCCTCCCGCAGCTTCATTCTTGTTGTTCTTCATTTGGAACCACCTTGGTACAAAAGCAACAAAAATTTGCTGCTTCCTCACCTAAAAACAACGAGGGAATAAACCCTGAGTATGGAATTACTCAGCAAGTCTTACCCGACTAAAGAAAAGACTCTCAAGGGTATGCTGGTTATAAGGGAGTCAAGGTAAGGTATCTCAAGATCAAAGACTCTGTTTTGCGTAAATGCTTTACTAAGAGTGGATCCTTAAAAATCCAGTTTTATTGTCAAGTTAGGTAACTTACCTATATCTAGAGTTCTTGCTAACCTAGTTCAAACACTTATCCTGACTAGCCAAGTTCTTAATCCATCCTTCATCTTTACTGGAGTTCTACGTATAGGGCAGTGACCAAGTCTTCATAACCGCGAAGGTACGGCGATCCGAATTGATTATACTTAGCTGAGGGTCTCCAATCACACGACACATGTAGCACTTAACCCTTGCATATGTCAACCCGCCACCGGGGTTCTTAAGACCAGATCAGGTTCACGCAAACCGAGAGCACAGATACACCACCGTCCAGCCTCTTGCCACGGAGGGTACACGCTACTCTCACCACCGCTCCACGCCCATTTCGTGTTATCTTATTCTGGCCTTAGTCTGCCCGAGGCAAGGCTTACCCATGACGAGGCATGTGACCAGTTAAAGGGTTCTCGGTCAGCAAGCCTACATCGACACGGTCCTTAATCGACTCAAACGGAGACACTACACCAAGACTCTCTTCTCATGCAAGTCACCCGCCTGGTCTCAGCTTAAACATTTAATCCCAAAAACTTGGTACGTGACAGAGGTACATCTTTTCCGGATGTTGAACCCATCATGGCCATGATGGATCCACCATCAAGTTTTATTTCCAAAAACGTCCCTCCCACTTTGCCAATCATCTTTTGTAAAACAAAACCTTTTGTTTTTGCTAAAGCAATACTAAGCATAGTAAATACCTTTTGTAAAACAGGGTATCAAGGAGAGTAATCAAGATCAAGGAAGGTGATGCAGGAATTGTTTAGCAATCAACTCCTATTACTTAATGCAGCAAGTAAGTGAAAAAGATTTAAAAACATCAAGGAAGGTGGCAAATGCACCGGGGCTTGCCTTCGTTAGTAGGTGAGTCAGGCTCAGGCCCGCATATGTCAAAGTAGAGACAAGTCTCTGCCTGAAGATTCCAAAGGTGGTGGTACCTTCTCTTCAGTCACTTCAATCTCTTCTTCGTTTTCTAAAACATAATCATGTATATAAGAATGAATGTCATGTAATGCTCATGAGAGTGCAAAGATAATAAGAATTTATTATCTAAGGTCTTGAATACAGTTTTCCTTCACGGAACTCCGAGAACTTAGGGTTTCCGAGTCAGTAAAGGAGTTTGCAGGGCAGAGATGGGGGTTTTGGGTTCTAGTTATCAAATAAGGTCCAAATCAACCCAAATTCTACCCAAGGCTTCTAAATAATGTATATAACTCATATAAAAAGTTTGATCATTTTTGGAATTACCATTTATCTTCTAAAAATCCAGAACTAATGGTTTAAGCTAGTTTAAATGCCTTAAAATTTCTTATTTAATCTAAAATCATGAAACTATTTTATTAAATACTATGGAAAATAAGAAGTCTAGGAAAATTGGTTTGACAATTTTAGGATTTTTTTACAATTTATAACAGATTTCCAAAGTTCTACTGAAAAAGAAAAAGAAAAAGATCAAATAGTACTGGGCCGGTTCTAGCCCAGTCGGCCCAACACCAAAGGGAAACGCACGCGCGCGCCCCGCGCGCTCTGGCGACTTTGCACAGAGGCCCTCGGGTTTCTGGTTAACTAGAGATGAGTTTGATCACTGTTACGCTGAGTCGCTGACTGTTTGCAGAAAAGTCCTTCCATGTTCTAATCCTTTGCGAGGTGAAGTCCCCGACGGCGTCGCACACAACCGAACTCCGGCGAGCTCCTGGACCGGCTGATTGGGGCAACGACTAGGGTCTCCGAGCGACTAACACCTAATTGAACCCTCCCCGATCCATTCCCCCAACCCAATTTCACCTATGTCCAATTGGTTTGCTCGGGCCACGGTGACCGAGAGCATTACGGCTAAACATCCGTGTTCCCGGCGACCAGAGGGCTCCAGCCCAATTGCGTGGGTCGGCGAGCATCACAGAGCTATGAGAAGGCTCAAACGAGGGAGAGAGGAGGATGAACTGACCGGGATGGGGCTGGCCGCGGTGAGGTTAGTTTCACGGTGGCGGAAACCCGAATTGGGGAGAAAACCAAAATTCAAGCTCTCGGATGCACGGTTGCTAGCGATTATTGGTGGCGGGGTGGCTGATGATGTTGCGGAGCTAGTGGAGGGCTCAATTTATAGGAGGCTTCGATGGTGGCCGAGAATTTTAATGGGGATTGCGCGGCGGTCGGAAAGATAGGGAGGGTACTGGCGCGCACGAACCCGGGTCTATCTTCGTGGCGACCTCACCGGCGACGATGGGATGGCCATAGAGAGTCACGACGACACAGTGGAAAGGCAGAGCCACTGACACAAGGCCGAGAGGCGGCGGTTCACCGGCGTGCCTATTGGGTTCCACCGCGACGAGCTAGTACGGTGGTCGGATTTGTTTTACCCGGCCGGACTTATCCACGACGACGTGGCTAGAGTGCTACCAGATCAACTCGGGCACAAATCACGGCGACGATGGCACGAATCACAGCGGAGGGAGTCGTCGATGGCGAGGACAGTCACGCTGGCGATCTAATCCAGTGCAGGCACTGTACCATGGAGAACATCCATCAGATGAACTGACAGAGCGACTTGGAGCACTATTTACTCCAGATTTTGTGTGGTGACCATGCTAGATCTCTGTACCAAAGTTATAGCTTGATAAACCAGCTACAATTTGTCATAGCTGCCATGGGCAGATTCTTGCTGGATCATAGTTGAATCCATGCTCAAAATCTCAATGATTGCACTGTTTGTCTGAAAATTCAGACCCAGTAACCTGACAGTCCAACTTCAGTCTTAATTATCTCCAAATTCTTCTTAACAACTATGCTTATGCTCTTAAGAAAAGTTGTTCTTCTATGTTAGGTCTATAACTTTGATGTGGTAGCCTAGTGGCAAAAACCCTAGTATTTGAAAGTTACAAGGCTCAAAAGTTGAGCCCACCAAATCTGAAATTCAGACTTAGAGTAAATTCTCAATTGGGGTCCTTTTTGCAAATCAATCCAAAACTTAGGGTTTGGCTTGTAAACCTTTCCCAATGTGAACCATGTGACTTATATGATTTAACATAGTAGTTTTTACACTTTAGTCCAAATGTGCACAATTTTTGCACATAGGCCCCTAGGGTTTGGACTTAGGGTTTTCTAGGGTTCAAATGGGGTTTTGGATTATCCCAGGGGTATAAATGTGATTCAAGTTTATTTTTGGGAATATTTCATGACTATTTCCCTAAAGCTTTTAGGTTTTCTCAACTTGGGCTGGGTTTTACCCCTTTAATCCCTATTTAGGGTTAAGTTCCCTATCCAGGGTTCTATTTGCAAAATGCTATAACAATACAACTTGTTTGAAATTTTTACCTAGTAAATGCACTCTAGGTGTGTCAACCATATGCAATGCCAATGTTTATGATGCCATGCTCAATTTTAGTTGCAGTAACACCAGGGGTGTTACAATTAACAAGAGAACTAGTGGTGCCCCGCTAGCAGTGAGAACATGATTATTAGCCCAAACCTCACTACACCAATGCAGGGCACATGCTTTAATCATGAAGACACTTATAGCGCATACATCAAATAAAATTAATCTAGTGGGTGACTATTATCAAACAACATAAAACCCCATAAAAGTATTTTTATCAACTAAATACTTAACGTATTGATGTGCGGTTCTTTTAGTCATGAAATTTCTAGATTCTAACTGGAATAGTGTCACACCTGGTTTTAGAAGGCAACCGAATGCGAAACCATGTACGTGCCAGGATCAGCAATTCACGTACACAGCAGTTACATAACATGGACATCATCACACAGTGCTCAAATAGTATTAAAAAGGGGAATAGTAGTCGATTACATCATATGTCTGAGACGTCCACATAGTCTTTACAATAAATCAAAGTGCGACAACGAAACATAGATAAGAGCGGCCTTCACAGTGGTTGCAATGCGGACAACCTGGGGGGGGGGGTTGGTGTGTAGAGCAAGGGTGAGTACACATCAACATACTCAGCAAGTGTCCTATTTGGCTGTAGTGGACTAGCTTTATGTGGGGGGTAAGTCAAGCAGTTGCTTTTAGTTGGTCAGGTTATTATTACTAGTAGAGAAAGCCAAGTTTTAGAATTAACCCACGTTATTAACCCAATCGTACTCTTTCCAAACGGAAAGAATACCACTTACCATTACCATAGTCAATACCAGAAACCATCGATCTCATTGCCACCTGCAAATCCGAACATCTCTGATCAAGTACCACTAATCACTGGAGCTCCCTTGGTCGCTCATAACCGCGAGCACGGCTGATATATCAGTTTTCATACACTCTGCAGAGGTTGTGCACTTTACCCACAAGCCGTGATTCCCTTTCTGCCCGGAGAGAGCTACTCCCCATTGACCACTACCTAGGTGGTCCAGCAGGGCATCACTACGTAGCCTTTACAAAGATTCCTCGAGGCTGTAGCCGCCCGTTAGGTTCCTAAATGTACCGCACTCGTCCCCAAGGGACAAATCAACCTTGGCAGAGCGAGCCGCATACACCGAGCCCCATTGACGACACGACGGCGAAGCGAACTACACCCTGGTTCCTCTAATTACTCAGATTAAGGGCGTCCCACTCCACCCTCATGGTTGCACTGTTTTCTCGGGCGGTCATCAACGAACAGGTCCTTACGGAGAGGCACTCGAGAAACCGCTCGAGCCCCCTTGAAGGTCACAAGTATAACATCATAATAAAGGAGGGGAAAACAGCGTATCATTGATAATTCTCATCATGTTCATTAATTAGAGTTGAGCAATAGCATAAGACTAAGCAATAATAATCCGACCCAAATAGGTAAACAAGGACATGTACAACAAAAGCTAGTCAATCCTTAGGTATAAATATGTACTGTGGGAGGTGAATTAAAGTATGTATAGGACAGAAATAGGTCAAGGGACACTTGCCTCCACCAACCGACTGCTGCTCAGGGGCTTCTCCTGCGAGTTCTTCGGGCTCTCCGACCGGATCGTTCTCTATGCGAGCGCAAACATACATACATCCACACATTAATACAAAAGAACAGTACACCATGCAATAGGAGTGCAATAAATAAACAGACTTTCCACGCGGGCTCGCAATTACGGTTAAGAGAGAAAGAGGAAAAGACAGTCGAGAACGATCACATTACATTATTATAAATTAAACCACTCGTTCGATTGAAGGGCATTAATGCGGACACTACGTTTAGCATGAAGTAAAGTCAAGTTCCACATTTAATTATTATAAACAATTGAAGATGAATGAAAGGGAGTGGTCGCACGCCGAGACGTACGACACGACATTTAGATTGAATTAAGAAGTAAATAACTCACCGCGCAACAGAGCGCACAACGAGACACTTGCATTAATTATAAAGAGACGTGAGGCATCGCGCGCGAAGCGCACGACGACATACGTCAACAGGGCTGAGTTTAAAGTAGAACGTCGCGCGTCTGCACACGCAACATCGCACCTTAAACAACCTGAAATTAAAATAGATCGTCGCGCGATGAAGCGCGCGACACAACACTTTAATGAATATAAACTAAAAGAATCGTCGCGTGACGAGCGCGCGACGCAGCACATTAATAAACACAAATTTAAATTGAATCGTCGCACGACGAAGCGCACGACGCAACACATTGATAAATACGAACTTGAATTGAATCGTCGCGCGACGAAGCGCGTGACGCAGCACACAAACTAACGGAGTTTGAAATTAACTACAACCAAAAATAATCACCCGCGCGCGTGGGGTTTGCGCACGCGGGAACGCGTTAGGGGGTAAACGGGCTTTGCGAGTCGCGCGGGGCCACGCCGGGGCCGCGCCGAGCCGCACCCGCACAGGGGCCGCGCGCCCGCGCCGGGGCCCGCGCGCACGGCGCCGGGAAGGGGAGGGGAGGGGCGCCGCAGGGGAGGGAAAGGGGGGGGAGCAGGGCGCGCCGCCGCGCAGGGACGCGCGCGTGCAGGTGGAGAGAGGAGGGAGAGGGAGAGAGGGAGGAGAGGGGGAGGGCTCACCTCGGGATCCAACTCCGGTGATCACCGTCTCCAAAACCTAGGGCACCACGGGAGGGAGAGAGAGATGGGGAGGAGAGGTTGCTACGCGGGAAATCCAAATGAGAGAGAGAGGAGAGGGCGCATGGGGGGGGGGGGGGGGTGGGGCGCCAGGGGCGCGTGGGCTGGGTTGGGCCGAGCCACTCTGTGGATCAAAACCTATGACAACACACGACTATCAAACAGAATCCAATCGCGAACCAAAAAACCGAGACGGAATGAGACGAACACGCAACATCAGACAAAGAAATGTGCGTCGGCATGATGCAACACCCATGACACTTAGGTTTTGTTCATACACGACACGGACACCCGTCACTATACTGGTTTGAACTTGGGAGGAAGGAGCGAAACGGGAAGAGAAAAGAGAGTAACGCCCGAATTTGGTGAGAGAAAAGAAGAAAAAATTCTACCCCCAAATTCAGGGCGTTACAAACCTATCCCCCTTAAAAGAATCTCGCCCTCGAGATTCAGGGTTGGCTAGCAAAGAGCTCAGGGTATTTAGCCATCATATCATCTTCACGCTCCCAGGTTGCTTCTTCCTCAGAGTGGTGGTTCCATCTGACTTTGCACATTCTGATGGTCTTCCTTCAGGTGACTCTATCTGCTGTCTCAAGGATCTGCGCTGGTTTCTCTGTGTAGGTCAAGTCCTCCTAGACTTCAAGACCTTCCACTCGCAACTGCTCTTCTGGCACACGCAAACACTTCTTCAACTGAGACACATGAAAGACATCATGCACTGTGGACAAACCTTCTGGCAAACTGAGCTGATAGGCCACTTCTCCACGCCTTGTGAGGATTTGATACGGACCGATGTAGCGGGGTGCTAGCTTGCCTTTGACTCCAAATCTTTTGACTCCTCTGATCGGTGACACTTTCAGATAGACGAAGTCTCCAACTTCGAAACTTAGCTCTCTTCTTCTTGTGTCTGCATAACTTCGTCTGCCTTGATTGCGCTATCTTCATATTCTCTCGAACCATCTTGATGTTCTCTTCAGCTTCAAGCAGAATGTTCTGGCCCAAACACCTGCTTTTCTCCAGGCTGATCCCATTGCAACGGAGTTCTACAACTCCTCCCATAGAGCGCTTGAAATGGTGACATCTTCAAGCTGGCCTGGTAACTGTTGTTATAGGAGAACTCTGCATAAGGCAACTTCTTATCCCATCTGGACTGATCTTGCAATGCACATGCTCTCAACATGTCTTCAAGGATTTGACTGGTTCTTTCGGTCTGACCATCTGTCTGCGGATGATAAGCTGAACTGAAATTCAGATGTGTGCCCAAAGCTTCATGCAACTGCTGCCAGAAATGAGAGGTGAACTACGTTCCTCGGTCTGACACTATCTTCTTTGGCACACCATGAAGACAAACGATCCGAGACATGTACAATTGCAATACTGCACTGCTGTAGTTGGTCTTGACAGTAATGAAGTGGGCTGACTTGGTTAAGCGGTCCACCACTACCCAAATGGAATCATAGCCAGCTCGAGTGCGAGGCAATCCGACTATGAAGTCCATGCCGATTTCATCCCATTTCCGCTGAGGAATTTGCAGCGGTTGCAACAATCCAGCTGGTCTCTAGTGCTCTGCCTTGATCCGCCGACAACTATCACACATAGCCAGATGCTCTGCGATTTCTCTCTTCATTCCGTACCACCAGAATTTCTTCTTCAGATCTTGATACATCTTCTCACTACCAGGGTGAATCGAATAGGCTGTCTCATGGGCTTCCTTGAGAATCAATTCTCGAATAGACTGGATATTGGGAACACACAAGCGGTCTTTGAACCATATCACACCTTCTGCATCCTCCCGAAAATCTTTGCCTTTGCCTTCCAGAATCAGTCGCCGGATCTCACTAATCTTCTCGTCATTCTTCTGCGCTTCTTTGATTTCTCGCTCCAGGGTGGGTTCCAACTCAATTGTGACTCCTCGCGAATTATTCAAAAATCCGAGACTCAACCTGTCAACTCTTTGGCCAACTCATAAGGC